>JARHVA010008004.1:167500-497500 GCA_037957365.1 Torreya grandis | reverse complement strand
GGTATTCATTCAATTATTCATTGTGTTCATCTAGACACTTTGGTCTAGTGGTAGAAAATTTGAGTAGGTAATTTGATGACATCACCATTTCCATGTGGGAATGAGTCAAGATGATTTGGTAATATGTTTGTTATCATAGTATTCCCTAATTTTTATGTGCTATATATCAAGTCTTTCATCAAAGTACAGTCAAATATATGAGGGTGCAAAGATGGCTTATTTGTTAGAATTCATTATTTTCCCATACTTAGCCAAATTTATATGTGGCCAAAAAGAGTGGAGTAAGTAGTTTTATGATGGAATACCTCATACATGTAGATTTTTTAAGATAAGGTGACTATATGGGTTTGTTCATTTTTTTGCCTAGTTTATTTTCCCTAAATTTAAGATCATTCAATGTAATACATCAAAAGTTATGCATATGAAAAGTTCAGCGCCCAGGCAGTTTGACTGTGTTTTCCCATACTTAGCCAATTTTGAAATATGGCAACAAAATTTGAGTGATTATTTTTATGGTGTTATATATTTCATGTGTGAAGTTGTCAAGAGAAACTGATCATATGGTTTTATTCAATTTTTAGCATAGTTTATTTACACTAAATTGAAGATCATGCATTGAAGTATGATAAAAGTTATGTTTGTTCAAATTTGGCCTCCCAAGTAGGTATTTGACATAGTTGGCTCTATGATAGAAGATTTTGAGAAGGCATATTAATGGTGATATATCTCACACATGTGAAGGTTTCAAAAGAATTATGTCACATTGTTGGATTTTCCTATGTGAGGAGATCATGTATTCCAAACCTAATATCATGCTCGAAGCACAAAAGAAGTTATTGAGGCTCAAAATGGATACTCAATAATATTGAAAGGGTCCCCATACTTATTCATTTTTTCATAGGTTAAAGTTTGAGCAAGATCAATGGTGCATGTTTCTCTAACAAGTCAAAAAGTAGAAAGATGAGGATAGGTGCATGATGTTTAATTCTTGAGCAAAGGCATATGATAAGGATCTAATGATGAATAGGTGTTCGTATAGATTAATATAATGGTGAAAATTTATCATTAAATACCTCATTGATCCATAGAGATTGACAAATTACATGGAGTCAACATTATAAGATTTCATGAGATGAGGTCAATGTGACTGATGTTTAAACATCTAAGCATTGGAACCTATGAATTAAAGATAAATCAATATTGATGGTGTGTATTCGATTTGAGAAATGAGGAAATGATATGATTACAAAGTTTTTTAAGTTTAATTTTCACCATTTCCATTTAAATATTTGAATTTAACATAGGGGAAAACTAGATCTCTATATTTTTTCCATATATTCTGATAGAAGTTGAATTTATTGGTGTTTTAAAAATAAAAGATGAATATGACTCCATAGTGCATCTAATGAACCTGATTTGAAGATCTAGAAGTGAGTAAATTCAAATATATTTATCCTAAAAGTTGACTATGTCTTCTTATTTATTCTATAAGTGACTCGAGAAGGATATTTGAGATTGTGTAGATGTTGTTTCAATGTCTCATGATGAATTAGATATTAGGGAGTTTTTTAGACTCCATGAGGATGCAATGTGAGTATTTTTGAGGTTTGATCAATCTATCTTGAGTAGGAACAATGATTAAGAAATTGATTATATGTTTGGTAATGGTGTTCCAATGTATAAGGTCTCTATTTAAGTTGTCTAAGCATATGCATAGGTGAGCTAAGATGACAATGATCATTAGAGATTGTTAAAATGGACATAAGGATTGAACTCATGTATTTTAAAGTGGTTTTGTGTTATTTTTTTGTTGGATGGTGTGATGAATGGGTGAATAGTTCTCCATGAGACCTATAAGAGCTAGAAGGGCCTTATTAAAAGGTATAGCTACTTAAGGGTGAACCATAGATGCTATGGCCTACCTATGAAGATTATTTTTGAGTTATGCCTTCATAATATAAATGATTCAAGGGCTAAAACATGCCTAATGGCTGATTGAGGTGTTGATTATCAAGATTGATTTATAAATACTAAAATCAAAGATGGTGATTTCTAGACTTTTATAAAATAGAGACAAAGGAGAGATTGGAGAGAGGATTATTTATGTGTATTGGATAGAAAAGGAGGGTAAGAGTTCCTTGAAGATGAGTTGAAGAGAAAAATATATTGAGTACTATTCGTAAGACCTATGGGTCATAATTTTATTGTTAGAATAGTGTTCTTATAGATTGAGTGTGAGTGAAGGTAAAGAGTGATAAGTAGAGGTCGATCATAAAGTGTTGAAGACATCAATTCATAGGTGTAAGTGTCCATAGGTGTTATTGTGTCAACTCAACATCTAAGGTGGTTGTAGCTTTCTTATATGGTAAAAATTACTAAAATTTTGGTTGTTGTTGTAGCTTAGTTAGATAGGGGTGGCAACATTTTATGGCATTGGAATATCACTAAATAGGGATTGTAGTTCCTTGATCATTCATAGATGGTATAAATTATTTCTTTTTATTATAGGATAATAGTCCAATTATAGGTTCTAGTGGGTTTTATTCCCCAAGAGGGTTTCCCATGTATATCATGTGTTATGTGATTGATCTTTCATTTTCTCTCTTTCTCATTGATATGAATGATGTGTATGATTCATGAATGCTTATGGTAATTGATTAAGTGTTTATAAAGATCAAAATTAAAGTTAGATTATTTGGGATCACTAATTCACCCCTCCACTCAGTGCTTATACCTCTAATAATTGGTATCAGAGTAGGTCCTTTGGTAAAGGTTTAATATCTTAAAGGTGATCTAAGGTACAATATGGGTAATCACCAAGGAGTTTTCTCTACTAATTAATCATCGATATTTAATGGATCTAATTATGTTTTTAGAGTGCAAGGATTAGGACATATATTATTTCCCTAGGGTTTAATATATGGCAATTTTTAATCAATGGTTATGTTACTCCTATTACTCCATCTAGTGTTGTAGACAAGAAGTTTTTAAAGAATAATTCCAAGATGATGAATGCTATCACTTTTGGTCTTTTAGAGAAATACACAAAGTTAATACATTTTACATCTTCTAAAGACATATGGTACAAAATGAATATAATTTTTAAAGGATATTCAAAGATCAATCTTGTTAAATTATGGACTCACAAAAGGCAATTTGAAAGTCTCAAGATGAAGGAAGAATATTTTGTGGCATCCTTTCTATAGAGAGTTGATGAGACTTTCAACATCAACAGAGGTCTTGGAGAGAATATTGAAAAGGCAAATATAGTCCAAAAGGTATTAATATCTCTATCTCTAAATTTTGATCCAAACGTATCTACTATAGAAGAGAGTCATGATCTTAGTCAGTTGAATATGGATCAATTACATGACACCCTTACTGCATATGAAATGAGAATAAATGATGATATACCACCATAGAAAGAAGCTATATTCAATACAAAGATAAAGCCTAAGAAGAATTTTCAAGGAAATAAATCCAAAGAGGATGACATTTCTTATATTTATGAGGATGAACTAATTGCTTTGATTACTAGAAAATTAAATGCATACTCAAAGAAGTATAAGGGTAAAATACCCTTCAAATGTTTCAATTATGGAGAGATGGGACATTTTTATCATAAGTGCCCTCATAACAATGAGAAGATGATGAATATAATGGTGAAGGCCAACATGATGACAAAAAGACATATAGAAAGAAAGGATTCAAAAAGTTTAACAATAAGAAGTCCTTCAAAAACAAGAAGAGTCTCTACACCAAAGAATATTGTAGATCATCAAATGAGAGTGAAGATAGCGACTCAGAATATGATCATGAAGTTGATGTTCCTACTAAAGATGAAGCTTTGTTCATGGCTAATGAAGGAAGTTTCTCACATTAGAAGGAGTATACTTGGAATAATTCAGATAATGATGAAGATGAGGTGGACTGTGAGACTGTATTAGTGAATGCTCTTCAAAAATTGAAGATTGAGAAGCAGATCAATAAGAATATGAAATCTAAGCTCAAGGACTATGAGGAGCAATTCAATTTATTTGAAGAAAGATAGGTTGAAGACTCTCTAGGGCACGAAGGTTTTGTCATGTTTCTTAATTTTAAAATGGAATCTATGTTTTAAATTTTAAGATCCAAAGAAGAATAATATTTAAGGTATGTATTTGAAAATGAGTCTTTGAAATCTAAGTTAGAAAAGATAGCTGGTAAGGTGAAGACATTGTAAGATTTGAAAAGAGCTCATGTGATCTAAAAAGTATTCTAAGTGGTTAAAAGCATGATAGTGATATAACTGGTATTGGATATGAAGAAGAAAAAACTAATGTTTCTCAAGACAAGATAAAGACTAATGTGAACTAGGACAATCATACTTTGAAGATAAATCATCAAACAAGGACTGAAGGTGCTAGTAGAATGAAGTCAAATAAAATTAGACAACCAAATGTCATGAGGTATGTAAGATTCAATGTTTATTATTACACATGTAATCAGCTTGTTCATAGGGCTAGAGAATGTAAGAGACCTATTATAAATGAGTTTGCATGAAACTATGATGGGGGTCATCAGTCAAAAAGTATGAATAGATTTAAGTGATTTAATTGTCTTGACATAAGACATGTTACAAATTTATATCCAAATAAGGTAAGGCAAGATATATTTCTTTCAAAATGTATGGTGTGCTACAATTGTTATGTTCTACAAGTAAAGGTCTATAAATTAGAATATGTTTAATTAGGATCATAGAGTACAAGGAAGAAGGCATGTTAACACATGGAATCTAAAGGTGAAAATTGTGAGTCATGATGAGATTATAGGTCCAAGTAATTTGTTTGCTATGGTGGAGAATGTTTTAGAATTTGAAGAGTATCAATATGTCTCATTATATGCTCATGATGAGAATGAAGATATCAATCTCAAAGAGAAGACCAAGGTGCTAATTGAAGATAGTCCTAGGTATGTATGGATCCAAGTGAACATCCTACTATTATTGAGCATGTATCATGTAAATAACATCAATTATTTGTGCCTAGTAATGAGGTTACAAAATTTAAGGTGTATACACATAATATTTTCAAACTTTTATCACTTACTGACACTTTGTATCTTATAAGAACCCATCGAGTCTCAATCTCTTTGAGTGCATTCCATAAAGGGTACAATAGGAAATGGATGGGTAAACTATTAGTGATTTATAAGATTGTTATCCCTTTTACCACTTGAAATATACAATCTTGTCTCCTAAAACTATTTACCCTAAGCTTATTCTTATCATTTTTACCCATTCCAAACATTTGTCATGCTTTATCCTCCTTGTTCTTGCCTTGACACCTTTCACTAGTTGACTGTACTAAGTTTATTGGGTTGACCCTGTAAAGTTTGTTAGCCTTTGATTATTATATAGAATTGACTAGGTTGAACCTATACTATTTAGGGATATTTTTCACTTGGGTTTTTTGTTAGCGTATTCAATCAATCTAGCTCAGGACCTAGTGATTTATCTCCAAAAAACATATAGGGTCAACTGGGTTGACCATGTACAGCTGACATATTTGGAAGGATTTAGGGGAAGATCTTCCTATATATACAAGTTCATTTTTAACCATTTGAGAAAAGATAAATGAATAAGAATAAGCATAAATGAACATCTACTTATTGGCCATTCTACTCAAGGAATAAATATTAGGGTTTCATACCTTTTTTAGAGATATAGATCTTGTCTTATGGAGAAGTCTTTTGGATGCATAGATATATTGTGTATCCTAAAGATAATTTTTCTTTTTTCTCCTTACATACCACAAAAATCTCTTGTGAATCACCTTGTCTAAGTGAGATATTGAGACTTGAAGCATTCATCTTCAAAGGTAAATATTTCTAACTTTATTTCTCCTTTGCAAGAATAGATAGAAAATGTAGTTATGCTTTTCTCCCATACATTAGGATTTAGTATACATTGATGTGAGTATATGTCTTCTATGCATGTTTAGTATATTTTTTTAAATTTCTAACGCCTACTTTATGCCATAAGCTTTGGTGTGCACTAGATTAGATTTATTTTTTTGTTTATTAGAATAGATTAAATATCAAAACTCAGGACTCTTTTAGGGTTTTTGCATGATTATGTTAGATTTCAAGATTTTTAACCCTTCTTAGCATGGTGTATTATGACAATTAATCCCCTAATCAGGTCTAGTGGATCCCCGTATTGGTCATGTTCCTACTTAAAAAATGTATTCCCAATCAAAACTGTAGGCATGTTATATCTTCTTCAAGCCAAGATTGATTTATAGACATGATGCATTTTTGATTGCATACATTATGGTAAACCCAATGTGAACTAACCTTTACAATATTTGTTTACCTTAATTCATTCTTTCATTATTTTTATCATATATTTACCATATTGGGTTGATTACATCAACCCAAATCTGACTTTTATGTGCAATTTTTTAGGTAAAGGATACTAGATCGACCCTATCAACCCAATATAGGTTTTTAGATTTTCATAAATCCAACTAAAACTACTAAGTCAACCTAATCAACCTTGTACATTCCAAGCACTCAGTAATATGTTTATGCAAATCTTGATTGACCTAGTCAACCTAGTTGGTAGAATTGAGAAGCATATATCAAGGTTCTTGAATGGAAATATTCATTCTCTACATATTTTATCCACCAAGGTTAATTTATATCTTTTTACATCTTTTTTATAGTATTTCCTTTTATAGTGTGTAGTCTTTAATACTGCCCTTACACAGTCAACTAGATAGACCCTATTGACCCATTCTATGTTTTGTATGTTATTTAGATAATAGGGTTGACTCTACTAACTTTGTTCATTTTTAGACCTTACTTTCATAGTATAGGATCAATTGTGTCAACCTTATTATGTATTTTTTTCATACACTATTGACTATATTAACATTGTACCTTCTTTCAAAGTTAGAATTAACCTTATATGTTAGTAATTAGTTCACACTTTATTTTTTTGTTACTTGTATTCTTAGAATAGATCACATAGTTTAATTAGGTGGTATTTCAATAAATCTTTTAGTTTCACTATTTTCTATTTTATGCACAAATGAAAGAATCACAAAATCTAAGCAAACATTTTAACATTTGTCTACCCAAGGCCACCCTACTTGGATTTCATCACCAAGGGGGAAGCTGACTTGATATTTTGGTCAAGTATAAATTGTGGTTAATGGTATATTTTGGCTAAGAACCTAACATCCTTATCATTTTAGTGTTTTAAGTGATGGAGTAAGCCCCAATACCAAGCTTGTATCATTACCACTATAGATCCCTTTCAACCAACACTACCTAAAACCATCTTTAGATTGCCTTCTAGTTCCTTGCTTATAGCCAACTTCCCATCACATTGAAAATCATATTCTAATAATCTAATAAACATTTAGGTTTAACAATTAGTTAGCTCTTTAATTTCCAATTTTATTACTTTATCTTTGCTCAATTATATTTTTTATTTCAAAAATTTGCATTATCCAGTGTTGGTGCAAGGTTTTGTGCTATGTGCTTTAATTGGATTGGTTAGCATTAATCCAATTGATCATTTATTTCCCTTGTATTATTTTTTAAAATTAATTAAAAAAAAATTAGTTCACATTATGTCTTAGACATTATAATTTACCTATTTTTTTGTATTGGGTCAACTTAGTCAACCCTCTACACTTTCTCAAGCTCTATTTACCATATTTTGTCAACCTAGTTGACCTTATACTATTTGTAGGCTATTTTTTGAACTAGGTTAACCCAGCCAAACATGCACCATTTTTTGCCTTACCTATTTGCCAATTTGTTCTTATTTTTCCTTCAACCTTCTAATACCCACTCCTACTTGGAATCATGAAGCCTCTTATCAAATTATTTCTTGATAATCTCAACCCAATCTAAATATACATGGGTTGTTCTCTCCTACCTCACCTATCCACCATAAAAATATAACTCTTTATGGTGTATCTCTTCATCACATGGTTCTAAATATTCTCAATCTTGATCTACCCCATACTATATAGTAGATCCAAAGAATCCTACTTGACAAATCCCAAACCATGACTATCATATACCTTATACCACTTTTATACCTTCCAAATATATAATTCATAAACTCATCAACCCATCTACATAAAATTCTAGAACCTCACATTATCTTCCACCTCTTGTTACACCCATAACAAGAGCACCTAGTATTATCACTTCTCAAATTAAAATGGTTGAAACCACTCAAATTTATAATCTAGATGGTTCCCAATTATTCAAAAACCTTAATGATAATACTATTTACAATCTTACCAAGAATGGTGAATTTAACAAGATTCCTTCTTATTTTACCACACTTAAGACAAATAATACTAATTTTGGGAATAATCCACCTAAAAATAATCATTTTACCACCAACACTAACAATCATCTCCCTAACAACACTAATACCCCACCTATAAACACCAATCCACCTACTGATACAACTCAACTTCTTGCACATGTAGTTTAACAAATGAACGTCATGCGCACAACTAATCAATCTCAAATGATGAACATGAAATAACATGTATTAAACATGGATATTCAACCACCTCAAGTCATCATGTCTCAACCAAATCAAAATTTTATCCCTCCTCCTCTTAGAGATAACAATGGGAATATCATCCCTCAACCTCCAATGCATCAAAAAATTCTTAAACATCTTCAAAATGAACCTTTATCCCCATTCACTACATCCATAGATACTGCAAACATTTCTCCATCTATCACATATAATGGAACTAAGGATCCTACTATCTCTCTTAAGTATTTTGGTAATCTACATAAGGAATGGGTTTAAACTAACACCTTTGCTACCACCAAGATTTTAGCCAAAACCTTTGTTGGTGATGCACTTAAATGGTACAACCAACTTCCTAGACATTCCATCTCATAAATAGAGGATATAGTCAATTCTCTAGTATAGGAATTCCAACATGGTGACCTTCTTGAAAATTAGCTTAGCCATTTCATCAATGCCAAACAACTTCCTAATTAATCTTCTCATGCTTTCATCAAATTATGGAAGCCTCTCACTCATAAAGTGGACCATAACATGAATTATGAATATTTTAAAACTAGTTGTCACTACTCTTAAGCCTCCCCTTTAATACAAAGTTTGAATCTTTTCCCCTAAAACTTTAGATGAAGCCTTAGACCAAGAAAAAAGGTAAGACCTTCTTATGACTCAAATTGAACCATCTCAAACAACTATTAGAGTTAGTTTCCAATCATCTTCTCATAACATTGATTCATAAAATCCTCCATAATCTAAAAATGGAGCATTTAATTCAAACAATTTTAATCCAACCCACTCTTCCTTGAGTCTAGAACAACTTAAGAAGAAATTGCCACCCTCTAAACCCATGAGATTCAATCCTTCCAAACCTCCTCCAAAGTGGTACAATCCTAGTAAAAAAATTTAGTGGCATGAAATTATAGGTAATTCTCATGAGTCTTGTCATGAAATTCAATATTTTATTCTTTCTTCCTTTCTTTGTCCTAATTTTAATATTGATATCTAACAAAACAATGTTATCAAGACTATCTTCAAGCTTCTCAACTTCAATCTTAAGAACCAAAATCACATCAACATCAAATAACTAATGAACAAAAAAAATTATCCCATAACCAGACCTCATCTACTATTTTTTTTCAAACCATAGTTGATCCTTCTTCCTACACTAATAAGGAAATGATAACTAACATGAACAACTTAAAACATATCATTGCATCCATTGAACCTCAACCACTTAGGTCACATAGACCAAATGTGTACCTAGTTCAAATGCCTACTCCAAAGCATATCATATGTGGTCCTCCTTTACCTCCTCTTCCTCCTCATACCTCTTGTTATCACCAAATATCTCACCCTAAAAGAGGGTGTTCAATCCTCTTCCCATTTTGGGCAACATGGGAACACTTCCAGGTATGTGGGTGTACCTATAGTGGAAGTGAGTCTATAGATTTTAAGGGCTAGTTACCTAAATGTATCTTAAAGTGATTTCACCTATGTTAATTATTTCTTATGTGAAAAGAGTTAGAATTTTCATGAAATAAACCTAATCTAAGGGGGTGATACATCAATATTTATTCCATATGACCATCATACTTTCTCGCACTAAGAAATAAGACACATAAACTAACTTTTAAGTCTTATAGATCCTAACATGAGTATTTCAATATGGAGGTGAGATGCATGAGATCTATCCAAGGTAAGTAAACTACAAGTTGATTAAAAACACTATGGCTCATTATACACTTAAAATATAGGATCATACACTTAACAAAACTTCATATGACCTATTAGAATAGAACTCTTACACAAAAAGGAAAGGATAAGGGGAGAAAAGGATAGAGAGTAATCACTTTACACCATCATATGTCAATCGCACACTTAGATAATTATATATAAAATAAAAATTAAAAATTCATTAATGTTCTAAGGCATAACATGATTTCACTCTAGCAAGGATTTACCATACTTAGAGTGGAACACCTTAAAAATAGCTCAATATCTATACTTGTACAAGAAAGGTCACAAGAGAAAGGGGGCCTTGGCACTCAAAAAAGGGGAATAAAATGAGTACAACTCCTTTTGAAACACTGTTACAACTACCTATACAAATATTCTCATTTAGACCACTTGATTGATCTAAGTCACCTAAAATGGTTGCGCATCTATATACTCCCTCCCTAATACTCCTTGATGGTTAAAATAGTGGTATCAAGTGGCTAAATATTTTTCTTGGTGCTAAACCACCCATGACTAGTTTGTTGATGTGTACCAAAGTGGATAGAAGGGTCTTTTTCATATAGTTTGTCTTTGAGATGAGACCATTATGGCCTACATGTATGCCTTCATGGCACCTATTAGAATGTCAGCTATCACTTCACCCAGATCATGCGTGAACTAGTTCTTCTTCTCATGGGTCCAATATAGATGGAAAACCAATCTCAAAATATTTATTTTCCTATATTCATTATATTACTATAGGATTTGAGGGTTTATAGATGCATGGACCCTTATTTTATAATAGTAAACACAGTCACCAGATAATGTTAATACAAACCTTGTATATAATAAATCTATGAAATAAAGGTCTATGTTAATCTCTAGTATCATCCATATATGTTATTTTTACCTAACTACATAATATAATCCATTCAATGGTGTATGAATAAGATTTAATGGAATCAAAAAGACCCTATAAAACCTTGTTGTCTTTGGTCAAAAATAGACTTTCAACCCTCATCAAGAATCTTGGGCTCATCATTGCTTTTGACCTTGATTTTCATTAGTTTTTGATGCTTTATCTAGATCTTTGACTCATTGAATAACTCACTCTATTGATTTGGATTGATATGAAAGCTTGAGAACTATCGATCCTCTACCAATTGAATGCATCTTTGATGCTTGTCATGCACACATTCACCATTGAGATTCACTGACCATTTGACCTTTACACAACATTGGATTGACATGTACAATCAAGCTCATAATATTGCTCTTATTGGGATGCATTATTTAAAATACAATGGCTATTCCATGATCTTAAAATTGATAGCCTATAAGACATCATTTAATGTTTATGTGACCATCAAATTTAAGCTCAAAAGGATCATCTTTCTTTGTCTTTAAATTTGATGTTTATTTGACCATCATTCATCATTATATAGAACATTATTGACATCTAACGGACCATCAAATTTAAACATAATTAGAGTTTTTATTGAGATTTAACTTGATGTTCATGTGAACATCTTATTTTTTTAACCAACTTTGAAAGATTGGATCTTAAAGCACAAGAAACATGGAAGTCCCAAATCTAAAAAAGATGTTTTTATTTATAAAAAGGATGAACTTTTATGTGGTGATCATGGGAAATTATGACATAAAGATATGAAAATTTCAAGATAGTTTATCCATAACCAATTTTATGTGATGCCCTAAGGATGACTGAGGTTAAATGATTAAGTATGAGAATTCAACAAAAATACTTGGAAGCCCATATTTTCACATGGATAAATCCATTTTCACTTTAAAAACTTACCTTAGACTTGGTGCATAGCAACCTAGGATGAAGGTGAACAAACCTATGTGGTCAATTTCCCCTACTTTATCTACATGTACAAGATCTAGCCTCAATAAACTGCCCACTTGTACTTTTTACCACTAGACCCAAAATGTCTAGGTGAATACAATGAAGAACCAAATCAATAATAAGATCTTCCTAAGTCGTTCCAAGCACTCTTAACATCCCATAGGGTATTTAAAACATTCTCTATGACATTATAAAAGGTACCTATAAAATATTTTGGCTATAGGGGGTTGACCCATTTTAGCCTATGGGGAAAAATGTTCAACATATTTGGTGATTTCCTAGGGGTGGCATGCTTTTTATGCCATGACCAGTTGCCTAATTTTGTCGATTGGTCTATGGAGTCACATGTAAGATAGGTTCGACACATAAACTACCTTGAATAACACATGAAACATAAAAAATAATAGGGATAAAACACAAAGCAAAGAACTAAGCAAAACACACATCTGTTCAAGATCACTTGTTGCAACGCCACATAACAATAATGGAAACACACACCTAAATAAACTTACCTAAGCACTAACTAACCTAAGATTAGAAATTTCACTGGGATCAAATGGGAAGTTTGAAAACTCATTTTATTCATGACATGAAGGGTTGAATAAGACATGTAGCCTTTTTATCCTTGACATTGACGCCTACATATTCTTCATATTATTGTCTAACTTTATTAGCATAATATTTAATGAGAACCAAGCAAATCCAAATAGGCTATCTATGGAAATTAATTATTCTTACATCCAAGTAGCCTCAACTCTCTCATATGGTTCCTCAGCTAGGACCTTCAATGGTGGTTGAAAAATGATTACCTTTTGGCTTCCATATTATCCTCAATAACATTAGGTTTATCTTCAGTTGTAAGTTCTTCAAGTTCAACATGGAACTTTGCATAGTCTACCCGATCTTGATCATTGTCCTCCATGGAAAACTCCTCTACCTTGTCATGTAATTGGACCTTGATATGCAAATTTGGAAATATGATAGTCCTTTCAACCTTGTTCCCCTCCTTGAGAGAATTTACTTGATGTTTGAAAGCATCAAGCTCTTCTTATTCATGGTTTAATACCTTTAGAAAGGTTTCAAACTTAGATAAGCTCTTAACTATCCTTGAGGAATCTCGACTTCTACATTGACCTCATCCTTCATGTTTGTAACTTCTTAGGTAAAAACTACATCAAATTTATTTATGACTACATGGTCATGATCACTAGAAAGACATTCACCTTCAGGTTTGATTGAACACTCAAGACCATGTTTATTAGGATCATCAGCAAAACTATCATCAGATATGCAATATTTTAGAGGAGGAGGAGTTTTACCCAACCTATCAAATTCCTTGCATATGGTGTTGAACCTCTATCATAAATCTTCTTCCTCATGAATGTTATATTCAAGAGATATTTCATCTACCTTAGTCTCATGAGATTCTCTTAGGACTATAGTTTATTAAGGAGTGACTTGGTCTTCCTTGATAGTATTCTCCACTTCATGCTTGACATGGTCATCCACAACTTCATTATTAGACATGGAGTCTTATTCAAATTCCTCTCTCTTCAAGTCTTGGACACATTACTCATGGGCAACTATAATAGAATATTCAATATGTTTCTTTTCATATAAAAGGGTAAGATTACACTTGTGGTCACTAAGGGGAGTCCCTATGGTGATTTCCTCTTCATAGTCACTCATGACATCCTCTTGGTTAGCCTCATCTTGGATTTTCTCCTCCTCACTTGCTTCTCTCAAGATGGGCTCATGTGAAGGAGCTAAAATATGAGATGTATTGGAAGGATGAGATGTGATGGGGGCTGAATGAATTGGGGATAGAGTGTGAGGGGTAGGAGATGGATTGGGAGTTCTTTCAAGAAAGAGGAATGTACTAGTAAGCACATAGGGAAGTGATTTCATAGGTTGGTTAGAAGAAAAAGCATCTACATAAGAAGGAATTGAATCTTACCAGTAGATTTCTTAAAATTCTTCAACAACATCATGCTGATTTTTTAGCTATTTATCCTCCTACATACTTAGCCTCTCTATTGAGAAATGAAGGCACTTCTTTGATAAGTTTATTTGTTCCATGATCTCCCATTAAGTTCTTTCTAGTTCTTCAAACATATTCAATTTCTATGTATGACTTTGGACAGCATTTCTCAACCATTCCATGAGATGATTAGGGAGTATATCATACTCATCATCCCATGTTATCATTTCATCTTCAATAAATAGTAAATGTGATATGGATACCAACAAAAACTTGATATAATATGGAAAAAATGGAGGATGAGGGTAGTAATGAAGATCAATACCAGCTTCAAATTGTTACATTCTATCTTATGGGAATATATATATATATATATATATATATATATATATATATATATATAACCTTGTAATACCTTGATATAGATTACATAAGAATGTCTTGTTCCTCATGAAAAGACTCATAGGAGTACTCTTGAGGTTCATAGGTACTAGGGTATAGTTGACAGAGTTCATATTGGGACTGATAGGGAGGCATTTCTTGATATATATCTAGGTAACCTTCCTCATAGGGTTGTCCTATAACCTAGTGTTTGTATGGGGGGAAAGTGGAATATTATAGGGTTGTCATGGCTCATAGGACTGAGAGCCATTTTGATAGGGTTATTGTGGAGTATATTGTGGTTCATAATAAGGCTGATAAGGAAGTCCATGGTAGGGATATTCACCATGGATATTCATGTCAACCTCATACATAAAAGGAAATATAAAAACTTATAAAAACTTCAATGAGATATACTTGGGCTACTTATAACTAGAAGTTATCATTTGGATTCCCCATTGCTGCTAGGTTACTTGCTTCCAAAAGCTGATAGAGGAAAGACACAATAGTAATCTTTCCACTCTCTTAGACCTTTGTCCTAGCAAGAATGAAAATAATATTATCACCAAATATCACACCATAGAAAAGGGTGTTCAATCCTCTTCTAGATTTGGGCAACATGGGAACACTTCCAGGTATGTGGGTGTACCTATAGTGGAAGTGAGCCTCTGGATTTTAAGGGCTAGTTCCTTGAATGTATCTTGAAGTGATTTTACCTATGATAATGTTTTATTATGGAAAAATAGTTATATGTTACATGAAATAAACCTAATATAAGGGGGTGATACACCAAGATGTATTCCATAGGACCATCATACTTTCTCGCACTAAGAAACAAGACACACAAACTAACTTCTAAGTTTTATGGATCCTAACATGAGTATTTCAATATGGAGGTGAGATGTATGAGATATATCCAAGGTAAGTCAACCATAGGATAATTTCAAATACTAAGTCTCATTATACACTTGAAAATAGTTTATATGACCTATTAGAATAGAACTCTCACACAAACATGAAAGGATAAGGGGAGAAAAGGATAGAGATTAATAAATTTTCACCACCATATGTCACTTGTACACTTAGACAATTTGCCAAAAAATAAAAATTATAAATACATTAATGTTCAAAGGCACAATATGATGTCATTGTAGTAGGGATTCACCATACATGGAGTTAAACTCCTTTATAATAACTTAAGAGCTATACTTATAGAAGAAAGGCTGAAAGAGAACGGGGCCCTTGGTACTCAAAAAAAGGGAATCAAATGATTACAACTCCCTTTGAAATTCCATTACAACTACCTCTACAAATATTCTCATTTAGACCACTTGATTGATCTAGGTCACCTAGAGTGGTCTCACAATTACATATTCCATCATTAATGTTCCTTGATGGTTACAATGGTGGTATCAAGTGGTTAGATATTTGTCTTGATGCTAAACCACCTATGACTAGTTTTTTGATGTGTACCAAAGTGGAGAGAAGGGTATTTCTCATTTACTTGGTCCTAGAGATGAGACCATTGGGTCCTATGTGTATGCCTTCATGGCACCCATCAGAATATCAGCTCCTGCTTCATCTAAATCATGTTTGAATTGGTTCTACTCATGGGTCCACTAAAGATGGAAAATCAATCTTAGACTATTGGTTTTCCTATAGTCATTATATTACTATAGGAGTCAAGGGTTTATAGATGCATGGACCCTTATTTTAGAATGGCAAACACAGTCACTAGATAATGCTACTTAAAAGATGGACCTTATATGTAATAAATCTATGAACCAGAGGTATAGTTGATCTCTAATGGTATCCTTATATGTTATTTGTACCTAAATACATCATATCATCCACTCCATAGAATTTTAATGAGATTTAATGGCATAAAGAAGACCCTAAAAAACCTTATTTTCCATGGTCAAACACAACCTTTCAACCCTCATCGAGAATCCTGTCATCGTTACTCTTGACCTTGATTTTCATTGGTTGTCAATGCATGATCCATTTCTTTGACTCATTAACCAACTTCATCTATTGATTTTGATTGGTGTGAATGTCTAATAACCATCGATCCTCTACCATTTGAATTCATCTTTGACACTTGTTATGTGCACATTCACCCTTAAGATTCATTTACCCTTTGACCAATGTGCACCATTGGATTAAGATGTATGATCGAGCATGGACCGTTGATCTTGCTAGGACCCATTATTTGAAATACAATGGCTATTATATGATCTTAAAATTGACAATCAATGATATGTTATTTGATGTTCATGTAACCTTCATTGATGGTTTCACAACTATCAAATTTAAGAACAAAAGGATTATCTTGCTCTATCTTTAAATTTGACATTCATGCAACCATCATTCTATAAAATGTGATTAATGTCACATAAACCATCAAATTTAAACATAGGTAGACTTTTTCTCAATATTTAACTTGACATTTTTATGAACATCTTATGTTTTTTTACCAACATTGAAATCTTGGATCTTGAAGTGCGAGAAACACAGAGGTTCCAAAATTGAAGGAAATACTCTTCTTGCAAAAGAAGATGAACCCATTTGATGTGATGGTATTAGGAGATTCTAAATTAAAAAAATTAAAATTTCAAGATTTTTGATCCATAATTGTTTTTACATGACGCCCTAGAGATGGTCGAGATCAAACGACTAAGTATGGAAAACTTAGCAAAAATGCCTAGAAGCCCATATTTGCACATGGATAGCTCCATTTTCACTTCAATGGAGGACCTCAGACTTGGTGTATATCAACTTGGGACCAAGGTGAACAAATCCATGTGGTCACTTTCCCCTGATTTATCCACATGTATGATATTTGGCTTTAGCAAACTAACCACTTGTACTTTTTACCACTAAACCCAAAATGCCTAGGTAAACACAATGAAGAACCAGATGAATACCAGGAGCTTCCTAGGTCATTCCAAGCACTCTTACCATCCCATAGGGTCTCTAAAATAATATCCATGATATTATAAAAATCCCCAATACAATATTTTATCTATAGAAGGTTGACCCATTTTGGCATATGGGGAAAAAATGGTCAAAACCTATCCTACACATCTTATGTCACATTTGTAGACACCTAATACTGGCCATCGATAACCTCCAACCAAGATTTTGACCAATTTATACCCAAAATACATAATTTGGCCTAAAAACACTAAAACATGTTAAATGATGTGCAAATGGCATATTCAAATGCTTATTTTGGCTACGGTATCCCTAAATGGGGAAATTCAATTTATGGGCCATCTAAATTTGATTAGTCCATTTCGAATCAAAATTACAAATTTACACCTACATGCTCTAGATTTATCTTTCATATCAAATATTTTGCACAAGACTTTTGCCTTTGTTATTTATTATTGGCAACATTATAAATGGTAATATGTATCCAATGCATCTAATGTGGACTTCTAATTCAAATCCAGTCAAATTTAGGACTAATAACAAGGAATTCTGATCAATTTGGGTAATTTGTGCTTAATCATGCCTAAGAGCTAATTAATCCAAATCAGGGCCTAATCAAAAATTCCATGGAAACTATTTGAATAATTTGTTTTGGAAATGAATATTGAATATCTACATCATAAAGTGACCTCATTTCTTGGGAAGACATCCCTAGACCATAAATGCCACAAATATCAGGATTCATGCCCTCCATGCCTCATCAATGAATTCCATGATTCCATCCATCCCTCTTAATTTCCCCTTCTTCTAATTCCATGATGAGGATAGTTAAAAAATTCCAAAAATTGAATTAATCCTCAACCACACATCTCAATCTTGAGATGGACAGCTCAGGTTGATTCTAGCCAAATCAAAAAATCTATAAATAGGAGGCCTCACAACATCATTTCTAAGATTAATTAGTGCAAAGTTATAATGTAATATTGGTTAAAAAAAGATTCAAATAACTAGTGTTATAATTCCAAATTAATTCCAAGCCAAGCCAAGCCACAAGCCAAAGGTGCCAAGAGGAGATGAAGGTAGCTTCACTCCATTAAAGAAGACCTCTTGAAGCACAAGCTGAGCAAGCCACTACAACAATTATTTTGTATCATCTAAGGAAGGTAAAAGAGTTTTCTTTTACATTTTAGTTATTTGTTTTATTCATGATTGTTAACTAAGCTCTCCCTAGTGTCTAAGCCTAGAGATGTTATGTTATTAGTGTGTTTATTTCACTTTGTTTTTCATTTTAGAACTAACACAATACTAACCATCCTCTCTTGATTCAAATTTATAAATCACATATGGCATTCCTAGTGGGACAAGATGCATGTCACACCTAAAAGAGATCATTTTATAACTCTAAAATATCCATTTAGACCTTTAAAACTCTTGCAAATTGATTTTCTAACTTTATTTTGCCATTTTTTGTTGCCATGGGTTTACACAGTAACCAATGTTAATAGGAAATATCAACATCAGTTACATGGCTCAATCAACATTAGTTAGCAAAACTGATATCAGTTGGATATTGTTGATGTTAGTGGTATATAACTGACGTCAGTCACTGTGTTTTCTTAAAAACACAAACCTCAAAGCTATTTTAAAATGCTTGGTTTGGGGTCATACAAACTCCATTTTGGATGATTTTATTTTAAAACCACATGTTTTCTCCTAAATGTTTAAAATTTAGTATTAGTTTAGCTACAAGTTTCATATATTTTTTACAAAATTTGAAAAATCCATTTAACATGTTTCTATTCTAACATATTTTATTTTTGGGTGATGCCTTTAGGGTAGATAGGTAACTAATGGATTTAAAGTTTGATAAGTCATGTTTTATAATATAGTTTCATGCTTTATAATGAATTAGGAACATTATTTTGGTGCTTAAAGTAACATTTAAGGTACTTAAATAAGTGTTTTTATCATTAGTTTTCAAAGTTACAACTAAGACCAAGGGGTCAAATGAACACAACCAAATCTTTCATTTGGGCTTAAAATTGAACACAATTATCATTTCTGCCTTCAATAGTTGTTTGATATAATCTTGTTTGGAAAAAGATTGGTGTTGCATGTATGTTTTTTCATTTGTCCCCTATAGGGAACCTTTGAAATCAAAAGCACCATTCCTATTTCAAGTAGCCCAGTCCAAGGCTTAGAACAAAATTCAATTAAAGCACTCCCCAAAAACTGATCAAAGTTTGGGTGACCTTAAAAATGACCCTAAATTATTTCTACTTTCATGCTTTCTTTATTTTTATGCATCTTGGCTTGTGAGGGGGACTTCATCACCTCCTGCAAGTTATTTAGGGAAGATTTGACTTGGGGTTTCATCTTCCATCATTAACTTAATTTGAATCTTTTAGAGTTGTACATGGGATGTAGTGGCACTTTGGACATCGCAATACACTGAAAAAATAGTGGGATGTAGTGGTTGCAAAAAGGACTAGATCTTTTTGCAACAATCCAAGTGATATAGACCCAAAATCCATGATTTGTTTTGCATTGTTTGGTGTGAAAATCATTGTGTAATTGATTCCCCTAGATCATTCAAAAACTTTTTATATTTTAGATAAATTCCCACTTACCATGAAATTATTATTGGTGTAAGGTGCACCTCAAGGTCCATGTCATAGTACTATCATTTGAGAGAAGGGGGGTGTAAAAACCCTACTATATAATGTGCATTTACTTTTGGATGAACAGTTAAAATCCTCTCAAATGACATATATTAATGAATTCCAATAGTACCAAGTAACCTTGTCAGTTTAGGATCTAAATATGATTAATTAGTTGGTCTTGTCCTAGATTAAAGTCTTTTTTGGAGTCAAAAATTGGTGTAAAAAAAATCCCAAACCAAACACATGATCCTCATTTTTATTTGAACAAAGAGGCATTATGTTGCCCATGTGAGATCATCAATTTTCCTTTTTAAAAGTTCATCAAAAGCTTGAGAGTCATATTATCCACTTTGGCATAGTTATGTTGCTCAATTGAGTCTAGACCTTGACCAAAGTTGTTTAAGTCCTTCACTTGTAATCTAAATTCAAAATTACACCTTTACAAGTTCATAGGGTTGATGTGTTAAGTGGGTTCACCATTTTCACTAAACTTGAGGAAACTTAGGTTTAATTTCCAATTTGGGTTGAAGGCCATTTAAGACTCATAATAATTGTCCTTACTTGATATACTTAAGACATTTTGTCTATATACCACAACATTTTGAGTCATGAAAGGTAGTGTTATGCTGTCAAAATTGTGGAAAAATGTCTTTGCCTTAGACAGTCTTTGAAATAAACTTTTTTATCATACCTTTTGGGTAATATATCATAGTTATGTTGCTCAAATCATTTCAAAAAAAAATTCATAGCCATTTTTAGCATATAATTTCAAATTTATTCCTATATTTTTAGACTAATCCAAGTGTACCTTTTGTGATCCTTTGTCTAAAACATAGTTATACCACTCACCTTTGTCTAGCCTATTTATCAAAAGAACTAAGTTTTATACCATTATTTATGAGAAAATAAACTATTGCTAAAAGTGCCTTTTGTTTCATACCTTATAACTAGTCGATCAAGTTCATCACCAAGAATTGAATGCATAGTGTTTGTTAGAAGTGTTTCAAATCTATTAGATTAAAACTTTAATCCATTTTCAAAGTCTATCTTTTAGCTTCATTTGGCCAAGAGTCTTAGCACATGCCTTGTTTGAGCCTTGCTTTTGATGTCATTTTTTTCCAAAAGACCTAACAACTTTTAAATTCCTATATTAGACTAATTTGAAATACTTCAACCTTAGAGTTTGGCATTTTTATTTCTTGATCCATTTACTTGCTTATCTTTGTGTGAACATTGAAACGTTAGATATTTACACTAGCTTATTTCCTCACAAATATTTGCATAAACCTTTTGATCCTTTTGACAAATCTAGACCAAGTTAAAGGCATCATTTGTTTTATATATTATCCTTTTTAGATTTTGTATAACTCTTTGACCTTTTATCATAAAGCATTGACTATGGATCCCAACATGTATTACTACACTTGTAGTGGACTCATGTACAATCTAGGGATTAGTAATGTAGATATGCAGGAAGAAATGGTGCAAAACCCCTATGTAGATAATATTGCTTATGAGATGGAATCTTATCCCTCTTATAATACTCAATCAAGGGCCCAAATCCAAGATCCATTAGCTAACTACCTGGTTAACACACTTCCATATTCAAAATAGGACCAAGAATAAACCATGCAATACCTAACTACAATACCAATAGTGGATGAGCTACTTCTTCAATAGTCATATTCTACTAATATAGCTTCAACATATGATCTATTTTTATTTGAGTGATATTTTTTAGAGAACAAAGATGAGATTTTGGTTAGAGCCATAGAGGAAGGGGATAAGTTTCTGACAAACTTCCACCATGAAAATTTACCAAGTCTAGTAAGAGTGCCCCATAATATAATTTATGATCATTTTTATTCTTTTATCAATCCTATGGCTCTATTCTAAACAACGTATCAAGACCCTAATGTATATAATCAAGGCAAAAACATCATAGAAGATCACTTTAACTAAATACAAATAGCATGCCAAACTTACCTAAATTTAGCATGTGATTTCAATTAGATGAACATGGTAAGTAAGCCTCTCATTGACCTAGTACCTTCAACAAGAGTGTTGATAGAACTCATTTGATAGAAAATCCAAGTTTTGACCCATTTATACAAACCACTTCGATAGATAACTTGATGCATATGCCTGTTATTGAAAAAGTGTTTTTAGCCTCTACACTAAATAGTCATCTAAACATAGTGGACAATGTACAAACAACATCCAATCTTGATCAAAGTGGTACTAATACACAAACAACTAGCCAATAATATGTGCCTATATTTAATCCCATGAGAAAATTATCGTACCAAGGAATAGGAGTTTTTTCACCCCAGCTTCAACCAACCACTTCCTCAAGTGTACAACCTACAAGATTAGATAATCAAATAAAGGCTAATATTATGCCTCAATGATAGAATTTGATGAATCCTACTCCCCCTTAATAAGTATCAAATGGTATTCCATAATAGCAGACACAATATAGTGTATCAATGTAACAAAGGATTCATACATTACCACCTCAATCAGGGGAAACTAATGTACCACCTCACCAGGTAATGACAAACATACCTCTTCAATCATAGACTAATATGCCAATTCAAAACCATGTAATGACTAATAAAAAACATGAAAATATTGGTCAACAATAGATGTTGAATCTACAACATGCTTTTACTTCTTCATAAGGATTCATGCAATAAGGAAGTCCCCCTATTACTCAAGTACCTACTAGACAACCATTAGTTTAAAATGTTCCACAAATTTAGATATAGGGTCTTGGTCCACAAGTTCCTACTCAATAAAAAGGATCGATTAGTTGACAACATGTCCCTTTTCAACCACAAAAGGCACAATATAGTTATATCCCTTCATCCCAACTATAAAATCCTCCAATTAAAACCTTTATTATCAACCCAAACCAAAATATCATGTAGCCAAATGTGCAATTTCAATCACATCCCAATTCACATATGTGTATTCTTAGTTCATTCCCCATCTAAGATAATGTACCCCAATAGGTGTCTCCATCATACCTTGGTCAAAGTATCCCACTTGTGACCTCCTAGCCATTTACCCAAACCAATATTTTCCCTCAAACCAATATCCCTTCTAGTTTCTTATCCCAATAATTGCAATAGATGAAGGATACGGTTACTGCCATTCATGTGGGGAAGTGGACTAAGAAGTTAAAATTGGATGATGTTTGTTCCTATCCATTCAAAATAGAGTATTTGTAGATACCATTTCATCTAGGATATGAACTACCCAAATTTTATAAGTATAAAGAGAAAGGTGACCTTAAGGCCCATTTGACCAAATTCTTTGTTGCATGTCAACCAGTGGCATATAGAGACATATACCTTTTTTAATTATTTCCAAGGATCCTAGTTGGACAAGACTTGGAGTGGTTTTTAAAGTTGGCCAAGAATTTAGTAATAGACTTTGATGATCTTTCTGATAAATTTGTGCAACACTTTTCCTATAATCTCAAGCATGAGAATTCATTAGTGGACCTAACACAAGCAAAGCAAAAATATGTGGAAATTTTTACATGTTATTTATAGT
This sequence comes from Torreya grandis, assembly GCA_037957365.1. NCBI lineage: Eukaryota > Viridiplantae > Streptophyta > Pinopsida > Cupressales > Taxaceae > Torreya > Torreya grandis. The sequence continues at coordinate 473,834 of JARHVA010008004.1, read as the reverse complement.
GATGGATATCCCTTCCAAGCCGTTTCACTTGTAGTTTACTAGATAAACAATTAGATACTATGCTTACTAAAAATTTGCAAAGTGAGATAGTGTATCATCTGGAATTGCAATGTGCACATACATTCAAAGAGATCATTGATAAAGGTTTGTTGATTGAGTGAGTGCTCATTAATAAAGAAGTCAAAAAATTTAATTTTACTAATCAGGGAAATAGCTAACAATAACATCTTAATCAAGTGTAAGTATCACAACTAGCACAAGCTAATAATCAAGAAAGACTGAAGAAATTCAACTGAAATAGGAATGTTGTGGGAAATGGATTAACCAAATCTCATTATGTGAAAGTTGTGTAAACCTCATCTAAACCAAATTTTCAATGTATTCTTCCATACTAACCTCTCTTATCGATACTATAAGCATAACAACAAAAACCTACATAACAAATATAGTAGTCTTTACCATTACAAACCCCTCCTCTTAGGAGAACTATGCTTACACGTTGTGTCTTTAGTGACCTAGGAGAACATATTGAATATGTATTTCAAAATCTTACCACCACTAATCTGATTAGTTGTTCTATACCAAAGCATTATCTACAAGGCATTCCTTACCCTGATTGGTACTACGAAAATGAATTTTGTGACTATCATTAGGCCCATGGGCATAAACTATGAAGGTGTGTCCAAATCAAGAAATTAATTAAAAATATTTTAGATGATAGGGAGATAAAACTAGATAATGGTGCTTCCACTTGCAATCAAAATATTGAGATCTATCAAAAACCCTTTCCTTGATATAACTGTCAACAACAATAGAATAATCAACAATAGCCAGTGTAGTATCAAAATAAATAGTATCATAACCAAAGGCCAAACTAGTAGAATTAACAAAATTAGTAGCAAAATCCATAATGACAAAACAATGGACAAAACCAAGGTTAGAATGGTAACAACCAAAAAATATACCATGTAGTTGCACATGACTACAATAGGGTTGGAGGTCATATTTCAGGGGGTAGCATTAATACCATCTCCATTAATCCTAGGCCAAGTACCAATCAGCCTAAACCATTGCTAAACAACAATATTCAACCAAATCACATGGATAATACTTCTTTTACCTAGGAGTACATATAGGGAAACCAAAAAATTAGCACTTCCCCTTTTAGATCTTATAGTGACAACTCATCCTTGCCATGTGACCACATACAAGTGCACCAACAACTAAGACTTGTCCTATCTGGTCCCACACCATTCTGAGCATTGGTTAAAAATAATGGTCTAATATCTAATACTAATTATGAAATCACAACTCATAGGTAAAATATTACTATCCTAGGCCCACAACTATCTACCACTTTACCTATCATCTAACCAACCATTTAGTCTCAGAACAAACCATTCACTACTGACCAAGATAAGAAGTTTGATATTGTGGAACAATTACAAAAGAAATTAGCATAAATTTCTATTTTGGATTTTCTATGAATGTCAATAATCCACAAAAACATCCTGAATGAGTTTTTGACCTAATCCATTGTTGCTAGTGACATATCCCCTGATAACTTTCAAACTTTGGTTACACACCTAGCTCTAGCCCAAAAAGTCACATTCAACCAAAGTGATATGTCTTCCCTTGGCCCAATCCATAATAACCCATTATACATATAATTTTTTATTATATGGCATAAATTGAAATGTGTCCTTATTGATAATGGATCTAGCCTTAACATAGTGTCTCTCAAGCTCATCAAGCTTTTTGGGTACAAAATGATATATCTCCATCCAAAAAAAAAAACTATCAAATCTTATGATTTTAGGAAAGAGAATCATAGGGAACCATTAGTTTACCATTTATCATTAGGCATTTAATCCATGATACGCTTTGCCTTGTGTTGGATCTTGAGTTATCATACAACATACTTCTAAACAAGCCTTGGTTACATGAGATTCATGCAGTCCTGTTAACATTACACCAATGTATCAAGTTTTCCCACTTAGGGATGGAAGTGAATATTCTAGGAAATTTTCACCCATATGAACATTGCAAACATTTTGAAGCTGAATTTAAATGCTATAAATATTAGTATGGTATGAATCCTAGTTCCAAGCAAGATAAAGGAAAAGATATATTTATTGATCCTTCACCAGAGAATTGCATAGATCATAATACCTTGGATTTCCTTTCCCACATGCCACCTCTTGAAGCTTCTAATCATTTCATCATTTCCAATAATGGACTAAGAGAGTATGTGACTCATGATATATTTCATATTATTGATCTTCCTTAGAATCCAAAAACCTTTGGGTGACCTAAGGTCATCCCACATATGCATTGGCAGAGAAACAACAAAGATAAGAGACTTGTCACATTTGTACTAACATTTAGCCTAGGACCTGACCCTCTTAAACGGAATGAATCATGGTTATAAAATGATGACCAAGAGGATTGTTGTAAGAATACAAAGTATACTATTCCTAGTAGGATCATGGAGCATCACAATTATGAAGGAAGAGGCCTCAGACCAAATCCATAAGGAACCATCGAGCCAATTTTTATAACTAAGTATGAAAGACCTTATGGACTTAGATTTAAATTGCTTAGGGGTAACCCCACATATTTTATTCAAACTCCATCACCAGTGACTAGTGATGATGATGTTGATAGTGAAGCAGAGTTTGATCATAGCCTTACCTTTGATAACATAGCTGAAACCAACTTGTTTGATAACAATGTCATTTGTACCCTTACCCAAGATATTTATTGCAATCTATTGCCATTATATTATCTCCAACTGATAGATTGGGACCAAAAATAATATAGTCTACTAATTAATGAGTTCCAAAATGATGAGGTATTATGTGATTTCTTAGGCCTTATAGACAATGTTCCATTGGGAGATAAAAAATCAGGATTCTCAATCACATTGGATCCTGCAACCTATTTTGGAGAGTGAGTGAACACCCTTAGCCAAAAAAATAAGTAAAACATTAAGGTCCAAAAGTGAAAACCTCTTTGAATCACTTTTTGACTATGGAAAAATTAAATATAAAGGCTAGTCTAGTGGTGAAAACCTATTTCAGGTGCCATTAGATGGGGGTGTTCATTCTTCTTCAAATTTAGACTAGGGAACCACCAACTATGAACTTGCTTGTAGGTCTAAGTTTACTTTTGAGCAATAACAATTGTTTTATCAAATTATCCAAGAATTTATAACTATTTTTATTACATGGCCAATTCTCCCATTAAGAGACTTAGATTCATCATGCCTAAGATAAGTTGAAGAGCAAGTCTTAATAGAGGACCCTAACATAGTCCAATAGTTGAAGTTGTTGCCTACTATCTTAGAAGATGGTTCGACCCTCCCAGTCAAAGATATAATAGAGGTAAACATTGGGATTCTATTAGACCTAAAATGGATAAAATTGGGCTCATCCCTCACTAAGAAGGAATGCAACATTTTTATAGCTATATTGAGAGGGTTTATGTATATATTTGTATGGGCCTATTCTGACATGCTAAATTAGACCCCACCTTGGTTCTACACCACCTTATGGTTAATGTTGATTCCAAAATGGTAAAATAAAATATATGTAAGATGCATCCTCACATTTTTGTATTGCTAAAGAAAGAGTTGGAAAAACTCTTAGAAGCAGGATGTATCTGATCCATTGACTACTCAAAATGGATCTCTAATGTAGTACTTATTAGCAAAAATCTTGAAGGAATCAAAATTTGTAATTATTTTTGAGACATCAACAAATATTTTCCTAAATATTATTTTTCATTTCCTAATATTAACATGATCATCAACTCCATGATAGGTTTGAAATTATTTCACTCATGGATGGCTTTTTAGGATACAATCAGATCAAAATAGCATAAGAAGATCAGCATAAAACAACATTCACCACTCCATGGGGAACATTTTACTATCAGGTGATGTCATTTGGCCTTAATAATGTAGGAGTTACATATCAAATAACCATGATTTTCATATTCCATGATATGATGCATGATATTGTTTCTGACTATGTCGATGACATATTGGGAAAATCCAAGACTAGAGTTGACCATCCAACAGTGTTACATAAGATATTTGAAAGATTATGAGAGTAAAAAGTTAGACTCAATCCAAATAAATGTGTGTTTGGTGTAAATTTAGGTAAATTATTTGGATTCATCATGTCTCGTATAAGTATTGAATTTAATCTAGTTAAATTCCATGCTATAACTGAGATGCTGCCACCAACTAATTTGAAGCAACTTCATAGTTTACAGGGTAAGATCTAGCCCATCCAATAATTCATCTCTCAATTAGTAGAAAAGTTCCATCCATTTACACATATTTTTAATAAAGGAGTTGTATTTCATTTGGATGATCATTGCTAAACAACTTTTTAGCAACTTAAGGACTATCTTGTTAATTCACCAATTTTATTATCACCTATGCCAAGAAAGCCATTCTTATTATACCTATCAGGTACCGATTATGCTCTGGGGGCACTCTTGGCTCAATATGATGAAAATGAAAAGGAGCATGTTGTTTACTACCTAAGTTATACCTTGGTTACATATGAACATAGTTATGCACCTATTGAAAAATCTTCTCTAGCTATGGTTTTCATAGCTCAAAAACTATGTCATTACATGTTGAATAATAAAACCATGGTCATTTCAAAAGTAGATCAACTCAATCATATAATGTCTAAAATAGGTTTACAAGGTAGAATGGCTAAATGTATCATGCTTCTTAGTGAGTTTGACATAGAGTATGCCAATCAAAAAATAATCAAAGGGAAATTTCTTGCAAATAAACTTATTGAAGCACCTCTTATGGACACACAACCACTCAAGTTTCCATTTCTTGTTGAATCCATCATAACCATTACTAATACACCCCTTGAGGAGCATCCCTAGAAGCTGTATTTTGATGGTTCAATCATTGCTCATAGATTGAGGGTAGGCTTATTATTTGTTACACCATAAGGGGATATAATCCCTAAATCATTTAAAATCAGCTTTCCTTGTACATAAAACATGGTCAAGTATGAAGCACTTATTACAATACTTTGATAAGTAGTTCATTGGAATATATCTCATCTTCAATTTTATGGTGATTCTCAGTTAATCATTAATCAAGTCATATATCTTTTTTAGACCAAAGATGACAAGCTAGTTCTATTTAAAGACATGGTTGACACTCTTAAAAATCAAATTTCCAACATTTAGTTTGAGTATATACCAAGGGATAGTAACAAAACTACAGATGTCATGGCTATTATTGGCTCTCTAATTTGACAAGTATCAATCCCTCATCAAGAATTTGTTAGCACCAGCTCATGAACCTTTAATCATTGTCATGATTTGTGATATTTTTGGTCCTAATTCTACCTAGTACTCAAACCTTTACAACTATCTTTATGACCAAGTTCTACCACCTAACCTATCTGAAAAAAAACCAAAGCCTTCATTCATCATTCCACTCATTATACTTTACTTAGATCCACTCTTTACTATTATAATTTTGATGGAACTCTGCTTCATTGTTTAACTTTGGTAGAGTCTACATTAATGTTAAGAGAAGTTCACAAAGGAGTATGTGGAACCCATTTTAGCGGGGTAGTCCTAGCCAAAAATCTCTTATGTACTAGTTATTATTGGCCCATAATGGATGTAGATGCCACTATATATGTAAGAAAATGTGATAAATGTCCACCACATGCTAATTTAATTCATGCCCTAGAAAAAACTTTGAAACTAATGTTGATACCATGGCCATTTTCTACTTGGGGACTTGGCCTTATTGGTAAGATTAACCCTACTTCATCTGATGGCCATAAACATATCCTTACCACCACTAAATATTTCACTAAGTGGATTGAAGCTATACCCCTCACTTACATGATTGGAAAGAAAATTTCTAAATTCATCTTCAACCACCTCATCTACCACTATGGTATTCCCTCTAACATTATATCTGATAATGGAAGATCATTTAACAATAAAAATGTAGACCAATTATGTGTTAAATACAACATCACACAACACTTTTTTATAGCATATTACCCTCAAGGTCATTACCAAGCTTAGGCATCCAACAAAACCATTTTTAATATTCTCAAAAATATTGCCAATGATGTCAGTCATGACTGACACCTCTATATATTCCCTACCCTTTGGGTATACCGTACCAATCATCATACCCCCACAAGAGCCATTCCACACTCACTTGTTTATGGTACTGAAGCCATCATTCCCATTGAGGTCGAGTTGCCTTCACAATGAATCTCTTTCAAGAATGTCCTAGATGATGATGACTATTGAGTAGCTCACTTGTAAGAGTTCAATCTACTTGATGAAAAATGCATAGCTATGTTCAACAATGTTCAAGTATATCAAAATCGACTCAAATGCCACTATAATTGGCATGTGAAGTATAGAAAATTTGAACTTGGTGATCTTATTCTGAAATAAAATCAAAATAATACCATGACTAAGAAGAAACATAAAGGTAAATTCAAACCAAACTAGATAGATCATTTCATCATCACTATAGATTATGGATCAGGAGGATACAATCTTACCATAAAATATGGTGATGAACTTCTAGAGCCAATGAATATAATTCATCTCGAGTGGTATTATGCTTGAGTGATAAGGTGTATTGTCTATAAGGATGATTTTAGTTATACCATTTTATCACTATTCTTATTTGTACAAATACTTCCCTTATTCATCCTCTTTCCTGTATTTACTTTCCATTTCTAACCTATTAACCCAACATGTTCTAAAGACTACTCCATTTGACCTTAGCTTTTATCACTCAATACGTAGTTTCAACATCAAGGTATCTAATCACTTCATTAGTTGGTTCAATTATTTTAAATAGGGAGCTTATCTTGGGATAGTGTGATAGAAGTTTTAGCAGTTGCATCCTTTGTTTGTTAGTCCTTTCTTACCACCAGTCTTGTTACTAATTATAACTACCTTTGGTAAATTTATTACCATTGATTTATGCCATTATGTCCTCATTATAAATACCTATGGGAAAACTAGGGGCAATAATAAGCCTTGACATACCAACTTGCCACTTCCTATACCATAATATATCTTTTTACCAAATGTGCTTATTTTGTTTGAATTGGCTATCATACTAGTCAAATTATTTTGTTGAAATGGTAGAACTACAGTGACTTGAGGTCCTACTCTAGGACTATGTAGGTAGTGCTCAAAAATTATTGAGGTTAGCTCAATCACCCTCTAATCCATGCTCTCACTATTTTGTGAGCTTGAACCATTTAGTGTCTCATCATTCTTGATCGAGTTGAGACACTTAAAAAAATTATAAAAACTTTGAAAAAATTGTTATAAAAGCACCAAAACATTTACCACTTTTTTACCTTAAGGATTATGGGAACTCTTACTAAGTTACAATCAAATCACTTGTCATTTAGTTTCCCCATCCTTTTTGGCCTTTTTCTCTCACACACTTGTCATTTTTCAAGACCATTCCTATTCTTCTATCACACATATTATATTTGTTTTCCTCAATTATCACATTCTTTCCAATCCTTAGGAGAACTATATTTGACCTAAAAAAAATTATTGGATATTACATCTATGGAACTATGTAGGTAGCGTCCACTTGCCTAGTGCATATGGAGACAACTTAGCCACCCCCTTCCTTTTCTTCTATTCCACCATTTTGTTTGTTTGTTAAGTTGTCACATATTTTCTATGGGAAAGGTTTATATGGTTTCTATTACATTATTTTTTTATTTCTACTTGTTTTATTTATTTGTCTGCCTATTTGCTTTCTTTCAACATTGTTGCCTTGATTCAGTTTATGTGTGTTCATTGGGTGATTCCTTGTCCACACTTACACTTGAATCCATCCATATTCATATGTTTACCTTGTCATCTTGGTTTCTATCATTGGTGCATTATTTTATATTGATCATTGGATTATGGAGTTCATCCTCATGCATATTTTAGCCAAGTCTTCATGATGTTATATCATGATACCTACCAACATGTGCTACAACAAACCTAAGCTTCAAGAAGTGTATTCAACAATGGTGGCATCTCTTCAACATCAACATCTTGATTCACTCCCAATCATACCCCAAATAGAGTAATTAAAATAATTTTAACCTTTATTATTTTTGATGAGCATCTCCCTACTAGTAGGTTGTTCCAATTCATCATTATCCTGTGTGTTAAGTTATCATCATTCTCAACCAAGTTTATCATGTTTGCCATAATCAAGGTCTAATGATTATAACTGCCTATGGGAAAATCATTTCACACCATTCCACCTACATTTTTCAATGATTATAACTGCCTTTGGGCAAATCATTGTGTTTTCACCACTTTAATTTTTTTGCCTATACAAGGACATGTTATTTGTCTAGTCTATTTAGTCAAATTCTAGTTTTCAACATTGAGTTTTCAATTATCCTTGTTAATTTTTTATCCATACATTCATGTACTTCTATGTAGGCCTCAATGCATGAAGCTGATACACAGATCTTTCTCTTTTGGGTTGCATAACTTTAGTTAATTGATTACCCAAATTTGAAGACTATTGATGGTTTGTCTATTTAATGCCTATCATCATCATTGTTTGTGCCTTCATTTGGGAGAACACGACCTTTTTAAAATAGCCTTTTATCTTATGCCTTATGCTAATTGATCATGTTTATGTTTGATTCCATGTTACAGGTCTATGTCAAAGCTATTTCTAAACTTGTTAGATTAAATCAATGTTAGGAACTTGGAGTACAATTGATTACTTTTGTATAAGCAACTAAACACGGAATTAACCCAGAAGTAATAAGTAACTAGAAATCAGAAACAACAAATAATAAGAGATACAAGAAACAACCAATCTTGCATTAAAATCTTCCAAAATACAATGAATAAATATCACTCTTCCCACACCTCTTGGGTGTACACTATTTCTCTCTCAAGAGTTCTCTCTCTCTCTCAATCAATTACAATCAACTCAATAACCAAGTTGTTATTCCCCCTTTTCTTTCTTCTTAATTACAATACTACCCCATGGGTCTCTTAAATAGGATCCAAGGCAAATAATAATTAGAAAAATAGACTCAAGACTAAAATTATTCTTTACATGCAAACAAACTATTATCTTAAAATTAGAACAAATCTAATTTTGGAAACGCATGCAAATACACAGTTGTCGGTGTCGGTCTACAGGTGACCGATGTTGGCTGACCCTTGACTGATGTCGATCGGTCCTATGTCTATTCTTGACTGATGTCGGTGATACTATTGATGCTAGTCAACTATGTAACTGATGTCGGTTACTGTGTAAACTCAGCAACCTCAATCTAGCTCATTAGTGAAGCTTTTAGCTCCACAACTCAATAATCTCCCACTTAGAGATAAATAGCTGCACTTGTACCTGTACAACAACATCCTCTAGCTTGTTTTTGGCTTGTTTCTCCATCTTCAAGTCTAATCTTGAAGACCAAAAAAATTTGAATGAAGATTCAACTTCTCCTTTGTTACAAGCTTTGTTAACATATTAGCAGGGTTCTTATCCATATGGATCTTTTCTAGCTTCAATTGACCATCTTCCAATACTTGTCTAATGAAGTGGTACCTAAGTTGTATATGTTTGGTTCTTAAATGAAAGGCTGAATTCTTTGCCAAATGAATTGCACTTTGACTATCACTGTACAATCTGTAACTCTCTTTCTTTTTTCCCAACTCTTCCATGAACCGAGTCATCTAAATCATTTCCTTGCTAGCCTCTGTGACTGCAATGTATTCTGCCTCTGTAGTAGACAAGGCAATCACCTTCTCCAACTTTGAAATCTAGCTAAGCGCCATTCCACCAATAGTGAAAACATATCCTGTGGTCTTTCTCCTACCATCTAAGTCACCTACCATATCTGAATCTACATACCCATGTAGAGAAGTGTTTGACCCTCCATAGCATAAATGCCTACTGCTGGTCCCTCTTAGATATCTGAGAATCCACTGAACTACTTTCTAGTGCTCCTTTCTTGGATTGGCCATAAACCTACTGACAACTCCCACTACTTGGGCAATATCAAGTCTAGTACATACCATTGCATACATCAAGCTCCCAATTGTTGAAGCATATGGAATGTTGCTCATGTACTCAACCTCATTGTGTGATTTAGGACACTATTCTTTGTTCATCTTGAAGTGTCCAGCCATAGGTGTGCTTACCAATTTTTCATCCTACATATAGAAACTCTCCAACACCTTATTCACATAATCCTCTTGAGACAAAATCAAACTCTGATTTTTCCTATCTCTCTTAATACTCATGCCAAGGATTTTATTTACTGCTCCTAAATCCTTCATGGCAAATGTGTGAGCTAATTTCACCTTTAGCTCAGTAATAACCTGCATGTGTGAACCTACAACAAGCATATCATCTACATATAGCAATAGGATAATATAACTACCATTATCTAATCTGGTAAATTAAACACAATGGTCAAATTGACATTTACTAAAGCCATGATCTGTCATAAACCTGTCAAACCTTAAATACCATTGTCTTGGAGCTTGCTTAAGACCATATAAGCTTTTCTTCAACCTGCACACAAGTTTATCCTTACCTTTGACCTCAAAACCTTCTAGTTGATCCATATATATCTCTTCATCCAAATCTCCATGAAGAAATTTTGTCTTAACATCAAGCTACTCAAGATGAAAATCCTCAATAGCAACTAAAGACAATACAGTCCGAATAGAAGTCATCTTTGCTATAGGAGAAAAAATTTCACCAAAATCAAAAACCTAGTTTCTGTGCAAATCCCTTTACTACCAACCTGGCCTTATGTCTCATTTGTCCATTCTCTCTTTTCTTTAACCTGTAAACCCATCTATTTTTTAGTGTTTTCTTTTTGGCTGGCAACTCAACCATATCCCACATATGGTTCTTTTCCATGGAATCAATTTTCTCATTCATGCCATCCTCCCACTATCTCCTGGATTCTACTTGCATTACCTCATCAAAAATTTATGGTTCTCCACCATCAGTGAGCAACAAGTCGTATAAAGAAGGGGAATAATGAATTAGAGGTTTACTTACCCTTTTAGACCTCCTTATGGGTGTTTGAGACTCATTGACAGCTTGTTGTCTGTCCAAATTTCTTTCTGTCAGTGACCGATCTCGGTCATCTCTGGCCGATGTCGATCTGTACCTGACTGGCGTTGATTCCTCCTAGTCACCAACATCAATTTCCTGATCGACATCAGTCTTTACCTGACCGACGTTGGTTTCCACCTGATCGACGTTGGTTTTTATGTTTTCCTGTGAGTGATGATTTTTACTCGTGAGCTCATTTTGGATCATAACCTTTTCCAAATCAAGATTGCCCTACTCAAAATTATTCAGCCTCTTGAGCTAATCACTGTACATCACCTTCTCATTAAAAACTACATCCTGGCTTCTAATAATTTTGTTACTTTTTAAATTCCACAACTGGAATCTGAAATCTCCAAAACCATAACCAATGAAAGTGCACCACATAGATTTAGCATCTAGCTTCTTTCTATTTTCTTTATCAATGTGCACAAAAGCTTCAGAACCAAAAACTCTGAGAAATGAAAGATCTACCTTTTTACCTATCCATGTCTCTTCTGGAATTCCACCATCTAGTGCAGTAGAAGGTCCTTTGTTAATCAGGTAAACTACAGTATCTACAGCTTCTACCCAAAACTATAAGGGCAAATCAGCATGCAACCTCATACTCTGTGCATGCTCCATTATTGTTCTATTCATCCTTTCAGCAACTCCATTTCACTAAGGTGTCCTTGGAACCATCCTTTCCCTACGTATTCCACTCATAGAATAGTAACTATTGAATTTATTGCTACAGTACTCACCACCATTGTCAGATCTAAGGCACTTCAATCTCAAACCTGTTTCATTCTCAACCAAAGCTTTCCATTTCTTAAATGTGTCAAAAACATCAGATTTTATCTTTATGCAATAAACCCATACCTTTCTTGTAGCATCATTAATGAAAGAAACATAATACCATGATCCTCCAATAAAAGCTACCTGAGTTGGTCCCCACATGTCTGTGTGAACAAGCTTCAACTTGTGCTTCTTCTTTGTTGACCCAGTTTTGAGAAACCTCACTTTCTTCTATTTCCCAAAAATACAATGCTCATAGAAATCTAGATCTATGCTTTTCAAATTTGAAAGCTTACCTTTTGACTTAAGAATATCCATTCCCTTTTCACTCATTGGACCAAGCCTATAGTTTCACAACTTTGCATCTACATCTAAAGTAGATAAAATAGAAAGAAAATAATTATTAATACAAGTAGATAGATAAAGTGTACCTACTCTCTTACCTCTTGCTAATACAAGTGCACCCTTGGAAACTTTCCAAGATTCAGCTGTGAGAGTTACTGTGCAACCCTCATCACTCAACTTTCCTATAGAAATTAGATTGCTCTTCAGGATGGGTATATGCATGACATCCTTCAACACCCATGTGTTGCCATTCTATAATTTTAGCTACATTTTTCCTTTTCCAACAATTTGAAAAGGCTCATCATCCCCTAAATAAACTTTTCCAAAATCTCCATGGACATAATCATTGAAAAATTCTCTATTTGGGGTTGCATGGAAAGAGGCACCAGAATCTGAAACCCAAGATTCTATTTTATTATCCAAAAAAAATGTAAGAGCATCTTGTGCAACAATACCTTCAACTTTTGCTTCTTTATCACCTTCATGCTGATTTTCTTTGTTATCCTTCAACCAACAATATATCTTTGCATGCCCTTTCTTTCCACAATTCTAGCAGGTTATTCTTCTATTTCTGGATTTGGATCTTCTTCCCATCTTTGACCCTGATTTCCCTTACTTGCCCTTCTCTCTTTGCCTTCCCCTACTTTCAAAAATTAAAGCATTACCTGATGTTTCCCCTGTGTTTTTCCTACAAATTTCTTCATTCAAGATTACACTAACAACATCATCAACTTTCAAGATATTTAAAGCAGACGTAGTATTACTAACTACCATTACCAAGCTATCCTAGCTTTTAGGTAAAGAGCATAAGAATAAGAGAGCCTTAATTTTATCATCAAAAACTATTTTGACTGAATTTAACTGATTTATAATTCCATGGAAATCATTAAGATGACTAGATACAGATCCACCTTCCTGTATTTACAAATTAAATAATTGCTTCATAAAATATACCTTATTTGAAGTTGAGGGTTTTTCATATAAATTTTCCAAAGTATCCATTAGCTCTACCATTGTCTTTGCCTGTGATAAGTTTGAAAACATAAAAGCTACAAGGATCAGCCTTATAGCTCCAAGAGCCTTTCTATCAAGAACATTCCATTCTTCATCTTCCATATCTATGGGCTTGCTTGCAACCCCACCCAATGGTAAGTATAGATCTTTCTGATATAGATAATCTTATATCTACATCCTCCATAATTGATAATTCTTGTCATTGAATTTCTCCATTCTTAGTTTACTTTCTTCTACCATTGCTTTACTTCCACTCAATCAGAAACCCCTATGAGTGAATTCTGTAATCAACAAATACTAACACACTCTGATATCACTTGTCAGGAACTTAGAGTACAATTGATTACTTTTGTATAAGCAACTAAACACAGAATTAACCTAGAAGTAATACGTAACTAGAAATCAGAAATAGTAAATAATAGGAGATACAAGAAACAACCAATCCTACATTAAACTCTTCCAGAATACAATGAAGAAATCTCACTCTTCCCACACCTCTTGGGTGTATAGTATTTCTCTCTCAAGAGTTCTCTCTCTCTCTCTCTATCAATCGATTACAATCAACTCAATAATCGAGTTGTTAGTCCCTCTTTTCTTTCTTCTTAATTACAATATTACCCCATGGGTCTCTTAAATAAGATCCAAGGCAAATAATAATTAGAAAAATAGACTCAAGACTAAAATTAGTCTTTACATGCAAACCAACTGTTCTCCTAAAATTAGAACAAATCTAATTCTATAAACACATGCAAACATATAGTTGTCGATGTCGGTCTATAGGTGATCGATGTCAGCCGACCCCTGACTGATGTTGATCAGTCTTGTGTCTATTCCTGACCGATGTCGATGATACTACTGATGTCGATCGACTGTGTAACCGATGTCGGTTACTGTGTAAATTCAGCAACCTTAATCTAGCTCATTAGTTAAGCTTTTAGCTCCATAACTCAACAATCAAATCACATTAGCCTTTATTTCAAGTCTATATTTTGATGTTGTTTGGCCAAAAGTCTTAGCATGCCTATTTGTTTGAGCCTATATTTTGACTTCATGTTTAGACAAAAGACATAGAAACTTAGCTTTTTTCTTTCCTAGTTTAGACCTTATTTGGAATACTTAGACCTAGACCTTTGACATGCCAGTTTTTATTCAGATGCTTGACCTTTTATGTGTGTGACATTTGATGTTAAACATTTGATGTTTGTCTATTTTATTCTAACTCTTAGAAAAAATCATTTTGGAGATACATATCCATTTTCAAACCACATTGGAGATATAGCTCCACCCCTTCGACCAAGATAGACCATGTTTGAACCATTTATCCTTTGGAAATAGTTTTTTAGAGTTTGTAGAAATCTAAGTCTTCTTGTTTTTAGAGATTTCATCATTTACATGGATATGCCTCACTACACTTATGGTGGAGTCACATAAAATTTGACTTATGATATAATGGCCACACAAAATGACTTGTATGGGTTTTCTCAAGACCCCAATGATGTTAATATGGTTTGTGAGATAGATTTTTATCTACTTCATATTAATCATTCATGGAAACAAAGTCATGAAACAACTTATGATCCAACTCAAGACCTTGATTGGTATGAACAGGCTTGTGAAGAATACTTTGAAGACCCAACTATAGATAATATTTTTTGGGATACAAATCCATACCCTCTTTTCAAAAATTAGTACATGGAATATAGTCAAGAATCAACTTATGATCCAACTCATAATTAGGATGATATGGTTTATGAGGAAGAATTAGATGCTTATGCAAGCAATAAAGTTTCATGATGTCTTTTTATTATCTAATCATCAATTACCCCTAACCCTCATTTGGATTATATTATCTGTGAAGCTCTAAAATATCCAAGGAATACCATTACCATTCCTAGACCTAGTCCTTTGTCTTGTGTGAGCAATCAAGCTCCACAATGCCCAACCATTTCTATAACAAGACCTAGTCCTTTAGCTTGTGTGATAAATCATGCTCCATAATTCCCTATCATTACCATCTCAATAATGTATCCTTTGGCTCATGGAATCAATCATGATCCCTAATACCCTACCATTATCTAATCAAAAGTCATTCCTCATCTAGTACCAATCCCAACCAAACCTCAATTGATCCAATCTTTTAAAAACCAAGATGTGTTTAGAACTGGTATTTTCCAACTCATTAGAAACAAAGGTCAAGAGAACCAACCAATCCAAGATGCTTTTGTTGAACCACCCATTTGTGATAATTCAACCTATGATGAATCACCTATTGATCCTATACTAATTGTTGAGGAGTCTCACTTTGATAAACTGGTCTTTGTGGAGCTCATCATGCCATTAAAAATCATTAATTATCTAATACCAAGCATTCAATAACATTTAATTGTAATAGAGTACCCATTAGATGAAGAATCAGAGTTAGAATTAGGTTTTATTCTTGAATCAACATCAAATTTAGCATCAAAATCAACATCAGTTGTGACATCAGATTCAGAGTCCCTTGAGTTAGAATCAGATTTAAAAGAAGAATATGTTCATGGATATTACAACATTGGTTATACATGCCTCATAGATTAGTTTTAATACATTTTTTATCCTTATATAGTTTTTGAGGATGAGTAATTCAGCATCAACACAAGTTCTAGTATCTTCTACAAGAGTTGTGTAGCCTCTCCCCATTACATTACCATTCCACATACCATTACTATCTAACAAAATATCCATATCATTGACATTCCATCTCCCACAAGTATCGATTAGGACTGATAGAATCACACTTTTTTAAACTACATCCATGGTAACATAACAGTTGAAAAAGAGCAAGGAGGTCAAGACAACATTCATGTAGCAGAAGAACACTCTTCTATTGAGACTTTTTTGGAAGCACTAGAAGACAATCCAAGTCAAAAGCTAATATCTATTAATGAAACCTTCTTGAAGGTTCTATAAGACAATCAAGACAACTTCATTGATGAAAACCTCATTGAGGCACCAATATCTAAGTATAAAAGTTCTTCAATGCTTGATGAAGACAAAATCAAAGATCAAATCAAAATAGCTTTCTATATATAGCCTAATTAGATGGTAGCTACTCTCAAGATCAAATAACAAAAAAATCTAGTGGTACCATCTATAGAATAGGTCTTCAACCCATCACAACCAAAAATATGTCAAATCTAGCATTAGCAACACTATGTGTGACTGAAAGTCCTGATCTTCATTTGTTTCCCCACCATTATACATTCCATTATCATCTACCATTACATTTCAAAATCAAACCTATCATCCATTATTTTTACCTATTTACCATCCATGGCCACACTTTCCTTTGCAAAGGATACAATGATACCTTGTCTAGATGCTTGAAAAAATTAGAATCAATGACCAAGGAATAACACAACATTCTTGACAAATAGATCAACATCTAGTTCTTGACAGAGCAACAATTTAGATGAGGTGTAGGCTATCAATTAACATGATTAAGTATTATATTTTTATCATTTATTGATTAAGACATGCGTCTCCCCTTAAACAATATTAATAGAATCAAAAACCACACCCAGGCCGAAAACATGTTCCATACCGTTTCACATTACCATGCCATTACCATTGTTACATATCCATTTACCATTTTCTTCAACCTAGCCATTCACCCCATCAGTCAAGGACAACCCTCTTACCATTTTATCCAATTTATCTAAACCATCATTATCCTTAATAAGACCATACCATCCTATGACTCCATTCCTATATAGACTAAGGCTTATTTTTAGTCATCCTACCCAATCCTATTTTGATCTTAGTTCATTTGATTCTTCCTGCACCTTTTGTAATAGGATTTTGATCAAGTTTCAATAATCAATCCAATCCATGTTTACAATTATAGTCTATGAAAGTAGTGTGATAGTTGATTTGGTAAGATATCTTTCATCCTATATTCAAGTTTGTTTATGTGAGCTTGATTATAACCACCTATGGGCAAATCAATGTTTCACCAGTCTTGCTACTAATTATAAACACCTATGGGAAAATTAGTATCATTGACCTATTCCATTATATCTTAGTTATAACCACCTATGGGAAAACTAAGGGCAACATTTATTTAACATGAATTGTCACATCACCTTGCCATTATTATTTTCATTTGATTGGCCATTTGTTGAATTTGAGAACCTATTAGGACCTAGTTGGTTTTTTCCCACCTTTTTTGTGGAGGGAATTACTATGGCTTAAGGTCATTTTAGGACTATGTAGGTCATGCTCAATTCATTTTGAGGTCATCTCAATCCCTCTTTCCATACGCTCTCACCATTTTGTGAGCAACCTAAGCCATGCTCTCACTGTCTTGCAAGCAACCTAAGTCACACTAAGACCATTTTGTGATTAACTTAAGCTAAATTATCTCACCATTTTATGATCAGGTATCTTTTCATTATCTAACAAGTTAAGATACCTCAAAATTCCAAAAACATTCATAACATTTCAAAAATCTAGAAACATTTGTCTTATCTAAGCCTAGTTAGTTATCATTGATCTGACTTACTAGGGCATGGTCATTATTAGAATTCATTTTTTTGCTTTTGTTTTTAGGATTTTTATTTGTTTGTTTATTTCAAGTTTTTTATTTATTTTTCTATTTGTTTGTTCTCTTGCCTATTTGTTTGATTTTAGTACTATTACCTTGACTTAGTCTATATATATGCATTAGGTGATTCTTTGCACAAATTATTCTTGAGTCTATCCATATTCATACATCAATATTATCATCATGGTATTTATCATTGGTATATTATTTTTGAGTGTTTATTAGATATCAAGAATTATTCCTTACGCATATTTTGGCCAAGCCTTCATGGTGTTCTATCATGAAGCCTACCATCACATACTACAGTAAAAATCAATGTCAAGAAGGTCTACCATAAATAGAGCCATAGAAGTTTCTCCTTGGTACCTTGGCAAATCCTTCCATCCCAAACTTGATCAAATCAACCCAATAACCATTCTAGTTGTATCATTACTAGTTAGGATGAGCATCTCCTCATTAATAGGTATAAATAAATCATTCACACTGATCAATCATATTCTTTTATTCATCTATTTCATCACTTTGCACCTGATCATCTTTAATATATATACCAGGTTATATCCTTGAGCTATGCTGGCTAAACAACCCTAACTAGGGCACAATCATCTTTAGCCAATCCAAGTCTCTTAATGATTATAACCACATATGGGAAAATGATTATTTTGACATTTATTCCTAATTATAACCACCTTTGGACAAACCAGTATCATTTTTACATAAAATGTATGCAATCATTTTCTCATTTTGATTAATCTCAACCATGGATTAATTCCACCTTTCTTCTTGTTTCTTTTCGAGTGATTATTCATTAATAAATATGATAACCACTCCCTTGAGGGGGCATCATCATAAGCTTCCCAAAAACCATTTAGAGATTTGTTATTCAATCATCATCTTATTTTTGGCATATAGGCCATCTCTCATTATTTTATAATATATTTCTTTTCCTATGGTTTGCAACATCTTCCCAAATAGAGGCAAACTATAAACACCTAAAACTGGCCACCGATAACCTCCAACTAGGGTTTTGACTAATTTCCACCCAAAATGCATAATTTGGCCTAAAAAAACTAAAACATGTTAAATGATATGAAATTTACATATTCAAGTGATAATTTTGGCTAGGGTATCCCTAAATGGGGTAATTTAATTTATGGGCTAGCTAACTTTGATCAATTCATTTTGAGTTAAAATTCTAAATTTGCACCTGGGTGTTCTGGATTGCTCTTTCCTATCAAATCTTTTGCATAAAACTTGTGCTTTTATTATTTTTTATTTATAACATTTTAAAAGATAATATGCATCCAAAACATCTAATGTGGACTTCCAATTCAAATCTAGTCAAATTTAAGACCAATAATAAGACATTCTAATCTATTTGGGTAATTTGTGCACAAAGTGCTTAATCATGCTTAAGAGCTACTTAACCCAAATCAAGGCCTAATTAATAATTCCATGGAAACTTGTTGAATACTTTTTTTTGAAAATTAATGTTGAATATTTGCATCATCAAGTGACCTCATTTCTTGGGAAGACATCCCTAGGCCATAAATGCCACAAATATCATGATTCATGCCTCCCATGCCTCATCAATGCCTCCCATGATTCCCGTCATGACTCTTAATATCCCCTTCTTCCAATTCCATGATGAGGATAATTACAAATTTTAATTGCAAAATTTAATTAATCCTCAACCACACATCTCAATTTTGAGATGGATGATTTAGGTTGATTCTATCTAAATTGAAAAATATGTAAATAAGAGGCCTCACAAAATCATTTCTAAGCTATTTTGGTGAAAAGTTATTATGCTCAAATATCTTCAAATATTAATTAGTGCAAAGTTATAATTCAAGATTGGTTCCAAAAAGCTTCAAGAAACTAGTGTTATAATGCCAAATTGATTCCAAGCTAAGCCAAGCCAGAGGTGCTAAGAGGAGATGAAAGTAGCCACACTCCATTAAATAAGACCTTTTGAAGCACAAGCTGAGAAAGCCACCACAACAAGCATTTTGGAGTATCCAAGGAAGGTAAAAGAGTTTTCTTTTGCATTTCAGTTGTGTGTTTCATTCATGATTGTTAACTAAGCTCTCCCTAGTGGTTAGGCCTAGAGATGTTATGATATTAGTGTGTTTATTTCAATTTGTTTTTTATTTTGGAACTAAAAAAATACTAACCATACTCTCTTGAGTCAACTTCCTAGATCAAAACATTAAAACTCCCTAAAATCTAATAAACCAACACATTTACCTATCTCCAAATATACCTACCAATCTAATACAAATCATTTTAATGGTTTAATTTTATCTTCCTCCACCTCACATGTTAGGGTATCTATCAATGCCCATCCACATGTCCCTTTAGACTTTGAGACATATTTTGATGCCCATACCTACATCCACTTACCATTTGAGGCATATTATGATGCCCACTCTTATTCTAAAATACTAATAACAAAAAAATTCAACTTCAAGAAACCTTTCAAGACTTATAAACTTGTATTACACATGCTCATCTTTGATATAGAAATTATCATAGATCTTACTTATTCTTTTTGTATCATGTTTTTATTCACTTTATTTCTCTTACTTTTGCTTTATAAACATCATTGTCTTCCTTTACATTCTTTAGTTTTATTTCATAGTAAATTTGGCATTTTATTTCATTTTTGTCCTTATATATTTATTTTATTTTTTTATATTATTATTTGCCTTAGTAGATTTATGATTATTTTCCCCCTATATAAAATTCACCCCTGTGGGTTTATATATTGTGAGTTTAAATTATAAGACCATAGATAGGACCTGGCCCTCTTAAAAAAACACCACCTTTGCTTCATTTCTCATTTTATTGTTTCACATTTTTCTTTTTGGCACCCTTATGAGTTTCTCTTTTATAAAGTTGTAGTGTAAGACTGTGGATAGGACCTGACTCTCCTCATAAAATTACCATCTTTTCATCTTTTTACATCCTTTTTATCAAAATTTATATTTTACTTCTTTTGATATATGGAATCTATACAAGAATCTATGTTAGCATGTTTTCCTCCATTTATATTATTATTATGATAAAGAATCACACTTTTCTATTATTGTATCTCTTTTTTCCCTTTCTCATTTTTTTTTTAATTTTAAGTAATTCAAATTATTTCATGTGTCGCTCCTCTTGATTTCCTCTTTATTTCACTCCACATTGGATAAAACAAGGTCTAATTCAAGATAGAACTTTTATTTCACCTATATTTATGAGACGCTTAGACCCCATACTCTTTGAATTTATCTCTCTTAGAAACCAAATCCTAAGTATTCAAATGAAATTCATCATTAGAACTCATGTTTGGTTTTCCAAACCTGTATAGAGGAGGAATATAAAAAGCCATCAATAAAGTTAAAATCCAAATCATTTGAAATAAAAGGAAATGATATACAAAAGGCAACATACAAATCTAAAAATCCACATCACACTAAAAGAAATTATTATAAGCACATATCCTATCTATAATCAAAGCTCAAACTCCATAACTGGCCTCACCTAGAACTGAGGTCCATTCGGGTGTAGTAGGCCATTAGATTGTAATAGGGTAATTCAATAAACTCTATGGTGATACTTACTTTCTCACACAAGTACCCAATATTTGTAGTAGACGTACATATCTATAAGGGGTCTTGAATAATAGGGAACACACTATGGGAAGGTAGGTCTATTTTAATTTTCATGCATATATCCTTCATGGGATGATCTATATACTGCATTTGATGACCTAATACTTTCCTAGCTAAGAGTTCTTCAAAATCCTTAAGGTTGAAAGTCTTCTTGTTTTGACAAACCTAATTTGGGTGTCTTGACTTCAATAAAGATTTATATACCTTTATTTTTCATTCATTCTCCCCTCTACCCATTTTATTTCCCCCCTTGACAAACAAATTGTGATTTCAAATCTATTTTCCCTCTTATATTCTTCCTTCTTCTTCACCTCTTAAAATCATGATAAAATTACTTTGTTTCAATTTTATCTACCCCTAGAGAAAAATAACATGTTTTATTAGCTATTGATTACACCCTTACACCATTTTTCCACCACACCATCTCATTTCATTAGGTGGTTATATTTTCTTACATTGTATCTTAAAACAATTACTAAGTTTGAGTTTTCATCCTTTAGAGCTTTTTATTTTCATTTTTCCATAATATTCTTATTTATTTTAAATAATTTCACTTATCTTACATATGGCATTTGCCATTATTACATGTTTCTCTTATTTTATTTCTTCACCTTCATTTGACATACTTGTATTACATATTGATTTACAGTTTCATTTTTCAATTCTTAATATTTCTCTTTATGTTTGCAACATTCTTATCTTACATGAGCTTACTTTTTAATTTCTTATCTATCTTTGTTCAAGTTGTCTTGCATTGATATTTCATTTGTCATTCCTATTTTAAATACTTCCCAATGTGAATTAGTGTGTTCTACATTCCTTTTTGCCATTTATCTTTTACATAGTTTCCAATGTGATTTACTATGTTTTCCAATCATTTGTCATTTATTTTCACTCATTTGTCATTCATTTGCCATCATTTTTCATTATTTTTCCATCATTTTATCATTCATTTTCCTTCAATGTTCTAACCTTACCTTAACAATCTTAATTTGCCAATTTTTCCTAATACTCTCATATATTTTCTTTAACTCATTTTTCACTATTATATGCCCAGCTTCCCAAAATTTCAATTTTTGTCTATTTTTAGCACTAACTTCTATAGGTTTGCCTAGTGTTCTTCACATTGGACACCCTTACATCTCTTAAAATCTACTTATTTATCTACAACAATAAATTAAGTAAAGGTATGTGTTTTTCAATTCTATCTTTTCCTTTATCTTATTTGCTACTTATTACACTTAGCATCAATGTTGTGTGTTATCATGTTCTATTACCCAAAGCACCATTTCATGTTGCACTTACATGACACGTGATGAGATTTGAGTGGGGAATATGTATACACATAATATTTTAAAACTTTTATCACTTACTGACAATTTTTATCTTGTAGGAACTCATCGAGTCTAAATATCTCTAAGTGCAAACCTTAAGAGGTGCATCAATAAAGGGGTGGGTAGACCACTGATACTTTGTAAGATTTTTATCCCTTTTGCAACTTACCATATACACACTTGTATCCTAAAACCATTTACCCTAATCTTATTCTTCTCAGTTGTACCCTTCCAAACATATGTCATGATTTATCCTCCTTGTTCTTGCCTTAACCCTCTTTTATCAGTGGACTATAATAGGTCAACTAGGTAGACCCTATACAGTTTTCATCCCCTAATTATTGTACAAGGTCACTTAGGTCAACCTTGTACTATTTAAGGATATTTCTCACTTGGATTTTTGTTATCCCTTCAGCTAACATAGCTTGAGACCTAGTGATTTATCTCTTAAAAACATGTAGGGTCGACCAAGTTGACCCTATACAGCCAACATATTTGAAAGGATTTAGGGCAACATCTACCTATAAATACAAGTTTATTTCTAACCATTTGAGAATATAAAAGAGAATAAGAATAAGTGTGAATGAACATCTGATTATTTACCATTCCACTTGAGTAATAAATCTTAGGGTTCCATACGTTATTTGGATGCATAGATAGGTTATGTAACCTAGAGCTCATTTTTTTTAGTTAATCTTACATACCATAACAATCTCTTATAAAGCACCTTGGCTAATGGAAATATTGAGACTTATTGGGTTCATCCTCAAAGGTAAGTATTCCTAACTTTATTTCTCCTTTGTAAGAGTAGATAGATAATGTATTTGTGCTTATCTATTATGTATTAGGATTTTGTATACATTGATATGAGTATATGTCTTAATTGCATGTTTGTTTTATTTTGTATTTTTTCTAACCCATAATTTGTGCCACAAGCTTTGGTGTGTATTAGATTAGTTTACTTTCATGTTTATTAGAATATATTGAATATAAAAAACTAGGACTCATTTAGGGTTGTTGTGTGACTGTTTTAGATTGTAGGCTTTAAAATCCTTATTAGAATGGTGTATTGTGATAAGTGATCCCTTAATTGGGTCTATTAAATACCCATATTGGTCATGCTCTTGTTTAATAAAGTATTCACAATCAAAAGTGTATGTATGCTCTATCTTCTTTGAGCCAGAATTGATGTATAGACATGATGAATTTATGATTGCATACACAAGGTGGATCCTTTAGATGAAAAGGAATGTAATGAATATATATTAGTTCCATGTATTGGTAATATAATCATAAAATAAAAGGAGAGTGTTGTATTAGTTAAAGAAGTTTTTTATATAAAGCTAAAGAAGAAGAAGCAGAAGAAGAACTATAAGTATTAATTGAGAAAGGAGAAAGAATATAAGGAGTTGATTTTATTTTAGAGTATTGAGGTATAGAGGGTGTCTCTATATATGCTTCTTAAGAGACTTATTTCAAGTGGAAAAGCAAGTTTGTATGCTCAAAATGATAATGCCATTCATATAAGGTCTTTGGTTAAGGGGGAGTAATAAATTCATGAGCCTATGTAAAAGGTTTGTGAAGGATCTATATTATAAGGTCAAAATGGGTGTTTTTTAGGTTGATTGAGAGCATGTTTCTTATTTGGTGAGTGTCATAAAGTTATTATTGCTGGTCCTTTTAGTAACCTAAGAGAGGAGGATAGTTATCATGTGTGATGGTTTTTCATGGTGTTTGGAGATTTGAAGATGCTCAAAAAATTTAATTACTCAAAGATTTTAGGGGGAGTCCCTCTCAAATGTTTCTTGATGTGTTCCATCAAATTTTATTTCTTTTATGTGTTCTTTCTTCATTGATTATAGTGCTTGATTGAAGAGAGTGTTGGCTTGGAAAAAGAGGATGTTGTCAAGACAAGATGAAGTAGGATCAAGCTAAGGTGGATTTTGTATCATTTTTCTAAGATGGTCCTTTCCTATTTGATAGTCATTTTAGGTCCTCAAGATCAATTTTTTACCACTTTGTCATTATGTCAAAGGGGGAGAAAGTTCCTACTGTGTAAAGTTCCTATTGTGAGAGTGCTTAAAGAGAGGGTGAGTTGTATATTGCTATTTATGATTATTGTTGACATCAATGACAAATAGGGATACTATTGGAGAGTTGTCATGATGATGTAATGGTGATTTCATGAAGATGTCCTAATGAGTGGATGAAGTGTCTTGATAGTCTATGTGATAATGACAAAGTGTGAAATGTGCTTGTATTAGTATTTTTAAAGAAATATTGGTTGATATTTATAGTTTTCATGGTTTAATATGCTTAGGGATGAGTCTAGAGTATTGAGCATGTGTAAGTGTGAATATAAGAGGTTTCCTATGATTTGACATCTTGTGTGCATAAGTGGTATTCATCTGGCTCTTCATTATGTTCATCTAGACACTTTGGTCTAGTGGCAAAAAAATTGAGTAGGTAGTTTGATGAAATCACCATTACTGTGTGGGAATGAGTCAAGAGGATTTGGTAATATGGTTGTGATGATAGTAGTCCCTAGTTATTATGCATCAAATCTTAATTCATGCATAAAAATGTAGTCAAAGATATAAGGTTACAAACTTGGCTTCTCTATTAGAATTCATTGTTTTCCCATACTTAAGCCAAATTTGTATGTGGCCAAAAAGAACCAAGTTAGTAATTTGATGATGGAATATCTCACATCTATGGATGTTTTAGGAGAAAGTGATCATACAGGTTTGTTTATTTTTGTGCCTAGTTTATTTTTATAAATTTAAGATCATGTGATGTAGCATGTCAAATTTTATGCATATGCAAAGTTGGCTTCCATGTAGTTTGACTATGTTTTCCCATACTTAGCTAATTTTTCAATATAGCAAGAAGAGCCGAGTGAGAATTTTGATGGTGTTATATCTTGAAAATGTGAAGGTGTCAAGATAAACTAATCATATGGGTTTGTTAAATTTTAAGCATAGTTGATTTACACTAAATTTTATAACATGCACTAAAGTATGGCAAAAGTTATGCTTTTTCAAAGTTGGCTTCCCAAGCAATTTTTTGACATAGTCACTCTGTGACAGAAGATTTTGAGTAGGCATATTAATGGTGATATATATCACACATGCAAATTATTCAAGATCAATATATGACATGTTTAAATTCTCCTATGTGAGGAGATCATCTGGTCCAAATATGAGATCATGTCTCAAAGTGAAAAATAAGTTATTAAGGCTCAAAAATAACTACTTAGGTATATTGAAAGGGTCCCCATAGTCTTATTTGCATAGGTTAAAGTTTGAGAAAGATCGATGGTGTATGTTTCTCCAAAAACTCAAGAAGTAACAAGATTAGGATAGGTGCATGATGTTTAAATATTGAGTAAAGGTATAAGATAAGAATCCAATGGTAAGTGGGTGTTTGTATAAATTTATCAAACTATGAGCATTAATCATTAAAGACCTCATTGATCCATAAAGATCAATGAAGTACCTAGAGTCAACATTTTAAGATTGAATGAGATGAATTCAATGTGACTAATGTTTAAATGTATGAGCATTGGTGCTTATGCATTAAAGATCGATCAATATCAGTGGTGCATATTATATCTAAGAAATGAAGACATGAAATGATTGCAAAGTTTCCAGACTTTAACTGTGATCATTGACATTTAAATATTTGAATTTAACATAGGGAAAAACTAGATCTCTATATTTTATCTATATATTTAGATAAAAGTAAAATTTATTGGAGATATAAAAATCAAAGATGAAGAGAAGTACATGGAACATATAATAAACCTAATTTAAAGATCTAGAATGGAATATAGTCAAATATATAGAGACTAGAAGTTGAATGTGTGTTCATGTTTGTTCTGCAAGTGACCTGAGTATGATGTCTAAGCTTGTGTAGTTGTTGTTTTGATGTCTCATGATGAATTAGGTATTGAAGAGTGTTGTAGACTCCATTAGGATGATTTGTGAATATTTTTGAGGTGTGATCTATCTATTTTGACTATGAATAATGCTTAAGAAGTTGACTTTATGTTTGGTAATGGTGTTCCTATGTATAAGGTCTCTATTTAAGTTGTTTAAGAATATGTAGAGGTGAGCTAAGATGACTGTGATCATTTGAGGATGTTGAAGGGGACATAAGGAGTAGACCCATGTAATTTAAAGTGGTCATATGTTATTTTTTTTCTTGAGGGTGATCTAAATGGGTGAATAGGTCTTTATGAGACCTATAAGAGCTACAAGGGCCTTATTAAAAGGTGTAGTTGCTTAAGGGTGACCCATAAATGCTATGTATAACCTAGGAATATTTTTTTTAAACTAAGTCTTCATGTGAGAGATGCATTAAGGGATAAGGCATGCCTAATGGCTAACCAAGGTGTTAATTATCAAGATTTCTCTATAAATAGTGAAATCAAAGATGGTGATTTCTAGACTTGTATGGAGGAGAGAAGGAGAGATTGGAGAGAGTATTATGTGTGTGTATTTGGGAGTGAAGGAGAGGTAGAGTTATCTAAGGATGATTTGAAGAGATAAATAGAGTGAGTACTATTTTTATGACCTATAGGTCATAATTTTATTGGTAGAATAGTGTTCTTGTAGATTGAGTGTAAGTGAAGGTGAAGAGTGATAAGCAGAGGTCCATCATCAGGTGTTGAAGATATTAGTTCATAGGTGGATATGTCTATATGTTTTTTTGTGGAATATAAATATCTAAGGTGGTTTTAGCCTCCTTATAAGGTAAAATTTGCTAAATTTCTGGTTGTTATTGTAACTTAGCTAGATACATGTGGCATTACCTTATGGGATTGGAGTCTCACTAAATAGGGATTTTAGTTCCTTGATCATTTGTATATGGTCTAAATTAATTCTTGTTATTATAAGATAGTAGTCCAATTTCATATTATATTGGGTTTTATTCCCTAAGAGAGTTTCCTAGGTATGCAATGTGCTATGTGATTGATCTTGCATTGTCTCTCTTGCTTATTGCTATACATGATTTTTATGCTTCATGAATGCTTTTGGTAACTCATTAAGTGTTTTTAAATATCAAAATTGAAGTTGGATTATTTTGGCACACTGGTTCACCCCCCCTCTTAGTGATTTTACCTATAACACATGGGCATAGGGGTGAAGTTATATGTTAAATATAGGGGATGGGGCCATTTTTATATCTATATATAGTTTTTTTGGAAATAATCCATTATCCTTATAGAATATATAGTTATTTGTCATCATGGTAAAGATTTCCAATCTATCTAGAGGTAAGTGGAAGAGCCTAGTGTTAGCTATGGGATTATGATGTAGTGAGGAGAGAAGGGTTGTGTACGCACTTGGTGGGACCCTATCCTTGTACAGTGGAGGAACTAATGACTATGGAATGCCAAGCTGGGGTGAATGAATACTATAAAAGTAGTGTATGTGACCTATCTATATCTAGGGGAAGCCTTACTATGTATAAGGGATAGGAGCATCATTAAAAAACTAGAGGCCAAGGGGGAGTTCACCCTTATCTTATAACTATATGAGGCATTACCCACCCCTATATCTATCTATACAAGGAGAGACCCCTAGAATCAATCTCAATAATGGTAGGCCCTCTTTTTCGAATCAAGTCCACCATAAACCATTTTGGTTATGGGATTGGTGATGAGATGAGAGTTGATTTTCATCCATCATGCTATCTAGAGTGATTTAGTTCATGTCAGATTAGAAACTTGAGTCTAGATAGGGATAGTTAATTACTCTATAGTTAAGTTAGAGAGGGCCTATCTATAGATTCGATCCACTATGCTTAGCCTCCATCCCAAATAGATAGATAGATAGATAGATATAAATGGGGGCATGGTATATAGATATAGATAGATTCTACCATTCACTATGGGCACTCTACCAATCACTATGGGCACCCCATAAAAGTATACTATGATAGAGCCCTATATTTCTATGGGGGGAAGACTCTATATAACCCATATTTATAGAAATTCTCTCCCAATATGATATAACAACTAGAATATCTCAGTGATGAGCGCTATCTATTTCTATTTATGGTGAGGATGGATATACATTCCCCTTGATCTAGATCTCAATCACTTTATATCACCATGGACAATGGACATATATAGATAAGGGTTAAGCCTTAGCTATATCTATATATACATTAGTTGATTCCCCCTTTTCTCTAATTTTAGTTTATATATGGGTTTCCCATAGTGAATGATAGACTCCCCATAGAGAATATAGAATATATCTCTATCTCTATCTATATCTCTATCTCTATCTATAGACCATGCCCCCACTCTATATATCCCCTATCCCTAGATCTATTTGGGGTTAGGGTCAAATCCACTCTCTATCTATCATAGTGACTCCATCTCTAAATATATGGGGATCCCCTCTCCTTCCCCCCTCTCTATACATATGGGGATCCCCTCTCCCATCTTCATATATAGGAAACTAACTCAACTTTATATGGTATGGTTGGGGGTGGCCCTAAATATCTAACCCATTAAATTTATAAGGTGGCCAAGTCCAATCTATCTGGACCTATCTAATCTATCTATGGTAGATCTATATAGGGGGGAAGGGGGGGATCTCTCTATATATGGGGTGGGGAGAGAGGGGGGGTTAGATCTATATATGGCAACCCTATATATAAACTAAACTAAACTAACTATAAACTATAAACTCAACTCAACTTTATAGGGTTGGGGGTGGACCTCCCCCTCTATATATAACTTCACTTAACTTCCATATATATATATATATATATATATATATGGAGGTTAAGGTAAGTTATATAGAGAGGGGGAGGTCCACCCCCAACCCTATAAAGTTGAGTTGAGTTTATAGTTTATAGTTAGTTCAGTTTAGTTTATATATATAGGGGTTTCCAAAAAAATGATATATATTTCCCCCCCTCTATATAGATTATTGATAGATAATTTTGAAAAAAACTATATACAATGACCTATCCCTCTGTTTAGATAGGGATGAGCCACCATATATATATAAGCTTAGATATAAATTTATTTTAATTTATATATGGTTTTCAGGGGCCAAATAGATATATGGGTCTTATGATAAGGATAGGGGAGATATAGGATTATAATTTTTGACATGCACCCTACCTATATATAGATAGGCCCTGACATCTATCTACTAGCTTAGTCTCCAAACAAAGTTGGTCTACTTGAGGCCATATATAGATAGATAGGCTTTGAATCAAATGTATGCCTATATCTATATCTATATTGTTTGGTTATTCATTAATCTTGTTTTTTGTTCATATATATAGATCATATCTACCCCCCATATAGATATAAATAGAGATAGAGACAGAGACAAAGATAGAGATAGATATAGAGATAGAGATAGAGATAGAGATAGAGATAGAGATAGAGATAGAGATAGAGATAGAGATAGAGATAGAGATAGAGATAGAGATAGAGATAGAGATAGAATTTATTGGATTGGAAGTTTAGATATTATTAGCTATGCTCAACCTATATATAGATAGATTTTCAATTTATATCTATGTGATATGAAGGTACACATAAGGGATCAAGTTTGGTTGGTAATTTGATTTAATCCCATATCTACAGACATAGTTATATATAGGTTAAAGATTGAGGGAGAAATAGAAGACTGAGGGACACCCACCCAGATATAGATAAGGGAGACCACCCTATTTATATACTGAGTACCATATAGACATATGGATTTCTAGGGTAAGGCCTCTCCCCAAACCCTTCAATCCAGTTGATAACCTTTTATATTATATATAAATGGGGCATGAGCCAACCCCACCCCTCTAAAAAGAGAATCCCCTTATCTATATATGGGATAGATATAGATCAGCTTCTCTAATTAAATTAAACTATATATAGTGATGCTAAGTTCTCCTTGATAGATAGATATTAGTCTCTCTAGTTGGATTTCCCCTTCCTTCATTAGGGCCCTTCTTTAGTCCTGACTATGACTATAGATAGTCTCCCTCCTCCCCCTCTATAGTTAGGAGAGGGTCACAAACTATAACTATATGTATTGGGGTTGGGTTGGCCCATAGTCGATAGTCAATCCATAGTAGATATATTCTATTGGCATATATGGATAGAAAGGGAGTATAAATTCCTACCTATATATCTAAGGGAGGGAGGGGTAGATTGAGGAAGATGAGGTGTGAGTGATATCACTCATCTAACTATAACTTTAGCCCCTATCCCTATATATGGATAGGACACCCCTTATGAATCTATAGGTGATAAATCAAAGGCCCCTATCTTATCACCCCATATGAATCTATAGGTGATATATTGAGGGAGACTAAACTCTCTATAATCACTATATATAATCCATATATATGGTAATGTCCTGCACTATCTATAAAAATATATAAGGGGAGAGATCCCTTATATATCCCTATCTCTATCCTTATCTAAATAGAGGGAGAAAGGGGCATAAAAATATATATAGTAAGGAGATCTATATCTATATGGTGAGCCCACCGACTCCATATATATAGGGTCCTCATCCAACAATTAGTCATGTAATAACTATTTACTTTACATGCCATGGGAATAACCTTTGTATTCTAGTGGGAACCAAGGAGAGAGAACCATTTAGATAGGTAATAGCTCCTCTATATAGGTTCCTCTATCTAGATAAGTTGTAGTGATGGCATGGCCCCATATCTAGAGATAGAGATAGAGATAGAGATAAATTTTATTGGCATTAACATGGTCTAGATTCACTATGTATTTCTATGGGGAAGATATAGATAGATATATATATTCTACCGTTCAATATGGGGCATTGTAATTGGCACCTATACCCCATATATATATTATAGATATAGATTTATCCCAGTATATAAATTAATCTATATGGGTGGGACTAGATCTATCTATAAGGATTGATATAGGGTCACGCATATAATAGATCTATCGACTGATGGATGATACCCCCTATAACCCTATAGATAAAGGGGCATCCTTAGCTTGGGTTTGATCTCAAATTGGATTGATGTGGTGTGATAGGGGGTCACCCTATCTATATCTAGGAAGGGGGAACATTATTATCTAGGGGCCATATTTATAGGCCAATCACCCTTTATATAATTGACTTGCCAATCTTGTCCCTTCTAACCCATATAGATAGAGGGGGAGTCAATCAAGGAATACCTTCCTTTAT
This sequence comes from Torreya grandis, assembly GCA_037957365.1. Classification (NCBI taxonomy): domain Eukaryota; kingdom Viridiplantae; phylum Streptophyta; class Pinopsida; order Cupressales; family Taxaceae; genus Torreya; species Torreya grandis. The sequence goes on along the minus strand of JARHVA010008004.1, from coordinate 441,750 downwards.
GTACTCCCCCTCCTCTACCACACCAATATATCTATTAAGAGGAGACCCTACTATCCTACTATGGGCACTCATGCCAACATCTAGTGGGACTCTATCTATATATGGCATTTTTATCTAGCCAGATAAGGCCTCAACTTGGGCTATATAGAGTGGTTAGTGGGTCCTCCCCCAAATATATTACATACATAATATTAATCATGCATCCATCTATTATGAACCATAATTCCCACTTATAGGTTGGCTCTAGGTTGGAGAGTCTATGGGGAAGGGCACAATCTATAGTTACTAACTATGATATATAGAGATAGAGGAGGGGAACCCCCTCTATATAGGAAAAGTTTTTTGGAATTAGACAACTCTAAATTATCTTATTATCACCCTCTATATAAATGGTGATGGCCTACTTATAGATCAAGTAATGACTGGTTTTATCATGTATGTAATTTATGGTGGCATCCATGTATGTGTTACCCCACCCCTAGATATAGACCCACCCCTTCCCCCCATCCATGATTTCTATATATGTTATTGAGAGGAGGGACCCTATCTAGACTCACACAATATAAATCTATAATCTATAATCCCCATTAAAATCAACTCATCTCAACTTAACTCAACTCAACTTATATGGGTTGAGCCCCCCATTGAACTCAACTCAGCTTATATGGACTTGGGGCCCCATTAAACTCTATATGGATATTTATGGGTGGGTGGGGGTGAAAAAAAAAGATCCATATAGATAAGATATATAGTATATGGAGGGGGTGCTAATGCTATAAAGTGAATGGTAGACCCTATCTCTATCTATATATTTCCCATAAAAATCCATAGTGAATTTAGACCATGTCACCCCCCTCTATCTCTACCTATCATAATGAATTTATATCATTGATATGTAAATAGGTATATTTCCTACTATAAAAATTTTACTTATTGGATCCTTATAGGTGGATTAATTTAAATTTCAAAATTCAACTCCAAAAATATAATCAACTGAAAAGAATGTAATGCAAGCAATAATGAACATTGCACATAAGTTGATAACAAAGTTAAATAGATGCCTACATCTCTAGGTTCTCTAAATGAAGAATTGATTCATTATAAAAATACATTTGTAAGTACAAATGTAAAACTTACAAAACTATAATGAATCCATCACGAACTCAAGTGTTAATTAGTCCTACAGAGATCTAGATTGGTCTTCAAAGGCTTGCACAATGTTTTGGCATAGCCTCCCTACTTCACACTTTCTTGTTGACTTCTCTACTGCATGGCCTCCAAGAGACTCTACACAGAGCTAAGTCTAAATAGGCATCAGTCATTAGCTTTATAAAATGATCCTCCTCCATAGCCTCTAAGTAGTGTTAACTCCTCTAATCGAGCTATTATTATAACACTCAAATTAATAACACCCTATAAATAATAGAGAATCAAAGATTCTATATTCCCTTAAAATGCAAGTGAGATATTTCTTCTCAAATACTTTCAATGTGGAATGAGTTTAAAAATGAGGTTCATGGGTTTATGTAGTTTTTTAAAACCCTCCAATTATGTATTTCTTCATTATCCATCCCCATGTATAGGTCTTTATTTAAGCTTCTTAGCCTTATCTCCCAAAATGGGGTATTGAAATTTGAGTAGGATAGATGGGTATAGCCACCCTTCATATCTTTCTCTTTAGATAAGCCTCCCATGCATTTCTATGGCAAATATCCCACATATATGGGGAAAGAGATATTCATGGAGTTAATCACATTTTTCAAGCCTTAGGAAGTGGGATTTGTCTAAAATATTGGAGAATATTTTGTATATATTTTGGACACTCCAAAACTAAGGATTTAATTGGTCCACATGTTAATAATCTATTGGACCATGTGCATGTCCAGTCATCATACTTGCACATTTTTCCCCTGTTGTTTGAAAACTTCAATAGGTCATAACTTTTGCATACAGATTCAAAATTGGGCCATTCAAAATGCGTCAAAAATATTGTGATGAGTTATACACCATGGAACTAGTGTAGAAGCATTTCAAGTCCATCAATTTTTCTATTTTGACCAGATTTGACTATCTATTGACCAAATTTTGACCAATGGTAACTAGAGCATATGATGTCCCTTTTTTACATTCCATTAATTATCAAATATCTCTTGATGAGATCTAAATAATGGAACATGTTTAAATAAAACAAAATAACATCTAAAAATATCCTCTGGATCATGCCTCCCCACTAAGAAGGCTTTTGTTCCACCAAAAGCTAAAACATTCATTTTATTGGTACTCAATTTAGTTCTTTGCAATGCCTTATTGAGATCTCTGTAGTGGAATTTATGGCCTTTAAAACTGCTATTATAATGTGGTCAAGCTACGCTATTCCATTCCTATGTAAAATCATCAATTCACTATAAGCATAACATCACACAAAATAATCAGTTTGAAAAAGACATCTCAATGTCAAAGAGACAAGTGTTTGACTGATTTGGTGATTTTCCCATGAGTAAAATATCTTGTATAGTGTGGCGGTAGGAAAATTTATGTGTGTCACTAGTTGCATTCAAAAAATTATGAATTACCTCTATATATAAAATATCACATGGTATAACTATAGATAAAATATTGACCATGTATGGGTCTTGAACTGCATCCTACACATTTTATCATCAGATGTGATTTCATAACAACAACTACTTCAATTGCAAGTATCAATTAGGTAAACTAAACATTTCCCAAACAACCTACATATATTATTATCAACTTCATAATGGATTTAATTAAAATGTGAGAAAAACCGAGCATGATAAACATGTTACAAGACTCTCCTCATCTGGTTACTCCAAAAATATTCAAAGCTGAAACATTGGCTAATTTTCCTTTCATCAATCATCAAAAATTCCAAACATGCTTTGAAAATTACATGCTAATATACAATTATAGCTATGAAAAAATAAACCTAAGGAACTTCTTACCATCCCATTTTATTAGATTATCTTATTTAGGTGGTTTTATTTCCTCAATAAATACTTGGGTTGACTCATCAACTAGTGGTGGATTAAGAACTTCATTTACCTTTGTAACAAGTATGTATTTCATGTTCAGCTTACTATTTTGAGATGGATGAAGTCTCCAACACTACTTAACTCAATGCCTATTCACATGACAATGAGTATAAATTTTCCTTTTAGCCTCCTTCTTGGATGAAAAATCACATTTTCCATTTCTTTCCTCTAAATGATGAGATTGGTCTTTAGCACCTACCTTGTTTCTGACGAAAGGCATCAACTTCTTCAGCAATGACCTTCTCTTCCAAAAATTATCAATAGAGTGGTTACTTAACCCAAAAAATTTGTAAGGAAAAACTTTCCATATTTCCTATATATCATATCCATATTTTTATAATAAAAGAGAGGATTAAATTTTTTTAAATTTACATAATTCCATTTAGTAATATGTTGAGTGTAATAATGAGGAGGTAGAATTTCATTACCTCTTCTGGTCATTACTTTACACCTTTCATCATCCTAATATGATGACTTGTTCTTCTGTATGGAGGAATTCTATTGTACTAGTAATGTAAGCACTTGGCTATTGAAAGTTTGTCTTCCTTTAGTAGATTCGAAACTCTCTCCAATTTCCATTTTCTCACTAGCATAACCTAAACCTCTGGTGTGTTTCTTAAAATCACCAGAAACTACATCAAAAATTGACTGGGAGGAAGTGCTACATGGTGAACATACATTGCAATCATCTTTCATGGTCTCTGCATCTATGGTGGAAGTTAATTCCTTCTTCTATTCACAATTTTGTAACTATGTTAAGATCTCATCCTTAGTTTGAAAATCAACTTTCAAGCATTTGACCTCCTCTTCTTAGGAGTGAAACTTGGATCTTAGGAAAGTATTCTCATCCTAGATCTATTGATTGAATGCTTTGATCTCTTTAAGACTTTCATGCTTTAAGGCTTTACCCATGGTTTCCTACTCCTCTAAACAACCTGTATCTCCAACAACTACACACTACATGGGAAGATTAAACAAGTCCAAAATGTCTACAATTAATTGAAACTAATATCAATAGGATATGTAATTAGAATCAAATCCTACATTCAAACTAATCTGATACCAAAATTGATCCATAAATAGGTATATTTCCTACTCTAAAAATTTTACTTATTAGATCCTTATAGGAGGATTAGTTTTAATTATAAAACTCAACTCCAGAAGTGTAATCAACTTACAATGTAAGTAATAAATAACACTCCATAAAAGTTGATAACAAAGTTTGACAGATGCCTACATCTCCAAGTTCTCTAAATGATGAACAGATTCATTATAAAAATTTGCTTGCAAGTATAAATTTAAAAATTAGAAAACTATAATGAATCCATCATGAATGCAAGTGTCAATCAATATTGTAGATACCTAGACTAGTCTTAGAAGGCTTGCATAATATTCTGTCATGACCTCCCTACTTCACACCTTCCTTTTTAACTTCTCCTCTATCGTATGACCTCTAAGAGCCTCTACATCGATCTAAGTCAGAATAGTCATTAGTTTTTGGCTCCATAAAATTATCCTCCTCCATGGCCTCCAAGTAGTTCTAAGTCATCTAGTAGAGATATTATTACAATAATTAAATTAATAACACCTTATGAATAATATAGAATTGGAGTTTCCATAATCTCGTATAATTTAAGTGAGATCTTGCTTCTCAAATACTTGAAATATGGAATGAGTTTAAAAATGAGGTAAATATATTTTATAGATTAATCATGCCAAATTGATACTTTAAGGGTACCCATGTTTATAGATCCAATCCTCATAGTATAGAGTCTATATTTAGTTTATATCTTGGGTGGGAGGCCTAGATAGATATATAGACTATATGGGATTACTATATAGATAGGGAGGACAAGGCCATAGATAGACACATAGAGATAAGGGCCCTTATGCTAGTTTAATATAGATGGGGGGCCAAAGGGGAGGCCTAAGTAGATCATCAAGTGAGTTCCCCATAGATAGGGGCCCTCCTCTCAATAGATATATAGGGGAGAGAGAGACCTCACCCTTCCCAAATATAGATAGGGGCAAGCCCCTAAATAGGCCCTCCAAATTATATTTAGGTATTACATGCCCCATATAGAGAAGAGAGAGAGGCCCAAGTGATGCCACCATCTATTCTCAACCCTAGAGTAGAGAGAGGGGGTTGAGTGAGTGAGTTATACTCACCCTATTAAGAGTCTAGTTTGGTTTAGTCTAGATATGGTGACCCCCTCTCTCCCCCTATATAAAGAGGGGGGATCTAAGGGTGGGTACAATGTAGTCTATATATAGTTAGATAGATATGGGTACTCCCAAATGGATATGATAGATAAGATAAGATATATATAGAGAGGAGAGAGTTCTCTAGTGAGGGCCTATCTAACCCATATATAGGGGGCATAGTATGTATATAGTTAAACTCAATCCCCATATCTATATATAGGGGTTGGGTTGGCTCAACTTTCTATCATTTTTTGGTAACTCTCATTTTTCTGGAAACTATCATTTTTTTGGAAACATATATATATATGAAAGTGAAGTTAAGTTTATTGGTTTTAATGGGATAGATATTTGGGGCTACACCTAGGGATTATCTTATAATATCTCCCTCTCTTGATTCTAGAGATGAGAGCAAAATGTGCACTACAAATATAGTCTATATGTCATTCAGAATAGTCCTATGGGGAGGAGAGTAGACATACTAACTAAGAAATATAGATGGGATATCCTAATAAAAACATAGATAGAGGCTATTTTGGGGGGCAGGGGCCTATCTAGTGGACTTAGCCTCTTGACTAGAGCTGAGCTAGAGCATAACACTCTATATGTTCTAAATCCCCTCTCCATATATATATATATATATATATATATATATATATATATATGAGTGGGGGCATGCCTATATCAATCATTAATAGGGCTAGACCCCCAACTATAGACATAGCTAGAATAGATCCTCCTGAACACATATAGATGTGATGCCATAGAATATAGAATATAGAAATGGGGGATTTATATAGGGTCCAGGTCTATGCCATATATATAGATAGATAGATAGGGAATAGAGTGAAATAGGCCCCCACCCTATATAAAGTGATATTGCCCCATATCTATAGAGGGGGGCTAAGTACCCCATTATATAGATATATCACCTTCTTCCATTGCCATATCTGATTAAGCCCATAGGTCAAATTAGACCTCTTTCCATATAAGGGAGACTCTAAATACTCTATATGGGGTATGGGGAAATAATTTGGAATATATAAGGAGGTTCAAAAAACTCCATCTATATAGAGAGGGCCACCCCCAACTGTGTATAGTTTTTTTAGAAACCATTTAAAGTTGAGCTATGTTGAGTTGTGTTATTTTAAATATAGAAAGGATCTATCTATTGGGTTGGGGGGATGAAAATATACATATAGGCCCATCTAATTATAGGGGGAGGGGGAGTGAGGAGATTGGGCCATATATCTATCTAAGGTTGGAGAGATTGGGCCATCCTCTATCTATCTATTTACTCGGTCAGTCTTTATATCACTATGGAATGCCCCATATATATATATATATATATATATATATATATATATATATATATATATATATATGGCCAAATGGGTCAACCTATCTTCATTTAAGATAAAGAGAGCATCCTTAACTTAAGAGGGGAGAATGTAGTCACTATGGAAGATATATGTATCCATCGATGGAGTGGAGATTGTGATTTTGGATTCTGGATTTAGTATGGTAAGTACCACCTCGATATTCCATAAATAGATAGATTGGTGTAGTGCCACTACTCATAAATAGGGTGTTGATCAAGTGTCTCCATTAGGATTAGTTGAGTACTAACCTAGAGAGATAGGATTTAGTGAGTGATAGAGAGAGTCTTTAGTGAGTGCCAATCCCAGATGGGTATCTCATTAGCTAGTCCCACCCTAAGAATAACCCCTATATATCTATCTAGCTATCCATGACCTCTATATATGAGAGGATACTCCTATAAAAAAATTAATTAAAATGCATGAAATAATAGATTTATATTATTAATAGAAACATCACAAGAGTTATATTGATCATAGGCCACTTCAAGGGGGAAACCTCCTTTGAGCAAGATCAATACACTCAATTTGTAGATGCCTTCATTGGCCCCAACACCTAATTATATATTAATTCTAATCTAATAAACTACTACTTCCCATGAATGTGGGATAAAATAAAATGATCATAAGATGAATTACAAAGCATATGCATCGATAGCAACTAATATACTAATAAAGTAAAGAGAAAGGGTATCATGGGTTCCTAACATCCCCTCACTCTTAGGAAAATATTTGTTCTTAATGATTTAGATGCGGGAATTGGTCTTAAATTTGAAATAGTGGTTCCAATGTTGCATCCTCTAGTTGCATTCCATACCACTGAATTAATATCCCTGTGATGGAGTAGGAGCAAATTTGGCATGTGCATCTATCTAGGATTGCCTCTAGATTAAGAAGGATGGATCCTTCATTATCAAGTTCTAGTAAAATAGTCTCCACTTTGATGTTTGTGTCAAGAACTTTAATTAGATAATAGACATGAAATATTGGGTGAACTCGAGAAGAAAGTGAGAGATATAACTAACTTATATGTAACTGACCCAATCTTCTAGAGAACCTTATATGGCACATAGAACTTGGGAGATAACTTATGACACCCTTTGATTTTTAGGGAGGATTATTTGTATGGATGTAGGTAAATAAAAACCATATCATCTACTTAAAAAGTTTACTTAGAATGATATTGATTAACCTATTATTTCATTCTATTATATGCTTTATGAATATTTTCCTATAGGGTGCTAAAGATTTGATCTTAGGTTCAGAGAAGCATGTTGAGCACTTGAAATGGTGAACTAATGGGTGTGTGCAGAAGGAGAACTATTGGTGCTTGACCATAGACTACTTCATGTGGATTAATTTTACTTGAAGTCTAGTAGGAGGTATTATACCACCATTCAGCAAGAGGGATCCACTTTGCCCACTGATGTTGTTGTTCAAAGGTGAAGCAATGAAGGAAAGTTTCCAATTATTTGTTGACAATTTTATTTTAGTCATCCATCTATGGATGATACTCAAAACTCAATCTTTAGTTGGGTTCTAGTGCATCAAAATAGTTTTGTCCAAAAATGGTTAGTGAAGGTTATATCATGATCTGAGATAATGGAAGAAGGAATGTCATGAATATGGAAAATATAGTGCAAGAATTTTTTTGCAAATGTGGAGGTGATATAAGGATGGCCGAGGGCAAAAAAATGACTATATTTAGAGAGGTGATCAACCAAAACCAAGATCACTATTTTTATTTTAGATTTAGGGATCTGTTTCTATTCAAATTCACTTTCTACATTCAAGAGAAGAATTAAGAAACTAAGAGATGGTCAAGGCTTGTGTGTACCTGGATGTAGTTGTGCGCACCATAATCCAGATGCTGTGAGGACTCCTCTTTGGCTGTGGAGGAATGACACCTGCAAAGAAAAGAGACTTGGACAAAAGAAGGCGTTAGATGGATAGATGGTGGGTTGCCAAGTGAAAGCTTGATCCAAGAAGTATGAAGACTTTCTTAAGGGATATCAACCCACTAGTCAATAAAAAGAAGTGTCTGATAAATAGCAGAATGTTAAAAGACTGAAAGTGATAAAAGATGGAAATGAAAAGGAAGCAAAAGCTTACCTGAGAGATGTTGTCAGACTGGTCACAGTCGCCGGCGTCAGTGGTACTACCGGCGTCGGTTGTTGAGGTCTGTCGACGTCGGTTAGTCTACCAACGTCAGTTGGGGAAGTAGCTAGTGTCAGTCGGGGCAATGGTCTTTGGACGAGGTCTGGTCGAATCTGTGGTCTGTGGATAGAGTTTGATCAGGGTTTTGGTCTGTGGACAAGGCCAAGGGAGGATCTGGGTTTGTTTGAGTGGTCTGAGACAAAGTTTTGGGCTTGGTTGAATGGTCTAGGGTCTGGGAGTCTGGTTGAATGGGCAGAATGTATGGTTCGATAGAGGACAGAGGCAATAGGGAGATGGAGAAGTAAAGATTTAGGTCTGGGAATAGTCTGGTCTGGGGGAGATAAGAAGTGAATCTAATCCATAATACTTAGAAGCAAATAACTAGAAAACACAGACAATATACTTACCTGTGGCTTGTTGAAGGTATGCTGCTGCTAATGATCTCCGTACCTGTTGTTGATGTAGCCTGTGTGGAGGACCTGTTGCTAGTGTAGAAGTCTGATGTTGCACCTGAGGGAGAGAGTGAGAGGCTTCACTGAGAGATTGGTAGAATGATGGATGGTCGAAGACACCAGATTCTAGATTCATGATTAGCTCCCGAGATTCAGAGTTTAATTAGAATTTTTGATTTTTGTGATTAGCCATGGATAGGGTCAGAAGACGGTTTAAGTAAACCAACATCGGTGATCCTGCTGGTGTCGGCTGACAGTTGACCGACGTCGGCAAGTGGAAAATGGTTAAAAGGGCCAACAACCCCATTCTCCATCTGCCAAGTGCATAGTCAGTGGAAGAATTGTCGAAGGTTAAGATAAATACACACGAGAGTTGGTTAAGCGGTTGGAGAGACGTAAGAATAGGTCTTGGGTGAGTCATAGGATGGGAATTAGTCCAAGGCGAGGTGTCCTAGGTGAGGTGTCATGGGTGATGTGTCCAAGGAGGGGGGGTTAATTCAAAATAAGTTTATTATTTTAAATTAGTAATTGCATGCTTTAGAAATGGGTTAGGGATGGACCAAGGGGGGAATGAACAAGGGTTAGACATGATTTCGGTGTCTACATTTGCCCCTTTTTGTCTTGTTGGTTGTTCTAGATGAACTGCAAGACAAAAATAGGAGGTGGTTACCCCAAGGGTGTGATGATGTGGATTGTCCTGATTATGGATGAGGTATTCCCCCTCAAAGCGGGAGTCGAGGGAGGGGAACCTGATGTCGAGTGTTGATTTGACAAAAGGTAGATGAGAAGGAGAGTGAGGGTCAATGCTACAAAAGTCGTGATTGCACGCATACCACTTCACGGGATAGGTAGGTTAAATGGTCGTAGTCAAAAGGTCGAGGAGTGCCAAAATTGAAATAACCGGGCCCCAACATTAGTCGTAGCTGATCGGATTATTCAATCTAAGCTGTAGCTCCAAATGGTCATCATGTTCCAGGTATCTCGAGCTCAAGAAGTGCTCCCGAAAACATGAAAAAAGTCACAAGTAGTGCGGATCAACCGGCTTGCGATCTTATACTTGTGAGGGTCCAAAAATAAGGTCTATGAACAATTTTGATATCTATTCATGAGGTAGAATCCGTGCAAACAAAACCAAGATAGAGTTGTCTCAAAAGTGGTCAGGGTCTAAGGAGATATGCATGATCTCCATGGTCGTTGGTTGGGTTGAGATATAAGTGATCTCAAATGGGCCCCATGAGGAGTCAGAAATGACTTCGACATTGGCAAGGCTGGTTGATTGGGGCATGATTTTGGGACAACATGATGAAAAAAAGAGGTTTGAAAGTTGCCGATGTCGGTGATAAAAATGACGTCAGAGACATAAAGGAATTGACGTCAGTAGTGTATCGGCCGATGTCGGCGGTCTAGGGCACGATGATGCCGACATCGATGGCCTGCCAAATCTAACAAAACCAGATTGGCGGCCCACCAAAAGTCATTTGTGATTTGGTTGACTAAGAGAAAAGAGCTCTGGAGCCAAGTGAGTGAAAGTGACACTAGATTGACTGAGGTGCAGTGTGACGGGTCAGAGCAACATTCATGAAGAGAGGGGGTCGATTGGATGCTGCAGGGACATGTGTGGGCCAGCAGGAGCATGCAGAGTCATTGGCACAAAAGAGATGGCAGAGGGGAGTAGAGGACCCATGGGAGGTCCACCACTAGTGGCACCCATCGTGCCACCACACCGATGATGCCGGGATGAGGTAGGAGGGTCTCTAAACCCTATTTGATTGATTTTTGTCTTGATTTGTTTTTTGAAATGTTTTGTTTAGTTAGGCAAAAATTGAGGGGGGAGGGTAGCTAGGAAGGTGGGTAAAGGGTCTAGGATAGGTTAGGAGTGATTTAGGAGGGTTTAGGAGGGTGTAGGGGGGATAAATGGGGAAGCCCTAAATTTTAGGGCACACCCTGTTCGGCCCTAGGGCCGAACCAGTCACCGACATCGGTGATTCCACCGGCGTCAGCCAATAAGCGACCGGCATCGGTCACTAACCTATCGACGTCGGTAATAAAGTGACCGGCATCAGTTAGGTGAGTGCCGTTGTTGGCATGCTAACCAATGTTGGTTGGCTACCTAGTCAAAAAAATGATAAAAAACATTTAAGTCGAGGGGTCGAAGCTACGCCAAGGGCTTCTCGAGTGTTGGGTCAGGCATAGATAGTGAAATAGGGAAAATTTTTAATATGAGATTAACTTTGGTGGATACAGGTGAGGCTGACGTTGATGTTGCAGGATCACCTCCCAACATTGTTGATGCAGATGCACGGAGGGGTGACAGTTGAGGAGTGGGCATAGATGAGCACAATTGGACTCGGCAGGCTGCGATGCTACTGCAGAGTGGCACAAGATGCGAGCTTGATGGTGGCGTTGATCGAGCAGTGGGATCATTCCACCAACACCTTTCACCTGCCCATGGGAGAGATGATGGTCATAGTCGAGGATGTGTACCAAATTTTTTGGCTTCTAGTACATGGAGCAGACCTATATGCATGCTCGAGAGAGGCACACGATATTCACATGGTTACACTATTTGGAGAGCACGTCACAGAGATGAGCTACCACTCAGTGAGCTTTGCATATGAGCCTTTTTTATGTTGCAGATGAGGACACACATCGGCTAGCGATGCTGATGATGATAGGAATCATGATATACACGTTGTCAGATGCAAAGGGCGGTAGGTTTCCAGTCGCTATGACTAGAGTTTTGCTTGAGATGATAGAGCAGTGGACAGTGTTCACCTAGGCACCAATGTTTTTGGCCCAGGTATACAGAGAGCTATGGGGTATCAATCAGCGATAGTGATACAGTCTGTGTGTAGGCCACCTTCTGCATTGCTGGGCATACGAGCATATTGTGGTTACCCGACCTCTCGGCCTCCTAGTGGCAATCCAAGCCAGTTTTAGGGTCGAATTCAGGTGATGGCGCAAGATGATGGTGCAGACGCGGGTGGATGGAGTGGTCAGGGATATTGATCACTACCGAGGGGTATTGGAGGCCCTGATTCTAGCAGATATCATCTGGAGACCATACTTGGTGTATCCAACATTCAGAGACTAGGGCAAGCAGATGGTCGAGACGTAGAGCATGCGATGGGTCAGAGGTAGGTGAGCCAGTGAGCTTGAGAGGATCCCAGCAGAGAGAGTACGGCACCAGTACGGGCTGTTACAGGATGTACCTCCCGCATTTCCACAGTATAGGTGGGATGACATAGAGGCGCCGCTCCCACTACCAAAGGAGACAGAGGGCCCATATTTTGAGGAGTTGTCGATAGGACCTGGGATAGCCAACCCAGGGTGTACAGAGGCCTACACAGCATGGTGAACAAGATGGTACATAGGCATACAGGTGGGTCCCCAGCTGGATCTGTAGGCTATTACGAGGGAGCAGGATACAGCCCGCAAGGAGAGGCACATATCACGGTAGGAGAGGGACACGACACAAGCCCAGGTCATTATTTTGTAGGGATAGCTAGCAGGGGTTACAAGGCAGCTAACAGAGATGACAGGTTGAGTGGTAGCATTGACAGGGCAGGTCACTCTGTTACAGGGACAGTTGGCCGCAGCCCAGGCACAGGTAGTGGCAGGTCAGAGCTTTGGAGGGTAGGGCCCATTACAGTAGCCATCTCAGCAACCAGCATTTTCATAGGGGCCAGGACAGTTAGCATCAGTGCAGCTTAGTCAGCCACAGCCATAGGGGTTAGTACAGGGCACAGCAGTAGGGCAGATGGGTCCACCACAGACTATATCTCTAGTTAGATACAGTGATGTGCTGGATGAGATCGCTTATTATGAGAGGGCCATTAGGGGGTTCCCTCAAATATAGCGATACTCAGAGATGAGGGCAGAGCAGAGCCGATAGAGGTCTATGTCGCGAGTGATGGCTTTTGGGTCTCGCAGATGGCACAGATCAGAGGGGGGAGAGGATACAGCATCTTCCTAGCCACCGCCACCACCACCACAGCCACAACCTTGAGGGCAGACCTTGGAGATTTATTTTTGATGTATATACCGGCCTGCGAGCCATTGATGCGAGATGTATTAGAGAGAGATAGAGGCACAGAGTTATGTGATTGTAAAAACTATTTTGATATATATATATGGTGATGGTTTTGGATCATTGATGTGTTATGGATGTTGTTTAATGTTTAATGTTTGTTGATGTGGCATTTTTGAGTATGATGAGTATGCATGTTTTGATATGATGTTTATGATTATAATGTTATGATGATTAAATGTGATGATGATAATGTTATGGTTAATGATTATAATGATGATGATTAATATAATAATGCATTGTGATAATGCTAACGATGAGAATGGTCATGACTTTTAGATTAGATGATGATGCATAAGGATTATATGATAGTTATATGTATGTTATGACCTGCGGATTATATGATGTGAATGCTTAATTGTGTGATGATGATAATGTGGTTGTGATTAATGATTATGATGTAAATGATGAAAATGATTATGCTAAAGATTATGAAAATATGCGATTGATTGTGATGTGATTGGTAGGTGACGAGAGAAGGAGATGGAAGAAAGTGACGAAGAGAATGGCCGAGCTAACCCCAGAAGACCCCATGTCAACTGAGTGCTGCCTACATAGCCCCTGTCATTAGGGCCTCAGGCCAATGTAGTTCTCCCTAAAAGGGAGGAATGGTCAAAGGAATGGAATTGGTTTTGGTCGAGGTCAAGGTGAGGAGAAGATGATGTTACAGCCTTTTCCAAATGGTGTATTCTGTAACATTAGTCGGGGTTCTTCATCCCTAGCAATTTTCCATATTCGTGATGGATGTATGCTAAAAATGAATTGAGGTCTATTTATGCTTCAGCAAGTAATGGTTTATGCTTGACATAAATTGTGTGGTTGATAGTTTCCATGTGTATTGATGTCTATGGAAACCATAATGATTAGCCTATGTGAGTGGTTTGAAAAGAGTCAGATTGAATCATCTTGACAAACGATGTGGTTAAATGTGACCAAAGTGTAGGTAGATAGTAAAAGGCATAAGTGCCCTTTTATTGACAAAGACCAAAATGACAGCATAGATAGGGGTTGTTAGAACCAAGAGCCCCATTTATGCGTTGCATCATTGACCATAGTTATGTTAGAGCGGTAATCGAATCAATTTTGACATTAAAGTGAGCTCAAAGTCCCTTGAGTAGGTGATATGATAGGAGGAAAAAGGTAACCCGTTTTAGAGTATGGAGAACTTTGCCCCTTTTTATAGAAGACCCTGAAACAACTACAAGTCAAGTCCATGACCCGATTTTTTTTTTTTTTTTTTTTTTTTAGAGAGCGGACTGATCAGTGCGGGAAGTCCACATAGAGATGTCATTTGTTTGTGGTCATTTGTGAAGCTGATCGATGCAGGAAGCTTCTAAGAAAGTGCTATGTGTAGCAAGATTTAATCATAGCCATCCTTCGAGGGAGTGGTTTATACTTTGTTTTATAGATTTAAGGGCTTTTAAATAGTTGTCCTTCAAGGGATCAGTCTATTAGCTACAGAAATGATATTACAGCTATCCTTCGAGGGAGCAGTCTGCTTTTTTATTTGGTTTTGTGACCATGGATATTTTGACATCTTGATTTAGTTTTGACAGAATATTGAGTCATGGACAAGACTTATAGAAGGTCAAGGGCTCCCTTTTATTAGGACAAAGCATCTGTAAATCATAAAAGGGTTATAGAGGATTTTGTGAAGGGAAAAACGGTGGAATGGATTGAGGATTAAAAGGACAAGGATTACTCAAGGGACGAGCTCAAGTTAAATGTCAAGTGGATGAGTACTCGACTAATAGTAAAATGGTCGTAGATGCAAAGCATAAAAGAGCTCAGGTTCTGATAAGTCCCTGGACCATGCTAGTGCGTTAAGGTTTGAGTCAATTAGGAGCAAAGGTGCCCCATTTGCCTCTTTGAGATTGGTCACGATGATTGATGATGGTTTGAAGAAGTGATAGGTGCTTGGTTGGTTGATGTTTGATAATTGAAGTTTGGTCGAGGTTTGGTTGATGCTAGTCGGGGTCATGATAAGAAGGTTGATTGATGGTTGGTCGAGACTTGGTCAAAGTTTGGTCGAATGTCTGGTCAAAGTTGGTCGAATGTTTGGTTGATTGTTTGGTTGGGGTCATGATAAGGTTGGATTCCCCCAGTCGCTTAGGAAGAATGTTGGATAAATTGGTCAAGGTTGGTTGAGGCTTGGTGGCTAAATGGAATGTGTTGATGTCGAATAATGGGGTCAAAGGCGGCAAAGGGACCATATTCTGGCATGGAGATCCTGATTTAAGTGATGAGGTTTGAGAGGCATGAGTCGGTGTTGATAATTTGTCGAAGAGGTGGTCAAGATGGTCCTTGATGAGAAGGGTATCCTTTCTCCGTTATTGACGAATGACAGCTTTGAGAGCGCAACAACGCTCAGTGTCATGTCCCAGAGTGTGATGATAATGACAGAATTTAGAGTTGTCAAACCAAGATGGCCTTGATCTGAGAGTTGATGAGTGGGGTGGTGTTGAAGGTTTGCTGATAACGTGGTCGAGAAGAAGGGTGTCATTTCCTAGACATTGGCGAACGACAACCTTAAGGGCACAACAATGCTCAGTGTTGTGTCCAAGCGTGCGATGATATGCACAAATGCAAGTGTCATCAAACCAGGGTGGTTTTGGTCTGAGAGATTGATATGGTTTAAGAGGCAGGAGATAGATGCGAGAGGACTGCAACAATTGCCGTAACAACAAAGCATAAGAACCAGCTAACGGGTCTGGATGTTTTGTCATAGTGGGGATTGATGACTTTGGTTTGGGATGCGTAAGAGGCATAGGTCAATGGTTTGGAAGAGATATATGTCTGAGGGGTTGAGGGAGTAATGGAGGCAATTGGCCTCTGTGAAGTATGGGAGTAGGAAGAACTCCTATTAAAGTGGATGGATGTAGGCCCAAGATTGAAGGTAATGAAGAAGGTGGGGGAGGAGTCCTCCGCTGTGGTCTAGTGGCCTTCTTTGATATGGTTTGAGGGCCATTATTGCGAGAGGTGAGGTTAGATGTGGGGTAAACACCAAGAGGTTCAATCTCTTTTGGTAAGGTGGGCACTTGTGTGGGTTTGGGCTTAGATGTGGACGGAGGTGAGTGAGATGTAACAATCTCAGGCAAAAGGCAAGAGAAAATCGTGACTGGGTCTTCTTCGGTCAAAATGGGTGGAGAGACTGGATCTTCTCTTGGTGGAGAAGAAATAGGAGAGTGCGGCTCCTCAAGAGAGAAGAAGGCAGGGATGATCATGCCTTCTGCTTGTGCTTGAGGAGTAGGCAAGGTAAGGTCTTCGGATGAAGGTAAGGCTAATGGCATAGGCATGGTTGAGGTGTCCTCTAGTATGAGAGAGGTAGATGGAGGACTAATAGGAGAAGAAAGTTCTTCATCCTGTGATGGAGGAGGTTGGTCAAGGACAAGAGGCAAAATAGTGTTGATTGTGTGAATATTATAGTCATGAGAGTCATTAGTCATGATTTGGATGTTGTTTTGAGTAGGTGGATGGTTTGGAAATGGTTGTTTGAAGATGTTGATGTTTTGATTTGGCAGGACATTCAGGTTATCTAAAATAAGATCCCCCTTGTCGATCATGTCTTGGATGATGTTCTTAAAGGTTCAGCAATTGTCGATGTCATGGCCATGGACGCGATGAAAGTGACAGAATTCGGCCTCCCTATACCATGTAGGGAGGGCTTTTGAAGGGTCGAATTGAGGTGGTCGGATTGGAGGGAGATTGAGGACCCATTGCTTAACAAGTTTTTCCAAAACGGAAGCGTATGATTCTCCAAGTGGAGTGTATGAACGCTGGATGTACCGTTGTTGGAATTATTTGGTGATGCTTGGAGATGTAGAAGGTTGAGAGTAATTAGTTGTCGTCGATGATGGTGATCTAATGACCACAGTGTTGGCCACTCCTTTGGGTTTGGAGTTGGCAAAATAAGAAGGTCTGGAAGAAGAATGGTCATTGGTTTTTGCGTTGGTATTACGCAATTTGACCTTATCCTCTTCAATGGCATGGAGTTCAAGCTTTTGAGCCATGGTGAAAGCTTCATCAAAAGTGCGAAATGTCTAAATTTGCAAGGTAGAAGAGATGTGCATGGCACATGCTCGAGAAAAGAACTCGATGAGCTCAGATTGAGGTAAGGAGAAAGAGATCTGGTTAATCAAGCCTATCAAATGGGTGACAAAATCGACTATTGATTCGTCATCGAATTACCTGATGGAGTAAAGGTCTGTGATTGAGAATTGTTTGGTGATGTTGATAGAAAAATGATCGAGAAATAATTGGGCAAGTTGAATGAATGAAAAGATAGAATGTCTGGCAAGAGAGCTATACCAGTCAAGGGCGGAGCCAGAAAGGGACATAGGGAACATGCGTAAAAGTAATGCATCGTCGTGGGCAATAAGATAGCAAGCATGTCTGAATGCCCATAGATGTTGTTGCGGGTCCTCCTTACTCTAGAAGTGAGTGAATTTAGGAAGCTCCCATTGGTTGGGGTATGGTCGGATAGGGACAGAAGGATGGATGGGCTCGTTGCAAATTTGCTCATACGAGAGAGCATTATGTGAACCAGAGATAGAGGTCTTGAGACTGGACATTTTATCCATCAGCATTTTAATGACATCTACTGATGGATTGGCGGATGGAGTGCCCCCTAGGTTGTAGGGCACTTGAAAGAGGTTAGAGGAGGCATACGACGTAGTCAGTTGTACCAGTAAGGGGGAAACGTACAGATGACTAGTCGCAGGGACATAAGTGGAGGCCAAAAGTGGTTGAGTTATGAAGGTTGAGGGTATAAGTTGACTAGATACCGCCAAGGGTGGTTGCGTGACGGCACTGGTAGAAGGATATGTTGGCACTCCTACATTCATGGATGCAAGAGTGTGAGGGGTCGAGACAATCAAGTTCTGGTATGATGTAGAACTTGGTTGAATTGCGTGTGGTGGAGGGGGTAATGGAACCCCGATGGAGGTTGGTCTAAAAATGGATGGGGAGGCCAAACTTTGCATAGTGGCCATGGTCAAGTAAACGGTTGAGGCAAAAGGCTGGGTAGCAGACGGTGTTAATGTCATCACCGCTTCACCTGAAAGTTCTCGCGTTGGGTCTCTTGCGAGATAGTTTTGGAGGGCTATGACATTGAGGTCCAAGAATCTTTCGAAATCTTGGTCCCCTTCAGGGATGATGGGAGTCTAAGTCAAGGTCGATCCTGTAGGAGTTCTTTCAGTCTCCGAGTGGAACTCCATGATAGGATTGGTTAGGGACGAGAGAGCGTGGTCAAGAAGAGGGTCAGGTTCCAAAAACTGAGTGTTTTTAGTTTCAGAAACTCAAAATGCGGTTTTGGCAGAAAAAGGGGTCAGGTTTCAAGTTGTTGTTTTAGAAAAAAGGACTGTGACAGTGATCGATGTCGGTTTAAAAATTGATGTCGGTGAGGGAAAATGGCCGACGTCGGTCAGATAATCGATGCCGGTGGAGGAAGGTGGCCGACGTCGGTGGAAAAGCCGATGCCGGTGACTGTGGTTTCCAGAAACTTAGAAAAATTTGAAGATTCTTGGAAAACAAGGAAGAGAACATCCTCACTAGCTCAAAAAACCAGATAAGAACAAAAAAATAGAGAGAGAGACAGACAGGCCCTAAGCGTTAAATCCTAAGAATCAACTTTTTAGAATCCTGTGGCTTATGCCTTAAAGTGATGTTTAGGAGGTTGGTTGTTAGAAGGGTCCTAGAAAAGGTAGTCTATGAATGGTTTCAGGTTTTGTTTAGGCGCTCAAAAGTCTGTGTTAGGTTCCGTACATGGCCTGGTGCTAAGGAGCAAGCTCCCCTCACTTCATGATTCCAGTGGTGAGTTGGTTTCGTTTAGCCAAAATATACTTTCCCTATAGTTTAGACTCTACCAGAGAACAGAGTGGGCTTTCCCCTTGGTGATGAAATCCAAGTAGGATCGCTAGGATAGGTAAGGTATCTGCTGGGGGATGAAATCCCAGTCGGGCCTTGTCTCAGGTAAGTTTGATGTTTGTTTTAGTGCAAGTGGTTTAGGTTGTGTAACATGAAGTGGACTAGATTAATTTAATATGCGGTTCGTTAATTACTAAGTGTGGACTAAGAAATGCAAGCACAAGCAGAAATGCAATGCAATAAGTTTTTAGCCCAAGTCGAAATGTTAAGTTGGAATGAAAACAAGTTGAGAAAGGGTTGGAGGATATGATTTTGGACTAGTCTAGAAATGCAAGAAAGGAAAAGAAAAGTTCTTTTTATTCCTGCTTATGATGTCTTTTGGAAAAGAAGAACGAGGTGAAAAGGGAGAATCCTAATGCACCCTATATGAAAAAAGAAGGAAAGGAACCCAAGGAAGGCCCTTAAGGGTCCCACCGGGCATGCCAGAATGTTTCTATTCAAATTCGCTTTCTACATTCAAGAGAAGAATTAAGAAACTAAGAGATGGTCAAGGCTTGTGTGTACCTGGATGTAGTTGTGCACACCATAATCCAGACACTATGAGGACTCCTCTTTGGTTGTGGAGGAATGACACCTGCAAAGAAAAGAGACTTGGACAAAAGAAGGCGTTAGATGGATAGATGGTGGGTTGCCAAGCGAAAGCTTGATCCCAGAAGTATGAAGACTTCCTTAAGGGATATCAACCCACTAGTCACTAAAAAGAAGTGTCTGATAAATAGCAGAATGTTAAAAGACTAAAAGTGATAAAAGATGGAAATGAAAAGGAAGCAAAAGCTTACCTGAGAGATGTTGTCAGACTGGTCACGGTCACCGGCGTCGGTGGTACTACCGGTGTCAGTTGTTGAGGTATGCCAACGTTGGTTAGTCTACCGACGTCGGTTGGGGAAGTAGCCGGTGTCGGTCAGGGCAATGGTCTTTGGAGGAGGTCTGGTCGAATTTGTGGTCCGTGGACAGAGTCTGGTCAAGGTTTTGGTCTGTGGACAAGGCCAAGGGAGGATCTGGGTTTGTTTGAGTGGTCTGAGACAAAGTTTTGGGCTTGGTTGAATGGTCTGGGGTCTAGGAGTCTGGTTGAATGGGTAGAATGTATGGTTCAATAGAGGACAGAGGCAATAGGGAGATGGAGAAGTAAAGATTCAGGTCTGGGAATAGTCTGGTCTGGGGGAGATAAGAAGTGAATCTAATCCAGGATCCCCTCAGTGAAATTGATATAAATATCTATCCAAATCTTGGTGGGGATGGGAAAGGGTTAAATTAACCTAGGAATGAGTGTTATTTCACCCTTATTACATTGCCATGTGTCACATTTAGCCATCATCTATTGAATTGCCTTTTTCATTCCCTTCCAAAAGAAGTTACATCATGCCTGTTCATAAGTTTAGAGAACCTTGAGTGCCCTATATATAAAAGCATGAAGTTCATAAAATATAACTTACTAAAGATCTATGTTCTAGGGAAGGTCTAAACAACCCTTATATCATAAAAAATCATCATCCAAATAATAATGTGGTACATCAAATGGCTTAATGGCCAATTATTGAATGATTTGAAATAGTGAGGATTAATTGAAATACCCCTACTATATAGCATCCAAAAAATTCAAAATAACACCTGAGTTTGCTAAACCATTTCTATTGTGATGGGGTGGAGACCCATTATTTCAAAAAATATTTCAATCTCTGGTGATTAGTTTTGATGCAAAAATGATTCCCAAGTAGGTGTGGCTACCATTTTTGTACTGCATGTAAAATGGCCATCATTTCCTTCTCATAATTAAAGATTACTAAATTCTTGCCAAAAAGGGTGTGAACATAATGGGGCATCCTTTTTTGAGGAGAAAAACAAAAAACACATTGCCAAAATCATCATCACTCTTGATTCTAAAGGTTTTAGAAAAATATGGCATAGCTAGAACAAGTGTAGTACACATATCTTGTTTCAATTCTTCAAATGCATACTCAGTAACTTGTGTCCATGGAAAATCATCCTTTTTCAACATAGCTATTAGTGGAGCTAAAATCTTCCCGTAGTCCTTGAAAAATTTATGATAGTATCTAGTCAGCCCCAAAAAACTACAAAGGCTCTTGAGTGTCTGAGGATGAGGCCAATTTATCATGGAAGCTATTTTTTCAAGATCCACCCAAACCCCTTAGGCTGAAATAATATGCCTAAAATACTCCACTTTTTCCTAAACAAAATCACATTTGGACTTTTTTGCATAGAGATGATCAAAGATAATTTTTAGCATGATATTCATATTTTGGAGATTCTCAAACCTTGTTTTACTATAGATGAGGATATCATCAAAGAAGAGAAAAATAAATTTCTATAGGTAGGGCCACAATATTTTATTCATCAATGCCTAGAATGTTGAAAGAGCATTAGTGAGGTAAAAGGGCATGGCCAAAAACTCATAATGGACATCATATGTATGAAAATGTATCTTAGGGATGTTATATTTATGAAGTTGGATTTGGTGATATCTAGAGCAAAGATCCAACTTAGATAAAAAATGAGTGTCATGAAGCTCATCAATAATAGAGATCAAAAACTAAGGAATAATATGGGCTGGTATTGGGGTGAATAATGCCTTGTTTTAACAAGTCTCGAATGAGCATCTCAATCTTGGTCTTTTACTGAAATGGGTAGTGGTATGGCTTGATATTAGGAGGAATACTTCAAAGAAGGATATGAATACAGTGGTCCTCTAGACATGAAGGTGGCACTCCCACTATTTTAGAAAAGACACATGCATACCTATGTAGAATAGTTTATAGATTAGGAATAGTGGAGACTATTGATGGTTGCATTTGAATGGAATAGAGCTAGCTAATGACACAATATGAATTATTCTTAATAAAATTTTCCATGTGATGTGAACTTATGATTATAAGAGACCTTAGGTGTAAGCCTTTCAATTTGTTTTTTTTTGCCATTGTCTAAAAATTGCATCTAAAGTTCAGTAAAAACCCATAAAATGGGTCCAAGTGTTCATAACCATTGGGTCCCCAAAACAACATCACATCTGCCTAAAGGTAAGGTAAACATTTTGGAGAGAAAGTTATAATCTTAAATAGAGATACGCACATTGTGACACTTCCATTTACAAGGTAATGTGCCCCTATTGGTAATCATGACTTCAAATTTGGACCAAGGATGGATAAAATAATCAACTTATTTGGCAATCTAAGGGTTAATGAATTTATGAGTACTACCTAAATCAATGAGTATTATGAGAGGGATTTTATTGAAGTAACCCATGACCTATATGGTTTATGGGGTGGTGACTCCTAATAAGGCATAGAGATAGATATATAGTTGGTTTTCTTAAGAATAATGTTCCATAATCAATGGAGATTCTTTTGGATCATCTATTATATGTTGAGCATCTTCTAAAGCTTCAATTTCAAGTGGAGAGTCCACATCTAGTAGGTAGAGAGTTTGCTCAACAAATCAATGTCCTCGAATGAATTTATCATCAAAATTATAACTTAATCCTTTTTATCTATGTGATCACATCTCTAATTTAGTCAAATGCTTGATAAGATTAGTTATAGGGGATGGTGTTGTTATATATAGTTATAGAGTTGTATTTCTAAATCGAGTAAAATTAGATTTGAATCATTACTGAGCTATGATCTTGTCCTATGATAACTTAGCCAACCTTAATTTTTACATAATCATTCTAGGATAGAAAATTTTGACCTTAGATTATATTACATCC
The DNA here is from genome assembly GCA_037957365.1 of Torreya grandis. Lineage (NCBI taxonomy): Eukaryota > Viridiplantae > Streptophyta > Pinopsida > Cupressales > Taxaceae > Torreya > Torreya grandis. The sequence continues at coordinate 418,768 of JARHVA010008004.1, read as the reverse complement.
TTTAGTCCATTAACAAAGTAACTCCTAAAGAATTCATTAGATAATCCTTCTCTCTGATTGGCTAGTTTTTCAAATTTTATTTGATATTTTTTCACGGTTCTTGTTTGGTGAAGTTTAGTGAGTGCTCTAGTGAAGTCATAAAAATCACTCAATCCAAACCATTAAAAAATGAGGGTGTAAAAATTGGTCCATATAGGCTCGTCATGAGCCTTGGTATACCAACAATACCATTAAAGGACTTCATGTTCCAAGTGAAAGGATGTAAGTAGGACCTTGTTGCCATCAAAATTATTATGTATACTAAAATATTATTCTAATAAATAGATCCATATAGTCATATTTATACCATTGAATTGAGGAAAATAAATATTTATCCCAAAAAAATTTGGAATAAGAAAATCTGATGTCTAAAGAAGACTCTGGATGCCATCTATTGTTAAAGGCGGTACCTATTGAAGATTGAGGTTGAAATTTTTTTCATCAAGATATTTGATTTGAGTCTTGAGGGAAGGAATTTAATCTTCCATGTGTTTTTGCTCCCATGTGGGTTACTAGCATGACCAAAATAAGATATTTTTTTTGAAATGGGTAGGAAAACTAGAGTTAAGATGCATGTAGTAAGGAAAGTTTTTAATTTGAGCAAAATCAGATGGGGTAAAAGTAATTTTACTAAATTTTTTGCATAGTGGGATTATAAATGACAAAGGTGAGGTAAATTTTAGAAGTGAAAATGGAAAAAATGGAAAATTTATCAAATAGGGACAAAGAAGAATAAAAGTTAGATGAACACTGTCAATTTTTTTTAGGCAAACAGATAGAAAAAAAATAAGTTATGGTAAAACCTAAAAAAATGGAAAATTAAGATTTGTGGAAATTAAGAGTGGAATTAGGATATGAGACCTCAAGGAATAAAATGTGGATAATGGAATTTTAGGTGTTTAGATAACGTTTAAGGATCAACAAGGCTACACATGGAGAGATATGGCAAAAATTGATTTTTTTTTTTGGTTTTTGGTTTCTATTTTTTGTCAATTGTCTAGTCGTAAGTCCTCTAAGAGTATTCTGATACTTTGTTGACATTTTTAAAAAATTGGTAGGATGAATATTTTCTAGTTTCTATTTTTTGTCAATTATCTAATTGCAAGTCATGTGAGAGTCTTCTGATACTTTGTTGATTATTTTTTTGATAGTCTACTAGAAATATTCTGAAACTAATTGAAATGGGCCCCAAGTTTCAATGGTTTCCTAAGGTTTTAAATATATATATCTAGACACCAATGCCATATAAGTGAGTACCACTCTCTAAAAAAAATTTGACAACATATTTACCCCTAAGTGATAGCTTTTAGTTTTCCTCATGGGTAGAAACTACTCAAACAAGAAGGGGCTATTGCATGTTTCACTAACAGGTCCTCTCAATGGGCTAGCTACTTTAGGGTTCATGTGGTTCTCCTCATAATGAGTTTTATGGATTTCATCGAATAACTTGTCACAATTATGTGGACATGTTTTTACCTTGATCTAAAATATATTATTATAATATAGAAAAATACTTAAATGAATTATGCAGTAGAACAAAGTTTAGACTTTTTAGAAAAAAAAGGCCCTAAAAAGTGCTCTAATACCAGATGAGAGGATCCTCCTAAAATAAATTAATTAAAATTAATGAAATAACAGATTTATTTAATGAAAATGAATGAAATAATAGATTTATATTATTAGCAAAAAAATTTAAGGAATTATATTGATTGCAGGCCACTTTGAGGAGGAAACCTCATTTGAGAAAGCTCAATACAATAAATTCATAGATGCATTTATTGGCCTCAATACCTACTTATATACTAAATCTAATCTAAGAAACTACTACTTCTCATGAATGTGGGATAAAATAAAATGCTCATGGGATGCAATACAAAGCATATGCATCCATAGCAACTAATATACTAACAAAGTAAAGAGAAGGGGTAACACAGGTTCCCAAAATTATATAGATGGGGTTTTATTTAGATAGATAGGGGCACTACCCTTAAGATGGAGTTTCTTTGGCCTCTCTCTATATATGGTCCCATATGGAGAGATACTTTAGCCTATCTATATATGGGGCCTCCCCATCTGCCTCCCACTCCCCATATATATAGATAAGGATAAGGATAAGGATAAGGAGATAAGGATAAGATATGCCCCCCCTTATCTATCTATGGGGATTCCCTCCCATTCCCCCCAAGATAGGGTTTTTTTGGCCCCCCTCTACCCTCTATATATATATATATATATATATATATATATATATATATATATATTAGATTAGGGTTAGATAGAGTTAGAGGGGACCACTCTCTATATATATGGAGTTAGATAGAGAGAGTTGAGGGGGGCCCTCTCTCTATATATAGAGTTAGATAGAGTTAGAGGGGCCCAAGATAGAGTTTTTTTGGCCCCCTCTCTATTTATATGTAGTTAGATAGATTTTATATAGAGGGGGACCTCTATATAAACTAAACTAAACTAAATTAAAATAAAATAAACTAGACTAGACTAAACTAAACTAACTCTAAAGTTCCATATATATAGTCTCATATCCATATATATATATATATATATATATATATATATGGTCCCATATATATATAGAGGCCATCAGTTTCTTATATATGGATAGGGGTTGCTAAAAATAATAAGTAGTTACCAAAATATATATATACTTTTCCCCCTCTATATAGATTAACTATGTATATATATATATATATATATATATATATATATATATATATATATATATGGGTGCACCAATTATATATAATAGATAGGGGGAGATAAAACTATGATGAGAAGTGTGCTTGAACAAACTATGTTATAAGACCTTTCAGGATACATTTATATACTCTGCACTCTCTCGATGTGGACACACCCATGATATATATGGGTGAACCAATTATATATAATGGATAGGGGGAATCAAACTATGATGAGAAGTGTGCTTGATCAAACTATGTTATAAAACCTTTCAGGATACATTTATATACTCTTCACTCTCTTGGTGTGGACACACTTATGATATATATGGGTGCACCAATTATATATAATAGATAGGGGGAGATCAAACTATGATGAGAAGTGTGCTTGATCAAACTATGTTATAAGATCTTTCAGGATACATTTATATACTCTGCACTCTCTCGGTGTGGACACACCCATGTCTTCCAACCTAGCTATATCTAGATAGATAGAATTAAAAACTAAACTAAACTAAGCTAACATGCAATAATAACCCAAGCCATAGATAGTTTCGCAAAAGGTGAAGTAGGGAAAACTATGCTCCCCATATTTATGGAGCTCTCTAAGCCCCCAAAATACACTCCTAAGGTCATGTAATAGCCCTAAAAAGATCCACACTTAATAATCTCCATAATTTAGTATTTTGTTCACTTGTTCAATGTGGACTAATTAGCTACTAAAAGCAAATTAAATGTAGTGTTTTGAAGATTACCTAGATGTGAAGGTTGTTTGAGCATCGTTGATCAAGCTTTGTGGGAACTCCTCTTTGGCTGGGGAGGAATGACCTACAAATCACACTAACTCACAAAAAATGGATTAATAGAAAGATGAGTGGGTATCTTGGTAAGAAACTAGTCCTAAAAAGTGATACACTTCCTTAGATGGATGTCAACCCATGTTTAACATTCAGGTTTATAAATAAACATGAAATTACAAGTATATATATGGATAATTTATAAATAGATAATGCAAAATATATATAATATATAATAAGATTAATATGATCAAAGTAATTATCCTAAATTTTAGTATCAATATCAACGTCTTCTTGAATTATAGCCAATTATTCATTAATTCTTTCCTAATCATGTGTGAAAACCATAGTAGAAAGACCTAATTCAAATTCAATATCAGTTTGATGAATGAAAAATGGTTTTTGAATAATGGGAAGATCAAATATATTAAAAATATCATGTGTTAGTCTAGGCAAAGTCATCTACATGTAAAAGATAGGTTTTCAAAAAATAGAATACAGGTTTTCATAGATTTTTAAGACTGAAATTGTTGTGGAAATAGATTACAAGAATGTTTTGAAAGTTAATAGGAATCGATGATGATCCTAAAAGATCAACATCAATTTAGATGGATCGATGTTGATTCTACGTAAAATGCTAAAATTTAAAAATAAACTATAATAATGACTTGTATTATTAATAAAATAATTAAAATCGAATGTAAAATAGTGACAGATAGATGTAGAAGACTGTAAATTTAAAATATGAATGAATTGAAGTAAAATAATAACCTTTATGGTTGACAATAAACTTGACAAGGTGAGTTAAATAAACTTCAAAATCTTTTGATAATCTCTCAAGCAGAGGTTCCACAAGATAGTAAGATGTTGACAACGTCTGTACGTAGGTTACAATGAGATTTTAGCAAAGTTTCAAAGTCCAAAACCATAGTCACCATCCCTTGGGCCATGGAGGTTTGCTATTTATATATGGATTGATGTTGATCTAGGAGAATTGGTGTTGATCATGGAGGATCAACATCGATTAGCCTAATTTGGTCAAAAGTTAGCTTGGCTTGTTTTGAAATACGTGTCAAACTAAGTGAATGTAATACTAAGTTGTTTGCACAGGTTTTTGACAAGGTTAAATTATTAAGATGGTTTTTGGGAGGTTAGATGGGTTTTATTTTTATTTTTTTTTAGGATTTTATGGTTAGAAATGGTAAAAAGGGGTCAATTACTATTTAACTATAATAATTAAGTCTAATTAACCTATGTGGTAAAGGTAAATGGGTGGGGTGAATTTAATTATTTTAAATAATTATGAATGTGGGCCATTATGTTAGAAATAACATGATAATGTGATGATGCACCAAATTAATACACAAGGGTGTATAAAACTAGTGTCTATATTTTTAGTTTTTGTGGAGTGGTATGCAATTGCAGACTATAAGACAAAAACTATAAGGTGTCTAATGCCCCAATTTTATTATGAGAAGATAGTCCCCCTCAAACTAAGCATCGAGAAGTAAGATGAAATTTATGATGGGTTTGAAAAAGATGAAAGTGAAAAACACAATGGGGTGAGTGGAAGGAGTCAAGTGGGTGATAGTAAAAGACAATTGAAAGTGTAGATGATAAAAAGAAGCTCCAAAAGTGCACTTAATAGGATAAAAATTAATGCAAGTAGTAATTCCCTAAAGACCAAATCAAGTAACAAAATTCCACAGCTAAAATAGTTGGGTGTAAGTAAAGGCTAGTAAGAGAATAAAGGATAGGAATGGTGGACCATAGCATCTGGTGTGTGTATGGTGTATATGTTACCTATAGGTGAATTTTCCCAAGACAAAATATACACTCATAATCTTACAATGGGAAGATTTCAAAAAAGGGGTATGCCTTTAAGGAGATTAGGTAACTAACAAGGGGTAAAATCCTCAAATCTAACATGTAATATGACATAAAAGAGGGATAGTTGAAGTGAAGGCAACAAGATGGGGCTTGGGAGCTAAATTGGAAGCATGTGAAATGGTCCATAAGTACAAAAATTTCAATAAACTTAGATAATTGACTTGATCTGCAAGGGATCAATGTCAATTTAGGGGATTGACATCAATTGGGGTAATCAACATTGATCACTAGAAAGGCTATATATAGGCCTTTGACGTGGTATAAGGCTCATTTATCTATCAATGTGAATAAGAATTTGAGAGAAAAAATTGACGTGTGTCAACCTTGTAAGTAGATATGAGAGACAATGGAGGTGAGTGAGAGTGGATGACAATGATGATGACTATAATATGAGGTAGGTGTTATGTATTTTTGGCTAGATTTAGTAATTTATCTATTTATTTGGCTTTGCATAATAAATTTGGTTGTTTAGGAAATTTGTGGGGGAAAAGGTGGTATATTTTTTGTTATTATTTTTTTCTATTATAGGATTGTACAAATAGTCTAGGGGGAAAAAATTGGATTGAGGGAATCAACATATATCTATTAGGATAGATGTATTTCAAATAGATCAACCACAATCCATAAAGATCACTATCAATTAGGGTCAAATCAGTATCAATCTTTAGAGAATTGATAGAAAGCACAATACTTAAGATTTTGATTAACTTTAAAAAATGTTTTTGATAGGCATAGGAACTACTAATGATGAGGGATAGGGTCCCTCTATTATTTGAGCAATTGTAGGAGTATGTGAGTGATGAGAACTAGGCTCATCTTGAGGTGGTTAGATTCAAATGGATTCACCATTATCACCATTTCCATCAGGATATCGGTATGATAGTGGCATTGCTAGAGCAGTGGGATTATACCACCAACACTTTTTGGCTATTGACTAGTGAGATAATGATCACTACAAAGAATATCCACCATATTCTTTGAGTACCAATTCTAGGTGATCCTATAGATATTATGGATGAGGGTGGGTGAGTGATGGTACTAGCATGATTGTATGATGAAGATGTAATGGACATCAGATTCTTTGTTGAGGCATTTTCCTTCCAGCCATTATATGACTAGGATCCTGCAAGAGAGACTAGTGCCATCAATGATGATTTTGGCACTAACCTGCTATGTACTACCTATTTTTAGGGGAGGATGAATACCATGGATTTTTACTAGAATTATATCAAATGTGATGGAGTTATAGACTATTTTTGCTTGGGTGACCACACTATTGGTGTAGATATACAAGGAGTTGTGGAGCTAGCATACTAAGCACCACTTAGGGCTTGAAATTACATTTTTATTACATTGTTCAGCATATGAGCATATCCATGTGATTCTCCCCATAGAGACTTCATAGACTAGATATGGAGAGATGGTATATAGCATAAAATTCCTTAAATGGAAGGAAGACCTAATCATTCCACATATAGATAGGGTAGTGTGTGATTTAGCACACTATAGATAGGTGTTTAATAGCTTACAAATAGGAGATGTTATTTGGAGGTCTTATATACACTTCCCATAATGGCCTAGTTCAGCGATGGAGACATGTGATGTTGCCGAAGAGATATGGGTACATGGATAATCACTATATCTCCTTAAGATATTTTATTTTGATAGGGTCTATCAACAATTTGGATTGTTACAAGATGTTCCCTTAGCCCCATGCTTGTATAGGTAGGAGGATATAGAGATGGACTGGCCTTCACCTAACACTTTAGTTATTTTTATGGGGCCATAGGAGGATCCCAAAATGAGTGACCTAAATGAAATTAGGTATACAGATGAGTATGTAGTTTGGTTTATAGTTGAGATGGTGAGCAGGTATGAGAGAGTAGTGATACCATGACATGAGGTAGTGGTAGAGGAGGTGAAGGAGGAGGATGAGGAGAGAGGAGAGGTGGAGCAAGAGGCCCTAAATATACACATGGAGGAGGAACCATTATAATATTCCCTTATAGATTATCTTATGGATATGGCTTTAGTTATTATTGCAAGGGATAGTCTAAGGGCTAAGCTACAAGAGGCACATGAAGCCCATGTTATTTTACAAGGGTAGATTTCCACATTACAGAGTGATCTAGAGAGCATGAGAGGTAAACATGACTAGGCCATATAAGAGTGAGATAGATAAAGAGAATAGATAGATTAGATGAGGTCTACTTTGGTAGAGAGACCCATTCTAGACATTGTAGGATCTAGTGTTGCACCTCCAAATATGGTACCACTCTAGAGATATAGGGATTTGCTTACTGAGATGTCATATTATGAGAGGATAGTATAGAGATGGCTACCAGATGTGGCTTAGTTTTTTTCATATGTGGCTATCCACAGTAGATCATAGAGGAATATTGGGGGGTCTACTAGTAGAGGGAGTGCAACAAGTCAAGGAGGAGATGATGAGGGAGGTGATAGCATTCACCTCAGTAGGATTGATTTTATTGAGTAGATTATACTCTATGGGTCAAGAGCCCCATTTTATTCATATTATGACATTTGTATAGAAATTTGATAAATATATACAAACATTTATGTTTATGGATGGATCATGTGTGTTTGTTTATGGATTTATTGATGGCTATGGATATGTTATGCTTTTGTTGATGATGTGATGTGATGGATTATAGATTAGATGTTATGTTTTTAATTTTGATCATTGTTATCATGTATGCTATGGATGGATTATAGATTTGACATATGAGATGAGGTTTTACTAATGGATTATGATTATGTATTATGCTAGTTTTTGATATAGATCATTATTAACCTTGTTATATGTTTATGATTGTTTAGATGATTGAATGTAAATAAATTATGGATTCTAGATTTATGCTTAATGATGATTATGGATTATAGATAAATTTTAATTCTTTATTGTGATGGATTTATGGAATTTAGTGTTTATATATTATGGATTTTCTTGGCATTGACTTGGACCATAACCAAAAAGAGAATCTCTCATACACATGGCCTATTCATCCTTAGCTAGATGATAATAGATTTTGATGTGATCTAGGTTAGCTAGAACTTATACATTGGTCATTTATTAGGATTATATGCTTTTGGTGTGATGGGGGATGGATTACTTTAGAGATAAATTTATTCACCTCATATTTTAGAATAAAGATTTATCTTTCAAAAATCACTTTTATGCCAATGGGTAGAATGATCAATACGAGAAGCCTACAATTAGAAAGTTAATCAATGCAAAAAGCTTTCATGGGATATTGCTTTTGAAAATTTATTTTAATGATTTTAATACTTTTTTAGGGCTTTTAAGTGGCATAATTTTGAAAAATGATCAATGTGAGAAGTTTTCTACTTGGTAGCCATCCTTCAAGGGAGTGTTCTACATTTTTACATAGTTGTCCTTCAAGGGATCAATCTATTATTTGTAGTTATATTCGATTACAACTATCCTTTTCTACTTGGTAGCCATCCTTAAAGGGAGTGTTCTACATTTTGACATTTTACATAGTTGTCCTTCAAGGGATCAATCTATTATTTGTAGTTATATTCGATTACAACTATCCTTTGAGGGATCAGTCTATTTATTTAGCCCATTTGGATACTTTGTATTTTCACTGCTTACATGATTTTGGATCCTAAAGATAATAATTCAAGGTTTGGCATAAAAGATACCCTAGGATAGTTTCCATGAATTCAAGACATGAGATGATTATGTTATCTTGGGAAATTAATGGTCTTTAAGAAATATGGGAATAATGATCTAGGGTTTCTCCCATTATAGGTGAAACTTATCCATGAGAGAATGCTATGTATAGAGATGGGGTATACATATTCAAGGTTAAGGTTATAGTGACTACCGAATAACCACATAACTCTCATATCATTATTTGGCATTTTGGGATAAAGGGATATGATAGTATTTGAGATAAACTAACCAAAATGAGCCAAGATATATTCACTATAGAAAGGGTGCAAATTCAATGCATTAAGAGGTTCTCATTCTAGTTTACCATTAAGAGAGGCTAAATGATATGCTCCAGATCTATATTTATGGGTTATGATGTATGGTCTAAGCCAATTAAGAATAAATTTACCCCTTTTATGTCATTCCATATTAGTGACATGTTGATTTTATTTAAGTACAAGGTCTCTAATATTAAATTCTCATTCTCTTATATGTTGATTATATGCTCATTTTAGTCATTCTTGATATATACAAAGGTGATCAAGGGCTAGCACATGATGCTCATCTAAAATTTCAAGATGGGATAAATGCTCCTGATGAAAATCATCATAAAAAATAATATCTTTAAAAGAGACACAAAGAGAGGGAATTTTGACTTATAGAGGAAGTACAATTTTTATACCATAAACTAAGGAAAAAAGAGTAGCACCTATAAGGGTTCGAATACTAGTTTGATATGACCATAAGGAAAAGGGGTTGAGAAGATGCCATTATTTCCTACCTTCATTGACAAATTTGGTTAGTATTTTAACTAAGGTTTTATTAGATGCTTCTACTTGACCATTGACCTAGGGATAGTAAGGTGAGGAAAAACTTAATTTGATTTTAAATGAGTCACATAGTGCCTGGACTTTCTTATTCTTAAAATATTTTTCATTATCTATTATTATTTTATATGGAATTCCAAAATGATATATAATGTGATGGTGGATAAACTCCATAATATGTTTTTCTTTGGTCAAGATAAGTGGCACAACTTTTAACCACTTAGTTAAGTATTCTATAGTGGTAATGATGAAATTATGACACTAAGAGGACTTAGGGTTGATTTACCCTATGATATCGAGCCCCCATTGGGAAAATGGCCAAAAATCCCTTATTTCCTATAAGGATTTACTAGGGACATGGGATAATTTTACATGTTATTTATATTTTACACACTTATTAACATATGTGCAATAATCTTGATTTAGAGTGGGCCAATAGTAGACTAGACTTAAGATTTTTTTAGTGATCATATAGCCACCAAAGTGTCCACCACATGACCCATTATATACTTATTGGATAGCTAAGTTAACTTCATGTTTCTGAAGACAATGAAGAAAATACCATCAAAACCATGATTATAAAGAACGCCCCCTAGTATAGTATGGTGGTCATCTTCCCGTATATCTGTTAAAATCGATCATATATTGATCGAAGATGAAGAGGTAAATCAAGGAAATGATTTACCAAGTACTTTCATGATTCTTCCCAGAGAAGACATTTTAGAGTTCTACACAGAAGATACAGTGACTCTGTACAAAGGTGGAAGATGGCCACCACCAAAAGGTGTCCACAGGCAACCAGCAGGAACTATGCAGTACTTTGTAGTTGCATATGAAAATCCCTCAAATGAATTCAAACAGAGAAATTATGTGTCCAGATTTAATGCCCACTTTACTGAAAATTTTGATGATCTGTGTAGAGATGTCCTGTCCATAAAAGACACTGTAGACAAAATACAGCAAAAAGTGTCTTCTATTGATACAAAAATAGATATTTTAGATGATAGTCTTAGTTGGCTTTCTAAAGAAGACCAAAAAGCAGAGTCTTCCTCCCAAAAGCCTCTATGTTCAGTCTCTTTTGGCTCCACCTTCAAAACTATAAAGAAATCACCTAGTCATACCCTCATGCAAATAACCCATGTTCATCTGCAACCTTGGTATTTAAATATAGATGACCTACTAAACCCTTTGAATGAAATCATTGCTTAGTGTAATACCATGCGTGTTCTTACTATTCAGGCCCATCTAGACCAAGTTGGTAGCACTTGCTTTGCATCCAAATTTTTCTGGGGTATTGTAAGTCAATGGTGGTAGTCTATGACTGAAGCTCAACAATATGAGCGTGTACATAATCAACCTAATTATTTAGCATCATTATTTCTTTTACTGATTACTGAGTTTGCACCTCCAGTCGGTAATAGAGAACTGGAGTCAAAAAAATGGTTATTAAAAATGGAGCTCTATGATCTAAAGCAATTTGATGCTTTTGCCAAGCAATTCCAATAGCTTTCATATGACAGTAAGAGTTTTGCTTCTACTGAGATCAAGCTTAAATTTTTGCATGCTCTACCATACAATTTAATTGATAGAGTAATTTCTTTTATTGATCTTAAAGGACTCACGATCGAAGATCTAGCCCTTTCTGATGTTATTGATTTTGCCAAGCAACAAGTAATGACTTTAGTCTCTGAGACTAAGTCTATGCAAAAACTCAGCAAGCACCAAGCATCCCAAATAGCTCCAGTCTTCCCAGAAATAGCCCCTTTTGGCTGTAGACCATTTTTTCAACCTCGCTGACAATAGAAGCAGTGCCGCAAGCATATTTCTTATAAGCTTTGCTCTTTTCCATGGAAGCATTCCTATGCACCTCCTCACCATTTCCTCAAGAAACGATGAACTGCACGTCCTCCTTCTAAACAACCAATTTTCTATATTTGCCGCAAACCCGGCCATATTTCACCTAATTACTCCTGCAAAAATCCTATTGTTAAATCCATCTTTTCCTCCAACACAGTAGCGTGGTGGGATATAGTTGACGTCGATGAAGATCTGTATCTCCAAGAAGATATCTATGAACCCACTCTTGAAGATCTTCCAGAAGATGCATCTGATGATGAAGAAGATGTCACAGCCCTTGAATCACTTGCAGATGAGTTAGAGCAACCCATGACAAACATGCAATGTGGTGCAAGACATTATCGACCACAAGAACATGACTGGTCTATTTTGTCTAATGAAGCCTATGGACCCTAGTCACGCCATCATCATGAAGTTCCTGAGCGACCAGAGAAACCAAGAGGAAGAGGATACTCCAGAGGAGAATCATCTAGAGGGAGATAACCCTCTATGCCAAGACAGCCTCCCACACTGCACAGACCTCAACATCTTCTTGTGCAATATCCTAGCTCCTTCAAGCCAAGTGACTTTTGGATAAAGAACAAGTTCACCAGCAGAGAGCCACCAAGAAAAATGAGAGAGCCACTATGGGATAAATTACTGCCTGCAAAAGAACCAGTTGCAGAACCATAGTGGGATGGAGAAAATGAAGAAGATGAATTTGGAAGCATGTTCTACTCCAACCAAAATTACTGCCCTGGTGAATGCAGTAATCCTCAAGAAGAAGAAGAAGCTGAACCAGGACCAAAATAAGCAGTCTACCCTAAACCAGTGATCGTTCAGGATCCAGGAAGATAGAACTGGTATGTACCAATATTCCTTCTCTAGATCTTCCACAGCCTGCCTATCTCAATCATTTAATTAATGGTCGATTTACCCAATTTTTTACATTAGAAATAAATGGTAGATTGGTAGACGCCCAAGTAGATACTGGTGCTTCTCTCTCATTTGCTAAACCACAGCTCATCAGTGATTAGAAGACACTTGATGACAATCTTGCTTATAAGAGCATTGATATTCAGGGGAATATTTTTATGTGTAAAGATTATAAACATCAGCAACCCCTGCGTATACAAAATAAAATCTTCCATGCAGATTTCTTCGCCCTTGAGAAGATGCCAATAGACATCCTCTTAGGAGGATCATTTATTGATAGATACTCTCCCTATGGTGCCACAACCAAAAGCATTATGTTCACCATAGAAAATGAAAGGCTTAGAATCCCCTGCTTAATCTATGCCACTGAGCAATTCCCTAGCTCCATGACTCAAAAAATAGAAATAATCCTGGCTAAGATACAAGAATTAGGAAACCTAATCAAAACTAATATCTATTCAGACAACCCACAAAAGTTTTGGTCCAAGTCAATGCCTGAAATGGAAATCAAAATCATTGAAGGCAAACAGATGAAGATTGGGAAGAAAATCCCAATTCCAGCCCAAGATTATAATGATATGGAACTCCAGATCAAAGAACTGGAGACTAATGGGTTTATTGAAAAATCTACCTCTCCTTTTTGTTGTTACGCCTTTATGGTAAATAAACATTCTGAGCAGAAACAAGGTAAGAAGAGAATGGTCATCAATTACAGACCATTGAATGCAATTACACAACCCTTTCCATATCCCATACCTGACAAAATCTACTTATTAGAGAAAGTTGTAGATTGTAAGTATTTCTCACAGTTTGATTGCAAGTCAGGTTTCTACCAAATTTGAGTCAAGGAAGCAGATAGAGAAAAGACAGCCTTCAGTTGCCCTTTTGGTCACTACCAATGGACAGTCATGCCTTTCGGCCTCATGAATGCTCTCGCATACTACCAGGCCTACATGGATAAGATTTTTGAAGGCACTTCTCAGTTCCTTTGTGTGTATATAGATGACATACTAATTTTTAGCAATAGTCTCTCTTACCAATTTTTACATCTCTCCAAATTCTATTAGTTAGCACAAGAAGCAGGCATTATTCTTTCAGAGATAGATTCAGTTATGTCAAACTGAATGTAACTTTCTCGGCATGGTGGTTAAAGAATCAAAGTTACAAATCCAGCTGCATATCAAGGAAAAAGTTCTCAACTTTCCTGAAAGACTAGATAAACCAAAGTTACAAGCATTTTTGGGATTACTAAATAGTTTCTATCCTAACGCTGGTGAAGATAGGTATATTCTTTATATGCTTCTCCAGAAAAAGAAAGCTTTCTATTGGGAAGAACAACATACTACAGCAGTTCAGAAGATTAAAGCCATAGTCGCATCTCTACCAAAACTGCATATCCCAAAATTGAAACAAATGAAGGTTTACACTGATGCCTCAGATATAGCATGGGGAAGAGTACTTGTTTTTCTATATAATAATATAGAGTTTGTGTGTGAGTTTGTGAGTGGTGTGTTTAGCCCTGATGTGTTAAAATGGATCTCCTCTGATAAAGAGATCTATGCTGTTAAAAAATGTCTTGAGAAGTTCATGTTGAAACTTCTACATTTGCCACATTTTGTAATTGTAATCGATTGCACCAGATTCCTGACCTTTAATGAAAAAGATCATGGCAGGAAAGATGGTCGTGGAAAATATGTTAGGTGGTAGGCATTTTTCAATTAGTTTAAGTTTTTTGTAGAACACATTAAGGGCACTGACAATGTAGTTGCAGATTGGCTCAACCAAAATCTTCCTGCTACAATGATGCACCAACCAACACCTGGCTTCAATTTCACCAGGATTTTAAACCAAGGATTTGATTCTATGAATGTTCTTGTACAAGAACAAATCCTCAGAGAAGGCTTGGATCCTAGATTTACCAGGATTTCTTATGCAGCAGGACAAGACCTGCAAATGTCTATAGCAGCTACAATTCAAGCCAACCACCAACAAAATTCAGGAGTCATCATCATTAAAAGGCTCAATAGTGAATTTATATACCATCAATTCACTGAGCTACTAAAGCATCCATTATGGACATGGAAGATAAGGATCAGATCTTCTTTTAATGAACATCTGTATCGATGGATAGCTTGGCATGGCCTGCACCACATTCACGAAGAAGAAAATCACGATCAAAATACTGTCGTCCACACAATTATCAGACGATAGCTTGAGTGGGAATATTATTTTCACTATACTCCATGACACACTCCATGTGAAGCGAGACCACCAAATTGCTGACATTGGCATCTCCAAAGCACTTTCCAGATAAGATGCCTTTTTGATCCAATATCCGAAGATGACCTTGTAAACAAAGTGGAAGACATGTTGGGCCCACAACCAAGAATCTTATCCTCAACATCATCATCATCATCATCGTGTGGATCCAACGCATATAGCATATCACTGTAGACTTATTTTAGTGCTGTAAATCATGATGGGATTGACACCGCCTTGCCAGCGAGCAGGCAGGACCGCCCAAAATTGCTATAAATAAGCCTCTCTGCCTTAGTATTAGCATCGAAAGTTTTCTAAGCATAGAAAATTGGTAGCTTGTTGAAAGATTATGCTCTTCTCTTGCCCATCTTGATGGATCCTAAGAATCAGAAATTGATACAAGTGATTGTAATAGTGTGTAATATTTAAGTTTGAAGTAATAGAGTGAAGCTGTAGCCATTCGGCCCCTACCTATTATCGCAGGTTTCTTCCACAAGAAAGGAGTTGTCTACTGACGTGAAAAAGATTGTATCTTTCTATTGGAAGACATGTCTGGCACCTTTAGATAGATGGGGAGAAGATAGACCTATAGATAAATAAGTAAATATTTATGCATGCCATGGCTCCTCTAGGTTCTCATTGATATTATTAATAGATGGAAGATTGGTTATTGTGTAAGAAGGTTGGTTAACTTGATGGATAATAACAAATAGCTTGGACTCCTAAGATGAGGATGGGATAAAAGAGGTAAGAGATGTCATAGTATCAATGAACTTATTAGTTGATTGAGCAATAGTTTGGATGGCATAAAATTCAAAATTATATAGAATTTGATCAACCAAGGTCTTATATTTTTAGAGGATATTATTCTTGCATTAATATACACCAGTAATTTGATTGAGCACCAGTTGGAGGAGGCATTTCTAAAATAGCCTTGATTTTAGTGAGATCCAGTTCTATTTCATGAATATAAATAATAAAACTTAGGAGTTTATCCATCAAGACACCAAAAATGTACTTTTTTCTATTTAGACACACATGATACCATAGTAGATGATCAAAAATAACCTTAAGTATGGATAGGTGGTCTTTACAAAATTTTGACTTCCCAAGGAGGTCATCTACATAGTCTTCAATGATTTTATGGATTATGTCATGAAATATATAAGTTATGGCCTATTGATAGGTGGCTCTTACACTATTTAAGCCAAAGGGTATAACATGATAATAGAAGGTCCCCCAAGGAGTAATGAATACTATCTTATGTTGATCTCCTAGTGTAATTAGTATTTGATTATAACCAAAAAAACCATTCATAAGTTATAACTTTTCATGTCCATTTATTATGTCTACTAATTGGTCGATGTTAGGGAGAGGGAAATCATCTTTCAAAGATGTAATATTTAAGTCATGAAAGTCAGTATAGACACAAAGTCCCCATATAGGCTTAATGACTAGAATGATGTTGGACATCCATTGAGGATAATCAATGGGTTAAATAAAGTTAGCATATAAAAGGCATTATAGTTCCTCTTTTACTAGGAGTGTGACACAAGGATGCATTATTCAGAGATTTTATTTTACCAAATTAACATCAGGAAAAGTGACAATATTATGGATAATGATTGTGGAATCAATACCAAGTATATCACTATAAGACTAGGCAAATGCCTTACTATGATCTGATAAAAAAAAGTAGTAAAAACTTGGTTTTCTTGAGAATTTAAGGCTTTGATAATTTTAATAATTCATTAGGTCTCTTGAGACCCAATATTAATATCAACATTGAATTCATTTAAAAGGATATATGTTTTATATGGAAGAGAATTGTGTAAATAAGAGTTTTTATCACCTAAATGAGTCTAGATTGATTCATCATCTTGACACTAAAGAACAGGGATAGTTGGTGTATCAGGTCTTATTAAGTTAGGTATGTTAAAGGGTTGGTTTGGGTCTTTCCATTATGATGAAAGATGAGGGGTTCTATGAAGATCATATTGACTAAAAAAAAATTAGGAGGGATGGATATAATGTCATTCATCAAGGAAGAGGTACTAGATGATGAAGATGGCACTTCTACTTCTAAGAATAGTAGAAGGGGTTTAGGAGAACATTTAGAATCTTTTTCAAATCTTAAGCCATGCTTTTCATGTAGTTTTTTTAAATCTCCTAATGTGATGTCATGGGGACCCTGCTCATATCTACCCATGCCAAATCCTTTACAAGAACAATGATAAAGGTAGGTTTTTGTGAATTAGGGTATATTGTGAAATGATAAATTATATGTGAAAGTTTTAGCATGGGTCTTATTGTCAAGTCCTAGGATATTTTTATCGATTCCACCATATATTATGTGAGTACATAAGAAAGGTGGTTCAAATGGGATGAGCTCACCTAGGCTAGGTGAATACATAGGCTATTTGTTAGGATGATCATATTCCCTAGGTGTGGGTAATGTGTTAAGGGTTAATAGCTGATATTCCCTTATTGAAATATGTTGCATCATGGAATCAATGGACTCCTGAGCTAGTAGTTTTGATATAGGAATAATTGTGCTAGTCAAGGATTGATTAGAAGATGAAGATGGGATTATGTTAGGCAAGAGTATTATGACATCACTTGGTTGAAAAGTGAAGTTGCATGATTTGAATGGATGAGGATCAGTAGGGATGATGTGTACATGGCCTTCATGTTCATATATAAGGAATTGATGGACTATGGAAGGGACACATCACATTGCATGAATCTATACACATCCTAATAAAATGTTATATTGGAAATTACTCTCTATTACATAAAAGAGTTCATGGAGGGTGTGAGAACCTATGCAAATGGGGAGGATGACCATTCCTACTGTAGGTGCTACCATGTAATTTAATGCACAAAAAATTATTAAAGATTAAGAAACAATAGTTTTTGGTAGTTGTAATTGTTGAAAATCATTGAATAAATAATATTGATACTAACCCCATTATCAATCATAACTCTTTTCATTTGTTATTTATTTATTTGAGTTGTGATGAAAAGTGGGGGATCTTGATCTGTAGGTGATAGAGGAGCAACCTTAAAATTAGTGAAACTAACAACTAACACCATTTGAAAGGCCCCTATAAATGTTGATAATGGTTGAGGCTCATCTAGCTAGACTTGAATATCCTAGAGAGATTCTATCATTACTTTTTGATGGTGTGGAGAGTTTTTTATAAGTTTATACAATGAAATTTTTATAGGCATTTGGTGGAGTTGTTTTAATATAGAAATTTGTACCAACTCCTTGGCCTTGACTAGGGTAGTTCCTGTAATAGAGACTTTAATATTTTTTCTAGATGGTTTATGTGTATTATGGATAAAGGATCCTATAATTTAAACCTTAGATTTATTAGGATTTTTATTTTTATAATAGGTGGTTGCATGGACAACATTGATGTGTAATAATGGAGTGTCTAAAGAATCTACTGACTCTTTATTGCTTATAGGACTAGCAAGAATATGGGTAGGTGGAATGGATGGAATGGTGACCTTTAAATTTGGATTATTATCATCTAGATAATCAATTAATAAATCATCATCCTAGACTAACTATTGGATTATGGCCTTAAGGGCTTTACAATATTTTGTATCATGTCTAGGTAGTCTATGGTATGTATATATTTCCTAATTTCTATACTAGGTAGGTCTTTTGGGATGAAGGTTAATGGACCATATAGGTGGTAGTGTAATGAGGGATGTATCTAAAAATTATTTTAATATTATAACATAAGATCCTTTTAAAGGGTCATGTTGTGATTTTATAGTAGGTTGTACGAACTCTTTTAGCAAAGTATTAATTGTTTGGTTTTGACATTTAGTTTTTACAGTAGGGATGACCTTAGGCACATTTTCTTCAAATGGGATTTTATCAAGAGATGGTGGATATTAGGATGAAGGTTTGGCTAATAATGGGGGTTGATTTTTTATTTTCCCATGTGTTTGAATAGAATAACTTATGATAGGTATAGAAGATGGATGGGGACTTGGAATAAATGATGGAGATGATAGAAAAGGGATAGGCCTTTTATGTTTTCATATGTTGAGAAAAGAAGGGCTATTTAGTTTAAGGTTTTTATATTTTTACCCTTGAAAAATATCAACTTTAACTTAAGGATAAGCTAAGGTTTGTTTTGGTGGAATACCAAGACAATTTCCCAGTTATCGATGATAGGAGCTTTACCCTTTCCCTTAATATTTTTTAGGTATGGAGGTGTTATAATACAAGATGGTTTTGAAGGGTCTTGATTTTGGGAAAAATGATAGGATCCTATTATATTGTGATTTAGGTGCATACCATGAAGAGGTTCACCAAGAATAAAAGGGGTGGAATGTTCAACACTAGAAGTATCAATATGTTTATCTGTGACATCTTGGGGTTTAGTTTCATTTTCCACTTTAGGAGATTTAGTGTGAGAATATGAAGAGGATGGTTCACATGAATGATCCCATGTAATGAAATCAAGGATCTTTATAGAGGTTTTAGGATTTTTTTTTATAATTTTAGATTGACTTATATCAAAATCATCTCCCATAAGGAGATCCAAGACTAGAGATTTATCTAGAACTTCTTTAGGAAATAATTGATCATATATTGTATCAATCATATGTGTAGCCTAATTTTTTGTTTCTCTTAGTTTAGCTTGGACTATGTTTGATGTGTTTGGATGGTTTGGAAATGGGTTTCTAAAAATATCTAAAGATTGATTAGGAGGATAATTTGGATTATCTAAATGGATGTCCCCCTTGTTAATGAGGTTTTGTACCAATCATTTAAAGGATTGGAATCATTCTATGTCATGTCCTTTTACCTTGTGATAATCACAAAACTCATCCTCTTTGTACCAAGTGGGTTTAAGAGATGTATCATCAACTAGTTTAATTAGAGGAGCTCAATAACATTTATTTGTAGGATTTTATCCAATACAAAAGTGTAAGGTTCTCCTAAAGGGGTATATTTTCTAGGGGAAAATGAGTAAGGCCCCTAGGTGGTTATGTTGTGAAGTGGATGGTCCTAATTTATTGAGTGTTGGATGGGTAGAAATTTTTACAATAATAAAATTTGCTATCCTTTTTAATTTAGGATTATTGTTATTTCTTTTTGATGGGTTAGCTTTGAAGTTTTTATTACATAACTTAAATTTTCCCTCTTCAATGCCATGAATTTTGATTTTTACCACCATGGCAAAATCTTCATCAAAAAATTTAAAAGTTTGAAATTGTAACATAGATGAGATATGTTTTACATAAGAGCATGAAAATAATTTAATTAATTAAGGTTATGGCAAGGAAAAGGTTAACTGGTTGATTAGGCTATGCCAATCAGCCATAAATTTTGATATGGATTCATCTTCAAATTATCAAATGGCATATAAATCCAAGATAGTAACTTTTTGAGCAATGTTGATTGAGAAATTTTCTAAGAAAATTTGGGCCAATTACCCAAAGGAAAAGAGCAAATGTTGAGGAATGGAGTTGTACCAATCTAATGCCACCCCTACTAGTGACATGGGAAGTGTCCTAAGTAATAACACATCATCATGTGTTATAAGGTAACATACATATTGAAAGGCTCTAAGATGCTATTGGGGATGTTCTTTGTTCTGAAACTTAGTGTTGACCATTTATTGCCCAACAGGCAAAAAATTTGGTCCCCTTCTACCCCTTGCTATTCTAGGCCATTTCTTTTGATTTTACATAGGTCCTATAAAATCTATGGACTTTGCAGGGATATTTTCTAGGGATTCAATAGTTCCCTACAGAATTCATGTTTCTACAGACTCAGTTGGTTAGTCTTTTGGTGAAAGGAGGATCAATTTAGAGAATGGTGGGGTTTTTAAGACTTTTTTGGCTCTTGTTTGACAAATTCGGCCTTGGTTCAAGCCTCATTTCAATCTTCAAGACCATCACTCTTGGTTCAATCAGCACTTGGTTCACCCATCTGCAGTGTAAATAGCCTTGTTTCAAGCTTTGGTTCATCCAGATGGTTCAGTCATTTGGTTCAACTAGATGGTTCAGTGGCTTCAATTTCATCAGCTTTGAATCACTTGGCATTGGTGCACAATGGTTGAACCACTTGAACCATTGAACCATTTTTGGTTCAATGTCTTGGTTCAAGGGTATGTCCAGATGGTCAAAGGGTAGCTCAAAGGTTCAAATGCCCTTGTGGAGGGCATGCACTTCAAAGAAAAGGCAGCTAAAGGGTAAGTTTAGATTTTGTTTAAATCCCAAATTCCTTCAGACTTTTCATCTGAAGGAATTCCTTCAGAAAAAAGTCCAAAGGAATTTGGGGAAAGCCACACTGGGAAACTTAGTAAGAATTTTGTGAATAAGAGTTTGCGAGAAAATGTCTATGAACAAAATTTTGTGGGAAAATGTCCATGAACAAAAGTCTGCAAAAACCTAGGAAAACATCTAGAAGAACATAGCAACCCGCTGAAGGACCCCAAAGGGTAGGTGCCCTTGCGGGGGACTCTTGACCAAAATGAAGGGGCACTTAGCAAAGGTCGAAGGGTCACCTTCCCTTTAGGAAGGTGCTAAGAGGGGAATTCAAGTAGAAAAGGCCCGTGGAGGACATGATGACCTTTTTCCAAGGATGATGACATCCTAAAAGCCATCAAATATAAGGAAGCAAATTAGCCATTAGTTTTCAAAGCGATGACGGCTGCATGAAAACTAAATTTCATACAATGAAATAGCCATTTGCTTTCAAACTAAAAGGACACCAACCATGAAAGGAGGCCTATAAATGTAGTGACCCACCAGAAGATCACCCCTAAGGGCTGAAGGAGCCTGAAGAGACAAGATAGGAAAAAGACAAAATGCCAGGCATGGAGCAGGTAGATAGTCCAAGTGGTGAAGGGAAGTGCTGATTCGAGAAGTTACTCCAGTAGGTGAAATAGTGCCTACAAATTGACCATTAGGAGACACAAATAGCTAGAAGTGTAACCAGTTTTCTCCATTTCACATTAATGAGTAGACAAACCGTGTACTCACCATGAAGAAGTGGCCTTACAAATAGAAAAAGGGTGTAACTCATTAATGTTTTGACCAGCTTGCTCTTCC
This sequence comes from Torreya grandis, assembly GCA_037957365.1. Taxonomy (NCBI): domain Eukaryota; kingdom Viridiplantae; phylum Streptophyta; class Pinopsida; order Cupressales; family Taxaceae; genus Torreya; species Torreya grandis. The sequence continues at coordinate 396,696 of JARHVA010008004.1, read as the reverse complement.
CAATGAGGGGACACAAATGGGCCACTTGTAAAAATGGGCACCAAAAGGCCTCCTTTCTTCTTCTATATATTGGGGACTTGTCATTTTTGTAATCATCTTCCACATTTGTAAGGTGTAGCCCTGGCAAAATTTCACCTGAAGCAATAAATCCATTTTTTACCTCTATCTTGGATAAATATTTTTGAGTGTGTCTCGAGTGTTAGTTTATGTTTAGTCATTATTTCTTGATGCTTTCACAGGTTTGACACCAACATACCTATTGTCTACAAGGTGCCATTTCTATAGCTAACAAGGAGAGTTGTATTTGGAAGTGCAAAAACTAAAGAAATTACTACATAAGTGTGCATCTCACAGCACCTTCGATGATCTCTATTTTCTATATTTTCCATTAGAGCCTCCTTACCAAGTTTCTTGTAGCCTAATCCTTCTACCAAGTCTGAAGTGTATGCATGTGTTTGTCTGATTTAAGTGTGAATGTGAGAAGGTTGATTTATTTTGGTGCATCACCTCCTTAGAGTAGATTTGTCTTCTTACAATCTTTCTCCCTTTTTATCCCCCCCCATTATGTGTGTGTGTGCGTGTGTGTGTGTGTGTGTGTGTGTGTGTGTGTGTGTTATCACTTGATAGAAAGAACATGATGCATCAAAGGGAGCTAGCCCTTATCTAGAGACTCTCCCCTCTAGCTTCACTGGTCCCACAAGTGAGAGGGGAGTTTCCATAGTTGTGTGAAGAAGGCAAGAGCTCGGCTTCCTGCCAAGGGTGCAATGTTTTACGTCAACACTTAGTAAAATTGGGAAGTTCCCATTAGAGGGGATATGGTCAGATAGGAATAGATGGGTAGATAGGCTCATTACAAATTTTATAATATGTGAGTATATTGTTGTGTCTAAAGGTGGAGGCTTCCAAATTATCCATCTTATTCATAAGGATGTTTATGAGGTCTACTTGGGTGCTATTCTGAGGTACCTTCTCTAAGATACCTTATTAAAGAGTTTGAAAATTAGGAAAGGGGGCATATAAGGGTTATGAAGAAGGGTATTCAACCATATTGGACATAATGGGTTAGGATTTTGTCACATATTATGGGATTTTTAGCAAAATATTCTACTGCATAGAAGATTGGAAGTAAGTTGTTACTAATGGTTGTGATGAATCCATGTATTGGGTAACTAATGAGACATATTATTGGGGAGGTTTTATTAGAGGGAATTTCTGTGTGTGTGGGATTTATTGTGTGTGAGGTATTTGTTGTGTGTGTTATATTTTTTGTGTGTGAGGGATTTGTTGTGTGTGAGGTAGAGCTTGACAACTATATGCTAGAGTTATTCTGATGGGTGAGAAACTTACAAGAATTGATACTACTAATGTTTAAGGTAGAATAGTGGATATAGGTTGAGTGGTATAAGTATTTTGAGTCTACATAATGGGGGTTGGAAAATTGGTAGATACTACAGGTGGCTAGTTTTCTAAAGGCTACATCACCTGGGTATTAAAACTAGATGGAAGAGATTCAATGGAAAAGGTTATCATGGCCATGGTAAATTCTTTAGTTTTCTCAGTTCCCTCAAAAGGCATCCTTTATTTATATCGATAATATTTGGCTTGGGGGGAAAGAAAAATAAGTATTGCTCAACTACTAAGATAGTAATTGAGAGTAATGGGTTTATTGTCCAATATTTCTAAAAAGGAAGGATTCATTAAGGATAAAAGTGTGGAGACATAGGATTCTCAAAGGACTTAGGGGTAGAAGAAGGACTAGGTGTATGTTATATAGGAGAAGATGTGACACCCTCAGATTCTTTCTTTAAATGTTGTTTAGTTAAAACCATGAGATAGAAAAGGAAAAACAAAAATAAAACAATAATTTCTTCTTTTTTTTGAATTATCTCATTTTTAATTATGGATGAAAGACACAAAAACTAAATTCATTCCAAAAAATATTTTTTATCTTTTTTAACTTTAAAATGTAAGAATAAATAAAAAGGATTAAAAGGTCCTAATAAATGGTAATTGAAGGATGGTTTTGGGTGTTTTTTTGTGCTCAAAGGAAATCTATATTGGTACTAGTATGTGGCTTGATAATTGGGGGCTTACTCCACTCATGTCATAATCCTATAGCCAGTGTAGGTGTTTAGCCAATATATATTGATGGTCTAGAGATTATACTTAACTAGAGAACTAAGTTGGTCCTCCCCTTGGTGTTGAAATCCAAGTGAGATCATCAGGAATAAGGTTACTATGAGGTGATGAAATCCTTGTCAATTTTATTATGTCGGGTGTTTAGATGTGTTATTTTATGATAGTGATTTGGATTTGTGTGGATAAATTAATGACTACGATAGATTACTGCCTAGATTATTCTATGTGAAAGAACCTAAGCAAGAAAGATGGATGAAATGTATTTTAACATTAAAAGGAAAAAAATACAAATTTAATATTCTTTGGATGAATTCAAACAAAGAAAGGGAATGAAATCAAATTCAAGAATTTTGAATTTTATAAAACAAAAGATGAGACCAAGGTCCCACTAGGCATGCCAAAATGTTTTAGTATTTTTTTTTGTTTTTTCAATGTGGCTAAATTAGCTAATAAAAACAAAGTAAATGCAGGGTTTTTAAGATTACCTAGAGATGAAGGTTGGCTATGCATCATTGATCAAGATTTTTGGTAACTCCTCTTTGGCTAGGGAGGAATGACCTGTAAATCACACTAACTCACAAAAAATGGATTAATAGAAAGATGAGTGGCCTACCTAGTATGAAACTAGTCCCAAGAAGCGATATGCTTCATTAGATGGATGTCAACCCACATTTGACATTCAAATTTATAAATAAACATGAAATTAAAAAGATATATATGGATGAGATATAAATATACAATTCCAAAGATATTTAATCTCAATATTAATATGATCAAAGTAATTATCCCAGAATGCAGTTGCAATATCAATGTCTTCTTCAATTATAACTAATTATTCATTAATTATTTCTTGATTATGTGTGAAAACTATAGTACAAAGACCTAATTTGAATTAAAAATCACTTTGATCAATGAAAAATGGTTGTTGAACAATGGAAAGATCAAATATGCTAAAAATATCATGTGTTAATCTAGGTAGAGTCATCTACATGTAAAAGATAGGTTTTCAAAAAATAGAACATAGGTTTTGATAGATTTTTAAGACTAAGAATGTTATGAAAATATATTTCAAGAATGTTTTAAAATTATATTAGGGATTGATGATTATCCTAAAGGATCAACATTGATTCAGATGGATCGATGTCAATTATGTGTAAAAATCTAAACTTTAAAAACAAAATAGAATAAAAACTTGTATTATTAATAATATAATTAAAACTAAATGTAAAAAAATGATAGATAGATGTAGAAGAATGTAGATTTAAAATATGAATGAATTGAAGTGCAATACTAACCTTTATGTTTGGTAATAAACTTGACAAGTTGAGTTAAAGAACCTTCAAAATCCTTTGATAATCTCAAGAAGAGGTTCCACAAGATAACAAGATGTTTACAATGTTTGTACACATGTTGTAATGAGATTTTGATAGAGTTTTAAATTCCAAAAGCATAGTCACCATCCCTCGAGCCATGGAGGTTTATTGTGTATATATGGATTGATGTTGATTTAGGAGAATCAGTGTTGATTGTAGAGGATTGACATTGATTAGCCTAATTTGGTAAAAATTTGACTTGTGTTGTTTTGAACTACATGCCAAACTAAGTGAATGTAACACTAAGCTATTTTCATGGGTTTTTGATGAGGGTAAGTTGTTAAGAGGGTTGTTGAGAGGTTAGATGGGTTTTATTTTTATTTGTTTTTATGATTTTATGGTTAGAAATGGTAAAAAAGGGGTTAATTACTATTTAAATGTAGTAATTAAGTCTAATTAATCTATGTGGTAAAGGTAAATGGGTGGGGTGAATGTAATTATTTTAAATAATTATGAATGGGGGCCATTATGTTAGAAATAACATGATAATATGATGATGCACAACATTAATACACAAGGGTGTATAAAACTAGTGTCTACACTCTCACTTGGAGACCATTTCTCTTGAATATAATCCATCACTACTCCATGACCACTAAAGCAAACCAAATCTAAATAGGTCTCAAGTTAAAATGTCTCAGATTAGATAATGGAGGTGAGTATTATAGTAATGCTTTCTTTGATTATTGTTTTAACAATGGAATTCATAGGCAAAAAATGGTTCCAATAACTCTATAGCAAAATAGGGTATCTAAAAGGATGAATAGAAAAATAATGGAATGTACTAGGAGCATGAGGTTACATGCATATTTGCCTTTATAGTTTTGGGTAGAAGTAGTTAGAATACTAGTATATCTAATTAATAGAGGGCCTTTTATGCCTTTGGATGGAGGCATTCCTAAACAAGCTTGGTCTGGTAAGAATGTTGATTATTCTTTTATTAGAGTCTTTGGATGTGAGGCTTTTGATCTCATTAAGAAAGAGGACAGGATCAAGTTAGAGGCTAAATTATAAAAATTCACATTTGTTGGTTATGGTAAGGATGACTTTGGTTTGCATTTACGAAGCATTAAAGATAAAAAAATATTTCAGTCTAGAGATGCATTATTTAATGAAAAAGTTATGTATAAGGATCAATTATAGGAATAGGAATAGGAACAGAAAGAGTAGATAGTATTAGATGATATTGTAGATGGAAAAGTATTCAATGATTCAATTCAAGAACCTCCTACACAAGGATCCCAAACTCCTATGGTAAGAAGGTCTTCTAGTCTAAGAAGAGAACTTGAACATTTTTCTCCTTCTTTGAATTATTTATTCCTCACTAATAATGGATAACTAGAGTGCTATGAGGAAGCAATGTAGGTAGATTCCAAGTTAAAGTGGGAGAAAACCATGGATAAGAAGCATATATCTCTCATGGAGAACCAAACATGGGATTTGGTAAGCCTACCCAAGGGCAAGAGTGCATTACCAAACAAGTGGATCTTTAGAATAAAAGAAGAGGATGAAGGGAGAAAAAGGTATAAGGCTAGGATGGTGGTCAATTCATTTGTACAAAGTTCAAGTATTGATTATGATGATATTTTCTCTCATGTTGAAAAAATGACTTCTATTAGGACTATTCTTATTTTAGTTACAGTGGAAGATTTGTACTTAGAATAGTTAGATGTGAAAGCTACTTTTCTTCATGGTGATTTGGATGAAGAGTTGTTTATGAAGCAAGCACAGGGATATGAGGTCAAAGGGAAGGAAAACTATGTATACAAACTAAATAAGATCTTGTATTGCCTAAAAAAATATCCATGACAATGGTATAATAAATTTAGTTATTTTATGTTGGAACCAAAATATCAAAGGTGTAATTTTGACCATTGCATGTACATAAAATATTTTGATGATGGTTCGTTTATTATATTATGCTTGTATGTTAATGACATGTTAGTTGGAGGAAAGAACATACAATAGTTTCATATGCTCAAGAAATAGCTTAGTGACTCATCTTCTATGAAGGATTTGGGTGTTACAAAGAAAATATTTTGTATGAGTATTTATTATGACAATGAGAGGAAGATGATCTTATCCCAATCAGAGTATGTTAAGAAAGTCTTGGAAAGGTTTAGCATGTCGGATGCTAAATATGTTGGTACTAATTTTTCAGGCCACTTTAGATTAATAAAGGAGTGGTGTCTCAAGATATAATCTTAAAATCTTAAAATGTCTAAAGTACCTTACTCATCAATAGTTATTAACTTAATGTGTGCCATGGTTTGTACTAGGCTAGATATTGCCCAAGTAGTGGGAGTTGTGATCATGTATATGAGTGATCCTAGTTATGATCATTGGCAAGTAGCGGAATGTATTCTTTGATATTTGAGAGGAACCATGGATGTTTAATTATGTTATGGTGGATCAGATACCACTTTGCATGGTTATGTGGACTTAGATATGGTAAGGGATATTAATAGTTGAAGGAGTACAATAGGATATATATTTACTATTAGAGATACAACAACTATTTAGATTTAAAGGATATAGAAGGTTATGTCTCTTTCAATGATAGAGGAAGAGTATGTTATTTCCATAGAGGCTATCAAAGAGATTATTTGGTTACAAGAGTTATTTTGAGAGTTGGGTTATGATCAGGAAGTTGGGAGACTACATAGTGATATTCAAAGTGTTATTCATTTGGCAAAGAACTTCACTTTCCACTCAAGGATATAACATATTTAGTTACATTATCACTTCATCAGGATAGCTTTGGAGGAGAACTTGGTGAAGCTGGAGAAGATTCATACTAGCCAAAATCCTATAGATATGATGACCAAGGTGATCACTTTGGACAAGTTGAGACTATGTTCAGATTTGGTTGGCATTCATGGTCATGGAGTAGTGATAGATTTTGTTTAGGAGAAATGATCTCCAAGTGGGATATTTTTTAGTGTGGAGTTCTTTGGGGCTATCACATGACCTTAGGAGTGTATTTTAGGGGCCTAGAGAGCTCCATAAATGTGGGTTCATAGTTTTCTCTGCTCCACCTTTTGTGGAATCTTTCTCCACATATGAGTGGAATATTACTAATATTTTTTAATTTTTATGTTTCCATATTTTATGGAGTTATTTGTTAGATGCCTTTGAATTCCATATTTTGAGGGAGCTAGTTGTTTATTGCAAAAAGTGATGCCTTCCTTATTTCAAGGAGTTGGTTTTGATCACATGTTATTGGAAAATATGCCTTAAAAGGTGGAGACTCTATCTTTGACATGTTCCTTCTTAAGAGAGCTTTTGGATGAGCTTGATGAGGTGAAACTAAGGTGTCCTTAGTGGATGATGCTTATCTTAGATAAGCATGGTACAATTTCTCCTCCTTTTATGTATTTTCCTTCATTTTATATATATATATATAAGTGTGGTGTGGCCTTTAGAGGTTGATGATTTATTTGTAGGATGTGACTTTGAGGATAAGAGTCAAAGTGTAGATGTTTTTGTAAAGTGTAGGTGTTTATTATAGGGTGTGGTATAGTAGCTTGTGAGATATAGTATTGTGCAGGTGCAGGTGAAAGTGCAACATTTATTTATGCAACAATTTCTACAAGATATTTTTCTATCTCTGTGAGAGTTCATTGTAATCTTGTTTTTTAGATTATAGTTTTATTTGAGGAATTTCTTGGTAGATGTAGCTCACATTGGGTGAAACATGATATATTTGTGTTATGTGTGTTTTTATCTTGTTCTCTCAATTTATAGTTTCATAAGAACTATGATTTGAGGAATGTTTCCATGATGTATGCTATTGCATAATTTAGATATGATTTATGGTAATATTAAATCTAGTTTAAAGTGTTTTAATTACTAACAATTTCAATGGTTGCCTAAGAATTTAAAGATATCTCTCTAGCTACCAATGCCATCTAAGTGAGTACCACTCTCTAAAAATTTTTTGGCCACATATTTACTCCTAAGTGACAGCTATTGGTTTTCTTCATGGGTGGAAACTACTTAATTAGGAAAAGGCCATTGCCCATTTTACTCTTAAGTCCTCTCAATGAGCTAACTACTTTATGGTTCATATGCTTCTCCTCATAATGATTTTTAGGGATTTCACCCATTCACTTCCCATAGTTATGTAGACATGTTTCTACCCTGATCTAAAATAGATTATTGTAATATAGAAAGATACTTAAATGAAATATGTAGTAGATTAAAGTTTAGACTTTTCTAAAAAAATGGCCCTAAAAAGTGCTCTGATACCAGATGAGAGGATCCTCCTACAAGAAGTTAATGAAAATTCATGAAATAATAAATTTATTTAATGAAAATACAATAAATAATAGATTTATATTATTATCAAAAACATCAAAGGAGTTATATTTATCATAGGCCACTTCAAGGGGGTAACCTCATTTGAGTAAGCTCAATATAATAAATTTGTAGATGCCTTCATTGGCCTCAACACCTATTTATATACTAATTCTAATCTAAGAAACTACTACTCATGAACATGGGATGAAATAAAATTCTCGTAGGATGACTTACAAATCATATGCATATATAACAAATAATATACTAACAAAGTAAAGAGAAGGGGTAGCATGGGTTTTTAGCAATATATGGATGGGGTTTTATTTAGATAGATAGGGGCACCACCTTAAAGATAGATTTTCTTTGGCCTCTCTCTATATATGGTCCCATATAGAGAGATACTTTGGCCTATCTATATATGGGGCATCCCTTTCCACCTCCCCCTCTCCTTCTATATAGATAAGGATAAGGATCAGATATGCCCCCTTCTTTATCTATGGGGAGACCCTACCCTTCCCCCCAAGATAGGGTTTTTTTGGCCCTCCTCTCCCCTCTCTATATAGATTAGATTATATTATATTAGGGTTAGATAGAGTTAGAGGGCCCCCTCTCTCTATATATGGACTTAGATAGAGTTTATATAGAGGGGGCCCTATATATAAACTAAACTAAACTAAACTAAACAAGACTAAACTAAAATAAATCTAATGTCCCATATCCATATATATAAAGGGTCCCATATATATATATATATAGAAAGAGGGGTCACCAAAAATGATAAACGGTCTCCAAAAAACTCTATACATTTCCCCCTCTATATAGATTAACTATATACATTTGTCACCCCCTATCTTATATGAGTGCACTAGTTATATATAATAGATACGAGGAGATCATATATATATATATATATATATATAGTCCATCAAGTTACTATATATAGAGAGGGGTCACCAAAAATGATAAACAGTTTCAAAAAAAATCTATACATTTCCCCCTCTATATAGATTAACTATATACATTTTTCACCCCCTATCTTATATGGGTGCACTAGTTATATATAATAAATATGAGGAGATCAAAATATGATATAAGACCTTTTAGGATACATTTATATACTCTGTACTCTCCCAGTATTGACACACCCATGTCTTCCAACCCAACTATAACTAGATAGATAGTAGGGTGGGTGTCTATGCCTATAGAGGGGATAGTTAGATACATAGGGACATTGGCTTATATAGAGGGCCCTAAATAGTTTTAAGAATACTACCTACCTATGTAGAAGTGGGAGAGGGAAAGAGGAATGTGGACAATAACTATAGCTAGCCCCATAGATATATATTAATTTAAGTGGGTGGGGATTGGATATAAATAGGGCCATAGGTCAAGAGCAATATAATAATCCAATCCACACTGGTCAATACCATTCCATATGGAATATATTGTTGTATGGAGGCACCAAATCCAATCAAAATGTTATAGAACTTAAACTATATGATGGACAAAGAGATGAATATACAAATTACGAGAAGATCTTGTTTATGGAGGAAAGAGAGATTGATCAAAATGCAGCCATGTTACACTACTAGAGCCCCATCACATACGTAATAAGGAGAGACGTAATTCACTAAGTTTATATAACAAGGCCCTAAAAAGTTGTCATGCCTTTATAAAGACCATTTATGTAGATTTTCAAAAGAAACAAATAGAATATATGTTATAGGTTTTTCATGAGCATCTTAGATATAATGGTCTATAGGTTTAGATGAAGAGTGATGAGAATAAAATTGAATTATCTTTTCTCTTGGACATTGTAGGGTTTCTTAGTTAAACCTTAAGGTTTTAAATTATGATTTTCATAGGCTTTTCTATTTTGATGTTGACTAGATATAGCTAGGACCCTGTATCTTAAGTTATATCTTAATCCCTAGTTGTCATTGTAAAACTAGCCTTTTTCACCTAATAAATACTAGCTTAAAGTAGTGATCAATAATTTATATTTCTTAAGTATTAAACTTAATATTTTTCCTAACTTGATCAATGACTAGTGCTTAATCATATAAATAAGATCCAACAAAGTGTAGCAAAGTCAAATGATCAAAGTCACCTTTGAGTAAACATGCTAGTGACAAGTGCCACAATCATGGAGCTTGAACAATAATGTGGTTTAAAGTTAATAATTAAATGATTAATACAAGGATGTCAAGTGTCTCAATAGTGAGAACTGATAATAATATGCTAATGTCAAGTGTCACATTCTTGAGAGCTAAGTAGAGATAAAGTTTGATCTTATCAGAAGATTTGATGGTGAGTGGGTGATTATTTAAAGGAGATCCAATGAAATGAGTGGAATTAATGGGATAAAGTGATTGAATTTTATCAATACAATGACAAGTTAAAGACTGATCAAGTTTGAGAATATTGATGGAGTGTAGACATTTCAAATACTCAGGAAGCATCGAGATGGGATAAAGAGATCGACATTTAAACATCAAGATAAAAGTAAAGATTGTGCTACTTTGAAGATATAATGGCACATGGGATCTCAGATTAGGAATATCAATGGATGCATTTTAAATTTGAATAGTTAAATTCCAAAATCATACAAAGATTAAACAAATCACATAACCCTATCAAATATCATCAAACATATGCATTATAAAGTTAATCATATTGAATGAGGACCATTGGATCATGGCATGAAAGATAAGATCAATGGTCAATATTCAAAGATTTATTCATCCTAATAGTTAAGTAGAGGAACATGAAATAACATGAAAGTAAGCCATAAATCATGACACAAATAATGAATTTGATTTTTGTAATCAATCAAATCTATGTAAATATGCATGTGTATCAAAACTAGATATCAATATATTTTATATATTGTAAAAGACCAAGATGATGGTGGTGTATTATGAGTTCAAGATGTAATAAATTTATATTTAAAGAGATAATTAATTGAGTCCAAAATAGAGTGTGATGTGTTAGCAAACTAGTGTGAATATAGAGAAGATACAGAACCCTAGATCAATTTATTATATATATGACATCTAGGTTATAGGCATTGGTTTTTGTAATAAATGAATGGTGTCAAATATAGAAATATATAGACATAGAACTAGAGGGGTAGAGAAGAGAAGAGAAGGGAATAGAAGAGAGATGAATTACAAAGCATGAACAGTTGAAGAATAAAACTATAATAGAGAATAGAAGATTAGATTATTTTATAAATCAGCATTATAATCTGGAGTTATATTTCCATAGTAGATTGGATTGGTTGGGGCCATTAGACAAGATGAGTTGGTGCTTAGTTAGGAAGTGGGTACTTCTTTATAGTTGAAGTTCTTAAATTAGGGGATTGGTATCTCCTTAGGGTTGGTTCCCTTAAACATTGTAACTAGTGAGGTTGGATTAGAGTGCTAGATTATAGTATTTATTATCATGGTTTTTTTTCCATATTGGGTTTTCCATGGTATATCTTGTGTTGTGTCTATTTGTGTGTTTGTGATCATTACATATAGTTTTAATCTGAATCAAAAGGTTTTTAAAAAGACTAAGTTAATTAATATATTTATTCACCCCCTTCTCAATATCTAGTTGTGTTCTAAAAATTAGTATCAGAGCACTCTTTCCTTAGAATAAGCTTAATCATCTTAAATATATCTTGGAACATTGAACATAAATGTATAGTCAAGAAAGATCTTCATCAAATGAAACACCTCTCTTTGACGGATCAAACTATGCATTTTGGAGCATAAAAATGAAAACATATTTTTCTTCATTAGGGTTTAATGTATGGATGTATGTGATAAATGGATATACAACCCTTATTACAACTCCTAATGATTAGGTTGCTAAGAAGGAATATGAGAGAAATGTCAAGGCAAAGAATTCTATTCTTTGTGCATTGTATAATTTAGAGTTTGTCAAAGTGATGCTTTATCAAAGTTCTCAAAATATCTAGAAAAAATTAAAGAACATATATGAATGTGATGACAAGGTAAAAACTTTTTTGGGCAATTTTGAGAGCCTTAAAATGAATGAGGAAGATAAAATTATAGACTACCTTCTTAGAGTGGATAAAATAGTCAATGCAATTAGAGGCCTTGGAGAAGAGATGAAAGAATCAATCATTGTCAAAAAGGTCCTAAGATATTTACCTTCAAGGCATGACTCTAAATTCTCTAAAATAGAGGAAGCAATAAATCTGGATAAACCCATTGTTGATGAGTTGTATAGAACATTCACTTCTTATGAGATGAGAATGGGAGAAGCAGACAATTTCAAGCTAGAAGTTGCATTCAAAGTAGACAAGCAAGTAAAAGTAAAAGCATCTTCATCGAAATCTAAGTAAATTGATAAAGAATAAGCAAACTTTATTAGAATATTGAGAAGATCATATGTAAATTACAAATTTAAGTTACCCTTTAAATTGTTTAATTATGGTAAATTAGGACATTTTATAGCTAAATTCCCTTATAACAAGAAGGATAGAACTGATCAAGAAGAGATCAGTAAAAAGGTGAAACCTCACTATTACAAGAAGAAGAAATTATTCAAAAATAAGAAAGGCCTATACACAAAATAAGATGATGATTCAATGGATGAAAGTGATAGTTCTAATGACTATCATGACTATGCTTTTGTGGCTGAGGAAAGGGAAGTCATATTCATGATAATAGGATTAGTTTCTATGGATAAAAAAGAAGCTAAAGACTCAAATGAAGAAGAAGTGGATCTAGAATGTGACTCATATGTACTTTATAATAAATTGACAAGTTGATAAAAGAGAGTTCAAAATACAAGAAGCTTGGATTAAAAAAAATTGATAAAATGTCCAAAAGTCTTGAGAAATATGATCAAATGGTGGTTAGCCTAAAGACACAAGTTGAAGAGGATAAAATAATATAATATGTACTCAAACTTGAACTAAAATATAAATCTAATAAGTGCATGAAGTTAGAAGAAAAGATATTGGCTTTGAGAAAAGAGCTTGAGAAATAAAAAGGACAACTAGACAAAAGTTTGAAGTTGATAGGAGGATCAGACATTCTTGATGAATTGATCAACTCTAAAAATCCCTCAAAAGAGAGATCAGATCTTGGTTATAAAAAGGAGAAATTTCCATAACCAGTACATTCTATAAACTATATGATAATTTCAAATCAGAAGGAGAATCTTGAGCAAAGAAAGAGAAATCTTGCAAGGGTACCAGGATAGACTCAAACACAATTGATGTGAAGAAATATGAAGGATAAAAGAAACATGAATAAAATAAGAAGAAAAATGTAGATGATGCAAATGGATATACATAAGTGAGATATTTGAAGAAGCAAAATTATAGAAGAGCTTCTTATACTACACAAATAAATGTTATGACCAAGTATTCCTCATATTCTATGGTTATTATTATACTTTTAATCAGTTTAGTCATAGGGATATTGATTGTAGAGTTGTACCTAAAAGGAGAACAAATTTTTTAAGTAAAAATTCATTTTCTTCCTTGTTAGATATAAATGTAATGTATTATAATTGCAATAATTTTGGTCACATATCTAAACATTATAGAGAAAACTTTGTAAGACCAAAAACACAAAGTAAAAATAAAGGAATGCCTCCTAGTGTTAACAAAGGTTCATAAGTCTCTGAAAAGGAGAAAAGAAGCCATATAAGAAACCCAAGAAAGTGTGGAAAGTGAAATATCAATATATGATTTCTCAAATTGCACTCCATTCTAAGGAGTAAAATTTGTGGGGGATAGATAGTGGTTTTTCAAATCATATGACTGGTGATAAGATCAAGTTCATATTATGGATAAAATTTAAAGAAGTATTTTTTAGCTTGGGAGACAATACTATAGTAAAGATCATAGGTAAAGCAACCTTGAACATAGATGGAAAACTTCCTACACATGATGTCCTTTATGTTGAAGGGTTGAAGCATAATCTATTGATTATCAACCAAATGTGTGACAATGGATATAAGGTCACATTTAATGTATAAGGCTACAAGTTAAATAGATATGTAAGACTAGTTGTAGAAGGGAAAAGGACTGAAAACAACATTTATAATCTTGTTGAAGTGAATGGTAATAGCTACCTGATAGGAAAGATTGATGAGAGATGGTTATGGCATAGAATAATGGGTCATGTTAAATTTGATAACCTATTTAAAGTAAGCAAAAATAAGTATGTTAAACACATGCCCAAAATAACCAAACCTACATGCACTACTTGCAAGTAATGTCAAATAAGCAAGTAGACAAGGGTCAGATTTTAAACAAAGGAGTATGTAACTACAAATCCTCTAAAATTTTCATACTAATCTTTGTGGTCCTACTAAGACAAGAGGATCTAAAGGAGAGAGATACTTCATGTTATTTTTAGATTATTACTCAATAATTACATGGGTAACCTTTTTAAAGGACAAGTCATAAGAATTTGAGAGACTAAATATCTTTAGGGACATGGTAGAGAATAAGATTGGATGAAAAATAAAATAGTTAAGATATGATGAAGGTGGAGAATTAACCTCAAATTATTTCATAGAGTTTTGTGAAAACCATGAGATCAAAAGTCATTACTCTACAATAAGGACTCCATAGAATAATGGAATTGTTGAGAGAGAGAATAGGACAGTCAAGGAGATGGATAAAACAATGTTAAAAGAGGCCAAGTTACCTAATGGATAATGAAAATAAGAAGTCCATAATAATAATATACATCTTATAAAAAGTTTAACTGAGGGTAAATAGTGACAAAAGTCCCTATGAGATATGGTATGGAAATCCTACCTTTGTTAAGTACTTCAGGGTGTTTGGAAGCAAATGCTTACATCAAGAGAAAAGAGGATAAATTGGAAAGATTTGAATTAAGATGTGATGAAATAATATTTCTTGGTTATTCCACCTAAAGTAAATCCTACATTTTTTATAATAAAAGGCTACAAAATATTATACAAATCATTAATGTCAAGGTTGAGGAAGGCATAAAACATGTTGAACTTGACAAATAAATCTATAATGAGGAATTGAATTCTAATATGAAGTAGCTAATGAAGATCATGAGGAAGTAAATGAAAAGGCACCTCCAATATTTGTTCAAAAGGATCATCATATAGATCAAATCATCAGCAATAATAATGAAGGAATTCAAACAAGAAGAAAAGTTGCACGAAATAAGGAGCAAGTAAGTTTTGGTCTAATGTCTAAAACTGAGCCCAAAAATTATGTTAAAGTTAGCAAGGATGAGAATTGCTTAAAAGCCATGAAAGAATAACTGAGCCAAATTGAAAAGAACAAAATTTGGCAGTTAGTTCCAAGACCCTCAAACAAGAATGTGATAGGTACAAAATGGGTCTATAAAAATAAGCTCAATGAGGATGGAGTTGTTATAAGGAATAAATAAATATTGGTGTGAAAAGTATATGGACAAGTTGAGGTAATATATTTTGAGGAAACATTTTTTCCAGTTTCTAGATTAGAATCCATAATAATGTTTATAGCATTCTCTATTTACAAGAATTTTAAAGTCTATCAAATGGATGTTAAGTCTACTTTCTTGAATAAGAACCTATAAGAGGAAGTCTACATAGAACAACCTAGAGGTTTTCAGCTATCAGAATAAGAATATTATGTGTATAGACTAAATAAATCTCTATATGGTCTAAAATAGGCACCTAGAACATAGTATTCAACATTAGACTAGTACTTATAACAATAAGGTTTTAACAAAAGATGTGTAGATAGTAATTTGTACTTCAAATCATAAGGTGAGCATCTATTGATTATTTTTGTTTATGTAGATGACATCATCTTTGGTGGTAGTAACAATAAAATGTGAAAATAATTTACTACACAAATACAAAGTGAGTTTTAGATGTCTATGCTTGGAGAAATTTCTTTCTTCCTTTGTCTAGAAATAACACAAACTAATGAAGGGATTTTTATATCCCAAACCAAGTATGCAAAGTAAATACTCAAGAATTTTGGAATGGAAGATAAAAAACTAGTTATTACTTCCATGATAAATAGATGCAAGTTGAGCAAAGAGGATGAGTCACTTAATGAAAATTAGATTATGTATAGATTAATGATAGGTAACTTGCTATACTGAACTATAACAAGACATAATATCATACAATTAGTATGCATGGTTGGAATATTTCAAGATGATCCTAAATAATCACATGTCAATACAATTAAAAGGATATTTAGATACATCAACAGCACAATTGACTATAGTATATGTTATCCTACAAGTGAAGATTTCACTTTGATAACTTATACAGATGATGATTGGGTAGAAGTGTGGATGATAGAAGAAGCACTAATGGTGGTGCATTTTTCCTTATAAATATACTTATTTCATGGTTGAGCAAAAAGAAAGAGTCAGTTACTCTTTCTATAGTAGATTCAAAATATGTGGAAGCAGTGGCATGTTGCACTCAAGTTTTATGGATGAAGCAAACACTCAAAGACATCTAAGTAGAGTACAAGTCACATATCTCTATTCTTTGTGATAATTCAAGTGTTATTAATATATAAAAGAATCTAGTGATGCATTATAGAACCAAGCACATATCAATCAAGTATCACTTCTTAAGAGAGAGGGTTGCAAACCAAGAGGTCATAATAGAGTATATGCTAACTTAGGATCAAATTGAAGACATATTCACCAAACCTCTTACCAAGGAAAAATTTGAGTATTTGAGACAAAATTTGGGAGTCGTGGATCCTACATCACATCACTATATCTTAGTTATGGGGCATTAGTCTAGGGGAAGTCTCATAGAAGCTTTGTCAATCCCTGGAAGAAGAGATAAAGGCAACTTAGATATGCATACTTTTGTAAAGTTATAATGAGTTAAAGGTTGCATATTCTTGGACAAACTCCTTTATCTAATAAAGGAGGAGAAAAATTTAAACAAACATTTATAAAGAGTCCTTTTTCCATTGATGTCAAAAGGGGATAAGAAGAGAAAATGCTCTTTGCAAAAGTTCAGATAAAAAGTGAAAATGTCAAAGAAGAAGCAGAGTAAGTGTCTAAGTTGAGTAGTAAGAAAATGTGCCATTTCCTAAG
Organism: Torreya grandis; assembly: GCA_037957365.1. Taxonomy (NCBI): domain Eukaryota; kingdom Viridiplantae; phylum Streptophyta; class Pinopsida; order Cupressales; family Taxaceae; genus Torreya; species Torreya grandis. The sequence goes on along the minus strand of JARHVA010008004.1, from coordinate 379,796 downwards.
GGGGATAAAGTTTGGTATGAATTTTGGTATGAAAAACTTTGGTTCATATTAATTATAATCCAATGCAATCAATGTTAGATAAGGAGTAAAATATTAAAAGATTAGAGCATTTAGTTTGCCATCAATGACAAAGGGGGAGATTATTGGAAATATGATTGGCATTAATGTCAAAAAGGATATCATTGTCATTATGGGTGTTATTAAATCTTAGGGTTGAATATGGTGGTTAGAAGATATGCAATGAATCCTATCAAAGTTCAATGATGATTGGAGTGCTTGTATGCATGAGTAGAATTCATCTGGTTCTTCATTTTGATCATCTAAACATTTTGGATCTTTGACAGGAAAATATGAGAAGGAAATTTGTTGACATCACCATTTCCATGTGTAAATGAGTTTGGGTGATCTATTCATATGGTTGTGATTAATTAGTCCATAGTTTATATGCACTATATTTGAAGTCATGTGATGAAGTGCAGTTCAAGATATGGGGATGCAAAATTGGATACTTAGACACAATTCACTAAGTTTATATACTTAGTCAAATTTTCAAAAGGGTTCAGTAGATCCAAGTAAACATATTGATGAGGTCATAATTCACACATATGGATGTGACAAGACAAAATGATCATATGGGTTTGTTTATTTTTGTGCCTAGTTTTTACATGTTAAATCTTAGGTCATGTAACATAGTGTGACAAAAGATATACTTGAGTAAAGTTGGGCTCCCAAGAATTTTGATAGTTTTTTATAACACTTATTCATATTTTTAGGAGTAAATGGATATATGGACGGAATCCCATATGTAATATTATCTTATGCACTAAATTATAGGTCATGCAACTAAGTGCAACAAGAGTTATGCATGTGTAAAGTTAACCTTCCAGGCATATTGAAATGGTCCCTATACATAGTCAAATATACATAAGGTCCTAGACAGTTGTCATGATTTTACAAAGACCATTTATGGACATTTGATAAATAAATAGATATAAGATATATTATGGGTTTTTCATGAGAATCTTAGATATAATGGTTTGTAGGTTTAGATGAAGAGTGATGAGCCCAGAATTGAATTGTCTATGCTCTTGGATATTATAGGATTTCTCATTTAAACCCTAAGGGTTTAAGTTATTGAATTCATAGGATTTTCTATTTTGATGTTGAATAGATATGTCTAGGACCCTATATCTTAAGTTATATCTTAAACACTTGTCATCATTGTAAAACTGACCCCTTTAACCCAGTAATTACTGGCTTGAAACAATGATCAAGAATTTATATCTCATAAGTCTTAGACTTAATATTTATCATATCATGATCAATGAATAGAATTTAATAATACCCAAATTTTTAAAGGCACGTCTAAGTAAATTCACTAGTGACAAGTGTCATAATCATAGAGCTTGAATATTAAATCTATGATGTGGTTCAAAGTTAATAAGTCAATGATTAATATGAGGATGCCAAGTGTCTCAATAGTGGGAATGGATAAAAATGTACACAAGGCACACACTAATGCCAAGTGTCACATTATTGAGAGCTAATCAAAGATAAAGTTTGAGCTTGTCAAAAGATTTGGTAGTGAGTGGGTGATCATGTAAAGGATATCTAACAGAGTGAGTGGACTCAATGGGATAAAGTGCTTAAGGTTTATCGATACAACAATGAATTAAAGACAATACAAGTTTGATAATATCAATGGAGTGTAAGCATTACAAAGACTTAGGAAATAATTAGATTGGATAAAGAGCTTGACATTTAATGTCAAGGCAAAAGCAAAGATCATGTTATTTTGAAGATCTAATGACACATGGGAGCTCAAATTAGGAAGATCAATGGACATGTTTTAAAGTTGAATAATTAAAGTCTAGAAGTGTATAAAGATCAAATAGAACACATAATCCTATCATAGATTGATCAAATGGACACATTTTAAAGTTAAGCATATTGAATGAGGATCATTGGATCATGACACGAAATATAAGATCAATGGTCGATATTTAAAGGTCTATTCATCCCAATGGTTAAGTGGTAAAACATGTAGGTAAGCCATAAATTATAGAAAAAATAATGAGTTTTATTACTATAATCAATCAAATTTATGTAAATATACATGTGTATCAAAACTAGATCTCAATATATGCTATATATATATATATATTAAAATACCAAGAATCATGGTAGTGGAGCATGAGTTCAAGACATGAGAAACTTAAAGTTCAAGAGATAATGAATTGAGTCCAAAATAGAGCATGACATGTTAGAAAACTAATGTGAACATAGAGAAGATATATAACCCTATATCAATTACTTACATATATATGTCATCTAAGTTATAGGCACTGGTTGTTGGAATGATTGAATGGTAGCAAATAGAGAAATATAGAGACACAAAGCCAAAGGGGCAGAGAAGAGAAGAGAAGGGAATATAAGGGAGATGAAGTGTAAAGCATGAATAGTTGGAGATCAAACTTGTAGCATAGAATAGAGGATCGGATTCTAATATGAATCAACATTGTAATTTGGAGTTGTAGCTACATAGTAGATCTAATTGGTTGGTGTCATTAGACAAGCTAAGTTGGTGTTCAATTAAGAAGTGGGTGATTTCTTAGAGTTGAAGCTCTTAAATCAAGGGATTGGTGTCTCCTTAGGGTTGGTTCCTTTAAAAATTATAACTAGTGAGGTTCCTTATTATGAGGTTAGATTATAATGGTAGATTCTAACAGTTATTCTCATGGTGGTTTTTCCCATATTGGGTTTTCCATGGTATATCTTGTGTTGTGTTTATTTATATGTTTGTGATCTATACATATAGTTTTAATCTAAATCAAAATATTTTAAAAAGGACTATGTTAATCAATATAATGATTCACCCCTTCTCAGTATCTAGTTGTGTTCTAATAAGGTCAAATCCATCTCTATTGTTTACCTCATCATTATAATCAAAATAATACCCCTTTTCTATATAGATATAGGGACATCAGTGGCATCTCATCTCATTGAGTGTATGAAAATGAACACCTACCCCATCTATATATAAGGCTTGGTCCATATAGATAAATATGCCCATCTAGCCTCTATCTCTATCTAGGCCCCCCTCACCCCATATATACACTAATCTATATCTAAATATCCCATATCTCATAGAGTTTAGTTTAGCTTAGTTTAGTTATATATAAAGGGCCACCCAATAGATAGATAGTCACTAGATATATATATATATATATAGGGCTTGGTACCCTCTAACTCTATCTAACTCCATCATATCTATATAGAGAGGAGAGAGGGGATAGGGGTGCCATACCTAACTATCTATCATTTTTTTGACAACCCCAACCTTATAAAGATAAGTTGAGTTTAATGGGATCTATATTTGGGTATTTTCTATGCTCACCCCATAGATATATTATTAATTAAATTTAGATTATTAATTTATATATGATCAATTTCCTATCCCCTCTCTATATATAGGGAGATAGAGAGGCCTTGATTTCCTTATATATCTATTTTATCCATGAGATATATTTAACATAGAAATTCATTTTTTCTACAATCACCCAATTTTATTAATCCTTAGATAGAGTTGGGGTTGGGACCTCATCCTCAAGCTAGAGTCTTTAACTCACCCCTATAGATATCCACTAGCTACCTAAATCCAAATAGATTAGATGGGGCCATAACTCTATCTATCGAGGATGCCAACCAATGGCACCATATATCTACTCTCACACTATCCTATAATTATATTTATAAATATAGGAGGAGGGGAGGGCCCATATAGATAAAGGTTTGGTTGATCTGAGTAGAGATATAAACACTCTCCCATTGCTTGGTTGAGCCCTCATCACTGTATATTTTATACTACCAGTAGTCCATTGGGAGAGGGGTGATATATGATATATAGGGCTACATATTATCTATAATAGAGGCCATTGGGAGATGGGTACCATACCTTATATAAAAAGGGCCCCCCTCTCTTTTCATGGTGGTTTAGATAGAAGGTATCCATATCTAGATCTAGATATATAGTCTTATATATAACTTAGATTTATAGAGTAAGTAGATAGTAGGACATTGCCATATATAGATTCCCTCAACCTCCATATAGATAGATAAGATTGGTTGAGCTCCTTTAATTCCTTCCCCCTCCTCTGTAGGTCCCCTAGATGATGGATAATGAGTTAGTCCCCTATATAAGATTATTAAAAAATGATCAATCAATCGATCACTAGATAAGATATAGGTGAGGGGTAGGGGAAGTCGAAATGGAGAATAGAGTGAAATAGAATATAAAACCAACTTGGTATGGATTGGATAGAGTAGAGGACCCCCCCACCCCATAAAAAGGTTAGATAGGGGCCACCCCAACTAGATATAAGATGATCATAATGAGAATGAATGTATCTAATATAAAGGAGGGTTTTTTTTACCCCCAAAATTCATTATCCTAGTTACCCTCTACCCCATATCTATCTATATATCTATCTATCTATAGGGTCCCAAGTATAATCTATAGGGGGGCCTTAGTCATCCCCCTCTCTATCTATATGGGGAATCCCTATGCCCTCGATCCCCTCCCCCAACCCCTATATTATATATAGATTATAAATTATAGATATGGTAAGGCTTATATATCTATCTGTGGAAGGGCCCCTCACCCTTCTCTATTTAAACTCAACTCAACTCAAAGGGGGGGTTATTAGCATATATATATATATATATATATATATATATATATATATATATATATATATATATATATATATATGGGTGGAAATCATATATATAGGTTTGATGTCATATAGATATATAAGGGTCATAGATGGATGGCCCTCTAATATATATGGGATAGCACCTTATATCATCTATCAAGGCTCTATCTATATAGGTCTTGGCTTGACCATCCCTCTCCCTCTCCATCTATTTAGTTGACCATGAACCACACCATAGTTATTAATCTTGACCCATACCAACATTGCATAGTCCTATCATGATGTGCCTTGATATATAGGTTAGAGGTGGAGTTCCCCCTTCTATATATCTACCTATCTATCTACTTATCTATCTATCTATCTATCTATCTATGGGGGGGATCGACCAATATTTAGTCTATATCTATATATAGATGGAGGGGGGAGCTTAGTCTATATTACTCTCAATTGACCCCTATCTAATATGAATAATGAGGATATCTCAGCCCCATAATCCTATCATATTAATCCATATATATAGGCAGTCAGTGTTTATCAGTCTACAGTGATCTACGATAAGGGCTACTCTAGATAGGATAAAGAGGAGAGAGGACACAATGACCTATATTTTATTCTATTCTATTATATATTTTAGCTTCTCTCTCAATGGCATTATATAGATAATGATAAGAGAGGGTGACACTCACACCCAACTAATAGGGATAATACCATATATCCATGGGAGGTAGGGGGTAGCCCCTATCTAACTCTATTCTAGTTAGGGTATGTCTCCCCTATCTTGGCAGGAGAGCCCTAATTTATATTTTTTTTCCCAAGCCCTATCTATCTATCTGGGCCCCTAATAAATAGATTTTTTTTTGGACTCCTTATATATCTTTTCTTATCTTATCTTGAGGGTAGAAAATATTATAGACTCTTATCTTGAGTGTAACCCCACTCTCTATAGGGTCAGGTCTATCAAGACATATATATATATATATATGGAGTAGTGAACATTATCTTATCCCATATATAATATATATAGAGGAGAGGATGGGTGAAATATATGGATATAACTACCCCCCATAAGGAGATAGATCTACCTATATCTCTAGACTCTAGATGGAGCTAACTCTATATAAAGGTCCCCTCTATATATATGGGATATATATCTCTTCCCATCCTCTCAATATCTAGATATCCAAATACAATGGATCAGATCTAAGATCTAAGATATGTAGATAGGGATGCCCCATATATCTATCCACTATATATGGGGGCAGGTCCTATCTAGTGGACCTCCCTCCACCTCCTCTTGATAGATCTAATATCTAATATATATAGATGGGGGCACCCCACAATCCATACATACATATATACATACATATATATATATATATATATATAAGGATACGATATATAGATAGTGATGGGGGCAGGGTGCGATAGGGGTAGGGGAGAGCTTGACTATGACTATAAAGAGTTTTGGCCCAATTATCAATTAGATATATAACCTCACTCAACCCCATATCCATCTAGTTAGAGGCCAAAAAAACTAGACCCCCAATCCCCATCCCATCTATTTAGAGAGGGAGATGCCCCCTTATATAGATCTACGATAGATTTGGCGAGAAATAGATAGATAGATATAGGGTGGGGAGAGGCCCCCACTATATAGATCTACTAGAAGCTATATAGAGAGGGGTACCCATATACATAGATAGATATAGGGTATGGAGAGGGTGGCCAAAGAAATAGAGAGATCTATATAAGGTGGGGGGAGGATTGATTGAACATTTATCTAGAGTTCAATATCTCAACACCCTATATATCTAAATTAATGGTACGATCTCTTTTCCTTTTCCAATTCGGTATCTCAAGTGATGGTTTGGAGTGTATCTCATATATGGTGATAGTCCTAGATAAATATATAGGGTTATAAGATAGAGTGACATTTTGGATCATATCCCAACTCAAGTGACTCTATGTTACTCATTTCTAGTTTATGCAGATTCATCTAAGAGACTAGACAATAGATTGGTCTCAACCTATAGATATAGTTTTTTTCACCAACCCCCCAATCCCTAATATATCTATTCATGGGGTCCCCCACTCTATCTATATCTATCATAGTGAATATAGACCATGCCACCCCCTCTATCTCTATTTATCATATCATAGTGCATATAGACCATCCCCCTACTCTTGTTATCTCCCTATCCCACTATGGGAAAATCCACTCAATATCTATCATAGTGAATCTAGAACATGGGTGATATATCTATCTTCTTCTCCCTTTTGGCCTATCCCTATATATAGAGGGTGGTGGGGCTATATAGTTGAGATTTAGGTGTCTATATAGATAGTAATCCTCGTCCCCGTATCCAAATAGGGCTCCCTATCTTGATAGGGGTCACCATCTATTGTGGGTACATATAGTTATCATTATCACTATCTATGTTTTCCACTATCTAGCTCAATTATATCCTATAAATAAAATACTATATACATTTAATGAGTGGACCACACTATATGTGAACTATTGTACTTTAGATCCGGCTATATTAGATCATGAATTGAGATAGATGGATTATATTAGAACTAACTATATGGACTCAATATTTCCCTCATATGCTCAAATTATTAGATCAGTTGAGTTCCCCATAGATAGGTAGGGGTGTCGAATCTAAATCTAGTTAGGGCTCAATCGAGAGCCATATCCCATGTCTATATAGAGATATAGAGAAGTTATAGAGTTATTTATATAAAGGATCCACATTTGTTAGTCCCCATCCATATATAAGGTGAGTCAAGGGAGATACTCATCCCACATCTCTAAGAACACCTATATGGGGCATCTATATGTCTGACCACATTAGACTAGCACCATATAAATATATAGGGCCTAAACTCGTTATGATACAAGGGCCACACTAACTAGCCTAGATATACTAGCCTTAAGTAGTAACGACTAGTCCTAGGCTAGGGTCAGCCAACCACCCACATATAGATAGATGGGTATCTTCATGTAGGCATTGAACCTACACCTAATGCACTAAAATGTCCATCATCCCCCCTCTCTATCTATATGGGCATTTATCAAATAGAGAGTCTATCTATTCTATACATAACATGAATCTGTGATAAACCTAATAGAATATCTAGTCTATTTGGGATCAAGGGTGTCATATTTTAATATTACCATATTTCCATATTGACACATTGTATATAGGGGAGGGGATGGGTGCCTATTAATTAGATAGGGGAACTATAACTATATATATATATATATATATATATATATATATATATATATATATATATATATATATATATATATATATATATATATATATATATACATATATATATATGCACTCATAGCCTGGGCTATATCTAGTTGGGATTGGGCCCTCTTCTCTATACTCACTCCCATATCCCCATTAAACTCAACTTTATATGGTTTGGGCCTTATAGATAAATATGGCCCATATCTATACCTTACATGAGGTGGGGGTGCCATCTCTATACCTTCTATGGGGTGGGGGGGCCATACATATCTAGAGGGATAAATATACAATCCCCATTAAACTCAACTCAACTCAACTTAGATGGCCTAGGTCCTGCATTAAACTCAACTCTATATGTCTCTCTATGGGGTGGGGGTGCCAAAAAAATAGATACCATGCCACCATATCTATTAAATAATAGAATATATAATTTAAATCTAAAATCCCCATTAAACTCAACTCAACTTATATATATGGCTTGGGGCCGAGTCCCATTAAACTCAACTCAACTCAGCTCAACTTAGATGGCCTGGGGGCTTGGGGGACCCATTAAACTCAAATCCATATGCATCTCTATGGGGTGGGGGTGCCAAGAAAATAGATACAAGTAAAACTCTATATTTTGGGGGTGCCACCATATCCTATAATATAATAGATAATCTAAATCCCATATCTATATATAGGGCCCATATATAGGGCTAAATCTATATATGGGGTGGGGGTGGAACATTATATAATCTAGACAATGCTAATGCCAGTACCAATTAAACTCTATCTCTATATTATGGGGGTGCCACATTATATAATCTAAACTATGCTACTGCCAACGAAACTCTATCTCTATATTGTGGGGGTGAGTGTAGTGAATAACTCTCTATCTCTAACTATATACTTGGGGATTGGATCTATATATAGGGTTTATTATCTCACCACACCCTTCAATAGGTATGAATGTATTAATGGGATGGGTCACCCTCTTATCTTAGGAATGACCCACCCCAAAAACCAATATATAGATAATCTAAAGGCATCATTTATGCGGGATCATATAATGTATGTTGTATGGAATTTAACATACTTTCATGTCATCTATTTCCCCCAAATCTATCATGAATTGGTCATATAGAGTAAATTAACTTGATTGGACATTTTTAATGGCCAATAGGTGGTTATCTCTATCTCTATAATGGCAACCTGACTAGATATGTATTCCCCCTCTATATATGAATGACTATTAGCTATATAGAGATTTATTCTTTGGTGAGATATGGATATGATATGGTTTTAAATTTTAGGTGGATGATGATATTGATAGGGAGGGATAAGGATTTGCATGATGTCAGGTTAATCATCCTAGGATACTGAATCTGCTTTGCATTGATTTAGTTTAGAGGGAGAGAGCCCCTTTAACTCTATCTAACCCCATATATATAGAGAGGGGGAGCCTCTAACTATATCTAACCCTATATATAGATAAATGAGGTTCATCATATATATAGGGGGAGGGGCACTGATACCAATCATCAATAGGAATGCTCTCACCCAGCTCATTCAGGTTCAACTCCTTCCAAATAAAGAAGCCCTATATATCTATATGTCCCTAAAGATAGATAGTATACCCTTCTCAACTAGAGAGGGGAAATTAGTGATTCATCTCACGTGAGTTATAATATAGTTTAGTATAAAGGGATAATTCATGCAATACTAGTTATCATTTGAGCCCTAGTAAAGTCTAAATCTAATCAGGTAGATGAGCCCTTATCTTGACCACCCATGCCCTAGATCGATTCAATACCCTCTGTGTGTGTGTGTGTGTGTGTGTGTGTGTGTGTGTGTGTGTTTTTGTGTGTGTGTGTGTGTTTTTGTGTGTGTGTGTGTGCATGTGTGTGTGTGTGTGTGTGTGTGTGTGTGTGTGTGTGTGTGTCTACACACACACACACACACATAAATAAATTTCACATCATGAAATATTGATTGAAATATTTCTCACATAGATATATATGGTGATCATTAGAAGGCTAACTAGGTGGTTGTGAATACACCAACCCTATGATTAGTTTGGAGAGGATTATCAATCCTTGACCACTAAACTATTCACATGAATGTCCATATGGGCCTTAATCCTCTTTCTCATTATTGTGCGAACATATGAGAAGGAGTTATCCACTCTAGGATGAGCCAAGCCCCATAGCTTAGTGGAATTCTATAAATAAGAGAGCCCTATATATATGGTGATGGTGCCCTCTCTCATCCATGTATCATATGTATAATATATGGGGCTAAATAAACTCTATATAGCCAAATCCAAAGAAACTCTATCTTTGATGGGGATGGGACCCTATAGATTAGATGGGGGGCCCCACCCCATATATAAATAATACTCCTCTACCCCATATTCAAACATTGGTTATATATGACCAAAGTGTAGGATATAACTATAGATTATAATTTCTTCTATCATCATTAACAATATTTTTTACTATTTTTATAAGCATTTTGTTTGTTGTTTTCACTTTTTCACTTCTATGGGGGTAATATGGTGTGGAAAAATGCTGCTTAATATGATATTGATTACATAGGTCTTCAACTTCCTAATTCTTAAAATATTTCCCATTATCTGATATTATTTTGGATGGGATTTTGAAATGGAAAATGATTTGATTCAAAATGAACTTATATATATAAAGTCCTATGGTGTATATGAGGGGCATAGATTCCACTCATTTAGTAAAATACCTTGTGTCTATAATAATGAACTTGTGTCCATCTAATGAATTAGGATTAATTTCACCAATGAGATTTAATCCAAATGCTAAAAAAGTCCAAGGGCTTATTATAGGTTGTGGCTCTTGAGCTGAGACATGTCTAATATTATCATGTTTTTGATAGGCTATGCACTTTGACACATACTAAAAAGTGTCATGATCCATGGTTGGCCAATAATATCAAATACAAAGTAACTTCTTGGCTAAATCCATTCCACTAACATGACCTCCACAAATACCATCATGAACCTCCTTGACTGCAAGAAGAGCCTTCTCTAAGTTCAGGCATATTAATAGATTCATATCATAGACTCACCAATAAAGCATGTTATTGAGGATGGTGTAACATGATGCACATTGGATAAAGGCTTTGTGTTGATGATGTTTAAGTTCTAATGGAATCATATTTTCATAGAGGTCAATATAGATGTCTTAGTACCATGGCTGACTCGGACTAGGGATTGAAAATATTTGATAATGAGCCAAAAATTTATGTGCGTGTAATAATAATTATTCAACTAAAAAAATTCCTTAAATTACATATTCTATGAGATATATTAGAGACTCTATAGTGGCCATTACATTGGTTACTTATTACTTCCCTTGGTATTTTCTCAAAGGTTATAAAATGAAAGTTTTGCTTTAACTGATTGATCATTTATTTGTATGGAAGTAACTTCTCATCTTTGGTTTGGAACTCCTCGTTTACTTGTTTGATAATCAACTAAGAATCACCCAGAACTTGTAGATGCTAAATATTCCATTGGATTCAAGTTATAATCTAGCAATTAATGTCTCATAATCATTAATTTTATTAGTGCATGGGAAATATATCTAAAAAGATTTAGAGATTAGGTCTCCTTGTGGTGTTATCAAAAGGATTCCCTCTCTCAACCCATACATGGTGAAGGATCCATCAAAATAAAGTTTCCATCTTGGTGATTCTTTAATTATCAATATGGAACCATCAAGGAAGGATATTATCAAAGGTTTTATGTTTTTTATAAGTATTATTACTAGTTGATCCATGATAATATGTCCCTTGATGGATTTTTGATTCACATACTTGATGTCAAATTAACTTAAAAACATAATCCATTTTTCTATCTTTCATGTTAGGGTATACATGGATAATATATATTTAATGGGATCAACTTTTACAATCAACTTCACTTTTCTATTCAACATATAATGTATGAGTTTTTGAGATGAAAAGACCATGGCCAAGTAGGCTTTATCTATAAGGGTACAACTGAACTCATATGAAATGAGTTTTATTCCTATATAATATATAGATTTTTATTTTAATTCATAATTTTTTTGAACTAATATGGCCCCTATATCACATGGTGTAGCAGATATATAGAAAAGCAATGGCCTTCTTGGTATTGGTGGTGAAAGAACTAGTGGTTTTAATAGATACTATTCAAGTTGTCAAATGTTGTTTGACATTTTGGATTACAATACAAATGATATCCTTTATTTAATATATGAGTAAATAGATGGAATTTATCTACCAATTGAGAAATGAATCGATGAATGGCCTATAATTTTCCTTGAATGCTCTATAGTTAATTCAAGATTTTAGGTGAAGGTATTTTAATAATGGCTTTGACTTTAGAGGGATCTATCTTAATGCCTTGACAAGATTATAAAAACCCCAAAATTTTGCCTAAAGTGACCCTAAACACATATTTATTAGGGTTTAGTCTAACTTTATACTCTTTGAGCCTCTCAAAGATTCATCTAAGGACAAATGGATGTTCTGCTCTTATCTTGGACTTTCTTAATATATCGTCCACATAGTCTTCCATAATATTAGGCATCATGCCATGAAAAATTATTGTCATGGCCCTCTAATAAGTTAATCCTATATTTTTTATTCCAAAGGGTATAAATTTATAGCATAAATTTCCCTATGGAGTAATGAATGCAATTTTATGTTTATCTTCTGAAGCAATTTTGAATTGATTATATCCATAAAATCCATCCATGTGGAATAACATTTCATACCCTATGGTGGAATCCACAGTCATTTCAATGTTTGGTAAATGAAATTAATCTTTTAGACATGAATTATATATATCTCATGATTCATTAAAAATACATATCCCTCCTTGTGGTTTTGCAATGGGGACAATATTAGAGATCTGTTCGAAATAATCCATTGGCCAAATGAACCCTGCTTCCAAGAATTTTTGAAATTATTACTTGACTAATAATTCTACCATGGGGTTCATTATTCAAATTTTATAATTAATTGGTTTTGCATTTGGATGCAATAATAGGTGATGTAACACCAAAGTGGGATCTAATCCTGGCATGGCAGAGTATCTCCATGTGAATATGTCTATAAACTCTTTGATAAGATCAATAATAATTTAACATTGTTCAAAAGTGAGAATAACCTGTAGATTGATTATTATAATATTTTATTTGATTCTAATATTTAATTATATGACCTCCTCAATTAAGGAAGTTGATTGATCTTGAATATATGCTAGGGGTGGTGGTATATCTTTTACTTAAGCAAAATTAGGTAGAAAATATGCACCTAGCTATTGATAAATATCTTGTTCATTAGGGTTTAACTATTGGATGTAAGATAAATAAGGTGGGTGTGATTCAGTGTCATTATAAACTTTTACTTTCATTTCGGTTTATCTTTTAATCATTCATAAATCAACATCATCATATGAGCAATATCAACTAACATAGTAAAGAGAATATACACATAACAAGTATGAACACATCATCTATGTGTGAAAACCTCATGGAGAATAAAATTGATGGACCATAGATTAGAAAAAATTTCCTATAAATAAATTAATCAAGTTTAGTTGATCACCCACTCAACTTGGAGCACCAACTTGATAGAGTCTTTAGCAAGCACCCACTTGCAAGAAAACACCAAATCCCTTAGTGACTCAGCCACATCTTAAACAAGCATCCAATAAAATGATTAGACTTATTCCTTCCATATATGTCCTTTTTTAAATCTTCAATTGATGATGTTCCTCTTCTTCATCTCTTCACACACATCTATTCCTTTCAAATTTGTCTCTAGCCTCCTTTGCTCAGTTAACCCTCTTCTTGACTTGATTAGGTCATATGACCTTGATCCTCATACTCAAACCTTATATTATATATTCATGATACCCATATTATGTTCCAATTATTTCTCCTCTTTTTTCTATTTTATTCTCTTTCTCACACACTTGCCTTGCTCTCTTAAACGGGCCTAATTAGTCTTGTTCTTACACAAGTCACTTGATCTTACACACATTGGTTAACCATGCATACTTGAATAATTGTATTAAACTTAAAATAGGTCTTATAACACATTTAAATCATTAATAAAACAATAAAATATGTTGGTCATAGTATATAGTACCAAAACCTCTTTTAGGCCTTAAAGAGACCTAATCCCATTCGACCTTCATTAGAGCATGCTACACTTTGTCTTTATTAAAACACTTAAAAAATACAAATAAAGTATGAAAACTTATTAAATTACAAAAATAAACCTTATACAAATTTTATTTATGTCCAACACACACTTTAGGTCCAACCACCACTTGATCCCCCTCTCAAAACAGTGTTCATAATAGGCATGTGCATACATAGAAAATCAATTTTGAACAACTAAAGTATAAACAAATTTTTTATGAATAAAAAAGGAAAAAAAATAAAATATTAATAAACCTAATTACCTAAATTTCATCACAAAATTAATTATATGATTCAACTCATGGTATCTAGGTTCAAACTCTTCTCTATAAGATGCTTACTTTGAATTGCCAACTGTCTTCAAAACACAATACTAGAACCTTGAAATTTTGAAACATAAAGAGAAACATTCAAGGAATTAAAATGAATTAAAATTATCTTAAAACATCCTCAAAATAATCTCCAATAAACAAATCATAATATCTAATGTAAACTATTGGTCTTGCAGACCAATCTGTTGACCTTTTCTCTTGTAGACTTCACTCAACTAGACAAGCCATTTTGGATTCAATGTTTAAACCTATTAAAATGATTATAAATAATTACAAAAATAATTTATATTTCATATATGTACAAAAAAACACCTTAATATTCATTATACAATTTAATTCATATGATAAGGCTTCAAACTTATCATTGTTCCTTGTTCGCTTAGAACTGCTAATTTTCTTCAAAGACCAGTCATGGTGACTTTGAATTCCAAAACCTATGTAAAAATATTAAAATAATATTAATTATTTAATATTATTATTATATATATTTATAACATACTAAAACACAAAAAAATTAAGTTCTAATGGCAAATGTTAGACATATATACTAATCTCTAGACCTCTCTGTACACAAACCTCACTGAGCTAGACAAGTCAACTTGAGAGTATCTTTTATATATATAAAATGATCTCCAAAACATATATACAACATGAAAATGTATTAAAATTATTTAAAAATTTTTAATTCACTTTTATTCATCCATAATCCATGATAACACATCCATAATCAACTTCTCACTTATGTATGGTTTTCTCATTATTTGCACCATTGGGTTTATTAGTGATAAGTCAAATTTTATGACCAATTTATAATACTTGATGTATATAACCTGATCAAAAACCATAATAGACATGAAAAAAAATTCTCAATATTTATCCTCTATCTATTTATCAACTTTGACTTGGTCAACTCTTTCTACTTCAACAAATTTATGAGAAACAAGGCCTTTATTGTTGGGTCCACTCACTCATCTATCAAACCAATCACATTTGAAGGTTAATTGGAGAGTTTAATAAATTATATAATCTCTTATCTAGCCATTTTATACCGTTATAGTCTATTTTAGATAATATATTTAACATCAGGTCATTTGTTAGGATTCTTTGAGGGTTTAAACCATCTTCCAATCTTAATGATCATTCATAAATCTTGTATCTTCATTCCAAAAAATAATCCTTATAACTTTGAGATAGGAAACTTCCCAATTTACAATTAATATATTAGGTCCTCATGTATATGTTTCACATACCAACGAACACTTGAAAAACTTTCTCGAGTAGACAACTCTTCATCCTGTACACTTGAGAGACCTTAAAACACTTTTTCCTTGCTTATCCTTCAAACCATGACCTGAAACTTCATAAATATTCTTAAAAAATAACTTTAATTACCTTTGTATTTTCTCACCTATTCATGCATGCCTTGGAAAATGATCATGATACCTCACTTGGCCATGCTCTAACCATCTTATTTTACTACACCTAAATCTTCACACATCATTATGTCTTGAACTAACCTTAAAATATATTTTCATGTTATCTCCACATTAATTACATTCTCACACAACCCTTACATGATGAAAAAATTTCAAGCATCCTTCATATGCTTTGACAACACCTCATGACACCTTATTAGGTCAGGTAGAGTCTAGAACTAGTCTAGTTGTAGACTTGAGATTAAGGTCTTACTCCTATAAACTAACTTTGAAATTATCTTGAGTGCTTTAATATCTTATATGAATGTTCAATAAACCTTATACAACCTCTTATCCCTCTGTGAATCGATCTCACTAGGCCACTATTCTCAAACCTCCTCACTAGGAATTTACATGCCATAACTAATGTTAGGTTACTCAAGTATTTATCCTTTAGTCCTCTTTTCATACTCTCAACACCTCATTGTCATTTCATACACCATTTTACCATGATCAAACACCACCATAAATCTTATCACATGATTATGACCACTCATTTCACCAAGTAACCATTCACATGCCTTCATACAAAGTCTCTACATGCCACGACTGAAAAGACTCCTTAAGCTCTTCATAATTGACACAATGATTTGCTTCTCAAGAATTTATCCTCAAATACTTACCTTTCAAAACTTATGAATACTTCTATACCTAACTCTGAATCCCATACAATGCTATACAACTTCTCATATACCTAAGCTCACTCACTTCACCATATTACCAATACATACCTTCTCACAAGGTCTAGATAAGGCTTTTCAAGATACCTTTATGCCTTAACTTATTACTTCCATGTCATAAACTTAACACAACATCAATCAAGAAGATATAAGATACTTAGACCTGTATCTTTTTCTCTTATGGAAATTACTACATACCTTCAATGCTCATAATCTTCTCACAATATACACTACCAACTATCCTTGCTCATCTCAACACCATGCTCATCTCGACATCAATGATAACACACTTTAGAATTAATGACATCAAATTGACATCAGTGACAACATTTTACCAATAAACTCCCCCTTTTGCATTGATTGAAAAACATTCTATAATCTGATCACTGATCACACATCTTCCCCAAATTGATCAACCTTCCTTCGAGAAAATTTATCCCCCTTTGACATGAATGATAGAGGGTCTTCCAAAAACTACCTTCAAGAATCACACCTTCTTGAAACATAGGTTATAAATCATCACAAGAACATGCTCCCCCTTACATCATGCATACTTCCTTCAAATTAAGTCAAATTATAAGACCATACATCTTGTCCTTGACATGATTGATATGACTCAAAATTACTAGGATATTTCATTTGTTCTTATCTAAAAAATATCTCCTTCAAATGGACTCAGGTATACAAGAGTACTTACCTTAATTTATGCACATTGATGCCATAGAGATGAATGATATCTAGCTTTATGATTCTACATACCTTATTTTTACTACACACCTGATCTTAAAGCTTATAAATTATCTTATTAGCTCCCCCCAAGCTAATGTTATCTCTCAAATACATTAGATGATAGAAATTATGACAACCACTCATATAACATCTCCATAATATATCATTAACCATTCATACACTATAAAAACAATCTCTTATGATATTATTTGAGATCTATAAGCCATATCTAATCCACCTATATCATGATAACCCTTCTTGTATTAGTTCACTGCTCATTAGGTCTATAAGATACCTAGTTTACTATCTACCAAACTTTTATCTTGCTTTATCACCTTCACCTCACACAACTAGGTCATACTGAGCATATGGACCTATGATAAAATACCCAAAGGTCGTCTTTAAATTTTTAGATAAATAGAACTTAATGGTTGTGAGCATAAAACATCTCTAAAATCAATGCTTGTCCATCATGCCTATTATGTCTATCTACAATCAAAGATATTATTCCAAGGGAATAATATTCCTCTATACTAGAGCAAATATCGTGCATGTCATGTCCATATGGAATCTCAAATTTTCTTCTTGCATCAATCTTTTTCTTTCATGTTTTTTAATCCACCATGGCACAAACATCATCATAACAACTCTTTCATGCACCTAATCATTTCCAACTAGGTTTTTACATACATGCTTTAATATGATATACCTTTGTCATAACTTGTCTTTTTCATGATATGTATACTGAAACTATACACCATGTTCCTTGGTCCTATACGACCTTAATGTCATCTTGATGACTATAAAACACTTAACTCTCTCTCACAACTAGCACAACTAATAAAATCATACAAAACTACACAACTATGCTCAAACACAGATCAAACACCTTGGTACCAATACCAAAAACTTACCTCTCAATATTCCAAAAGACCACACTTCTAGCTTAGACTCAATAAGCATTCACCATGATTCTACTTGCTAATGAGTGTCTCTATGATGCCTAATGGAGTCACCCCTTACATAGGGAACTAGAACAACATAGATTCAAGACATTCCTAGATCTACACTCTTTTCTCAACCAACTTGCAATCATGAGGCTAATAGTCTTTCTTTAGGATCCTCTTGGTCATGATTGGTACCTTTGGCTTGATGTCTACATCATCCTTATTCTTTTCTATCTAAGTATATACAAAACACTCTTAGTATCTTATCTTGGTAACTAGTTTACCTTGATCCATAGGCTAATCATGACTATTTCTCAACTTCTTTGGTATTTATACCATAATTTGTCTCTTAAGAGATTCCAACATCTTTTTATGATTTGAGGACTTATTCAATCTGATCTTACAAAATATTACAATATGACCAACACATTGACACTCATAAAAAATGGCCTTACCCTTGCTAGACATACCTCTTGATTGATGTGATCTATGATCTTTTCTTGGCTAATTCCTTCCTTTAACATAGTCCCATGAAAACTTATTCTTGGGTGGCATCCGTTTATAGTCCTTTGATTTATGTCTAAAATAATAACAAGCAAAATAATGACCATGGGAGAAATTGAAAGACCTTATGGATTCTTTAACCATGTCACTCTTTAGGTTACATATATGCTCTTCAAGATCCATGACCATATATCTCAACTATTGACTCTCTTTCCTTAACTGGTTAGACATCTTGTATTTCTAGGATCGCCTTTCAAGTTGTTAGACTTGTTTTAAAGGACCATGCTTTGATACCAATTATTGGAAGTAATATGATTGAGAGGGGGGTGAATCAATCTCCTTATAAACTTTTACTTTCACTTTAATTGATCTTATAATCATTCATTAGGAAACATCATCATATGATTAATATCAACTAAAATAGTAAAGAGATTACACACAAAATGTATGAGCAAATCATCTATGTGGGAAACCCTCATAGGTAATAAAACCCACAAAATATAGCTTGCACAACCAGTCTTATAAAGTAATGAATAAAATTTGGTTGAGCACCCACTAAATTTGGAGCACTAACCCCAATTTATCAAGCACCAACTTGATAGAGTCTTTAGCAAGCACCCACTTGCAAAAAAGCACCAACTCCCTTAGTGACTCAGCACCAACTCAACCACCTCTTGACCAATCACCCACTTATCTAAGTAGACATTTTCTTTCCATCTATGTAATTATTTAAATATTCCATATATGAATGTCCTCTTCTTCATCTCTTCACACACTTTTATTCCTTTTAAACTAGCCTCCATCTTTCTTTGATCAATTATCCCTCTTTTTGACTTGATTATTTCATATGACCTTGATAATCATATTCAGACTATTAGAACACAACTAGATACTGAGAGGGGGGGAGAATCAGTATATCAACTAAAACTAGTATTTTAATCCTTTTAAAGCACATTCAAAATCATATGTAGACTAAAAAATAAAT
Source organism: Torreya grandis (assembly GCA_037957365.1). Taxonomy (NCBI): domain Eukaryota; kingdom Viridiplantae; phylum Streptophyta; class Pinopsida; order Cupressales; family Taxaceae; genus Torreya; species Torreya grandis. The sequence goes on along the minus strand of JARHVA010008004.1, from coordinate 359,945 downwards.
GCAAATATCACATACACACAAATACACATGACACTAGATTTATACATGGAAAAACCAAAGGGGAAAACCATGATGAGAATAACTCACAGAATCTACTATTCTAATCTAGCTAACAATCAAAGCCTCACTGGAAAAATATTACTAGCAAAACCTCACTGGATACACATTTAAAGGCACTAACCCTAAGGAGACACCAATCCCCTAGTTTAAGATCACCAACTCCCTAACTAAGCACCCACTCAGGTTAAACTCATTGGTTATAATGTTTAAGGGTGCCAATCCTAAGGAGACACCAATCCCCTAACTGAGCACCAACTTAGCTTTCTTGATGGAACTAACCAATTAGATCTATGGAGCTACAACTATAGTATATAAAATAGATTCATAAATGAATCCAACTCTGTTCTCTCTATTACAAGTCTAATATATAACTAATAATACTCTACATATTCTCTTTGTGACTTTCTTCCTTTTTGCTCCTCTCTATTCCTCTAGTCCTCTATCTATATATTTCTCTATTTGACACACTTTATTGGCTTCACCAACCACTCTAATTTTGTCTACCTCCTCTGGTTATGTGTCTTTATGATTTTATATTTGATGCAATTCAAATGGATCTAATATCCTTTTCATGTATCCTAGATGTCATATATATAAGCAATATATCTAGGGTTATATATCTTTAGTGTGTTCACACTTGGACTATAAACCAATCATGCCAATTTTGGAATCTAGTTCATTATGACATGGACTACAAGTTTTTTGCATCTTGATTCCATGAATCATGTCATAATTGTATGTTTATTTACTATCTATAACATATTTTAGACTCAAGTTTTTATGCATAGGATCTTTAATGTACATTTGATCTATTGGATTAATCAATCTCATATATCTATTGAGATATAAAACTTATATGCAAGTTCTTGCATGTTCATGCATGTTTTTCCACCTGATCATTGTAATTTAAACACTTTAAATATTGGATTTGATCTCTTTATTTGCACCATCTCCAAGTTCTTTCATTATATAGGATATCTATATGCTATTGAATGTTAATGTTATATGCTTTAAAACATGTCTGTCAATCTCTAGATCCTATCTCTTGCTCACTATTCAATCTCTAAAGATGCACAACATTTACCTTAGCTTGGTCATTAAACTTCAATACTTTGACCTCATCTCATTGTTTCCTATATATTTGGATCACTTTCACTCCATCGATCTTCTCAAACATGCTCATTTTTTAGCTTTCCACTATGTTGATAAACATTGAACACTTTATAGCACTTGAGTCCATCACTCCATTAGATCTCATCTGCATGATCACCCATGTACCGTTAGATCTTTTAACAAGATCATTATTTATATATTTTCAACCCTTTGAGGATAAGACACTTTGTGTAACCACATGCCTTCTATACATAGCTATCATTTCCTTCTATTGAGACATTTGGCATCCTCATATTGCTTGTTTACCTTTTGACTTTAACCCACACCATATATTAACTATCCATGCTCTGTTATTGTGACACTTTTCACTTGTACATTAACTCATAGGTTCTTTTGACAATTTGACTTCATTTCACTCCATTATATATCGAATGTATGATTAAATTTGAACTATTGGTCTTCCAAATAGCTTGAAATTTACCTTGTATATATTTTTCTAAGTATAGGGACCATCTTAATTATGCCTAGAAGGCTAACTTTGCACCTTCATATCTTCTACTTTGCTTAACTACTTGGTCTAAAAGTTGGACATTATAAACTAGGCATGAAAGTGAACAAACCTATATACTCAATTATTTCTGAATACTTTATGTGTGAGAGATATAATTCCATTAATATACTCACTCAGATTATTTTTCCATAGAGCTAGCTATGCCTAAAATTGTTTGTACAGCCAATTTTGTTCTTGCATAACTCTTATTACACTTAGTCACATGACCTATAATTTAGTACAAGAGATCCTCTTACATAGGTTATTTTATCCATATATCCATTTACTCCTAAATATTTCATATGTGTAACATATAACATCATAAAACTGCCTTCTCAGTTTTTTCATACAACCTACATATTTGACTAAGTGTTAGAAAACACTATCAAAATGCCTTGGATCCTTACTTTTCTCAAGCATATTTTTTATCGCACAACATTGCATGACTTGAGATTTAGTACATATATACTAGGCACATAAATGAATAGATCCATGTGATCATTTTTTCCTAACACCTCCATGTGTGCAAAATTATAACCTCATCAATATTCTTATTTGGATCTCTTTAGCCTTTTTCTAAAATTTGGCTAAATATAGAAACTTAGTGGATTTTATCCAAGTAGCCAAATTTTCATCCCCATACCTTTAACTGTGCTTAATCACATGTCTTTAGATCTATCACATAATAACTAGGGAATAATATGATCATAAACATGTGACCACTCCCCCATACTTATTCACATGTGGAAATGGTGATGTTAGTAAAATGCCTTCTCATATTTTCTATCATAGACCCAAAATGTCTAGATGAACAATATGAGGAACCAGATGAATTCCACTCATGCACATAAACATTCTAATCATCCTTAACCTATGATAGGATGCCTTTCACATCCTAAAATCACCACATCAATCAAATCCATAATCTCACTTTTGACATCAATGACATGCTCATGATGTCCCTTTTGACATCAATGACAATCAAATTGCCAAAAATCTCCCCCTTTGTCATTAATGGCAAATTAAATGCTATGATCTTCTAATATTCAGCTCCTTCTCTAGCATTGCTTGCATTATCTTCTAATAACTATTGACTAAATTTATTCATACTAAAAAATTTCCCCCTTAGGTAATGGCACATGTGCCTAAACTCAACTTGGACACTTGCTCTGATTCTGCTTTGAAATTTTCACTTTTTATTCAAACTTTTGTAGAAAGCATTAGCTCTTTTTCTCCCACAGAGAGCATTTGCACTTTTTCTCCCCTTTTGACATCAATGGAAAATGGATTCTTTCTTATTTTTTGTCAAAATTTTCTCCCCCTTTATCATATAAAGGAGTTTTTCTAAGAACCTAAAACCATCAACTCATTAGAAATTTGCAAAATGTACATACCTAAGTTGCCTTTTCTCTTCTTCTAGGGATCAACAAGGCTTTTATGATCCTTCCTCTAGACTTACACTCCATCACTAGTATCTAATTATGTGATGTAGGAGCTATAATATAGGCTTAATAGCCTTCTCTCTCAATCTCTTATTATCTTTTGATCTTAGGAACTGACCAATTGTAAATCTCTTCTACTTTGAGCCTTCTTAATCTTAAGAGACTGAACAATATAGCTCCTCCTAACTCCATATTCCATATTTGCACCAAGTTACTAACTATAACACACCATAACTTCATTTTTCACATGTATATCATCATTTTACACATTTTCACTAAGTTTGGTGACCCAACTCATTGTACAATACAAGATACAACATGTCAAGGGTTTTTTGCATTACAACCCATATGCCAATTAAATCTATAGACATATGTATGATATGTACTCAAATATTATTATGTCACATTGAATCACTCATTATATCCCTGTAGACACCACATACACAACACTTGAATTGATTTGATTAATTCATTATCACAACCTGCTTGAGTTCACATCTATAATAGGCATCATTTGCTTCTCCATTAACAAGGATCTTTTAAGAAGCATAAATAAAGACATCTTACTTCACAATGTCCTAGAACAATGTGAAAATAGGTTTTTCCCATAACTCCTCATATTCCTTCTCTTCCTTGGTCATTTTTTACTTTCTATTCTTCTTCTTAGGCTTGAGAGAAGTAAAATTCTTATCCATTACATTGTTCTCCTTTTCTTCTATAATGAGTTTAACAATAAATGAAGATCATATGGATCCATGACATACCGATTCATTTGTTGAATCTTCCTTTTAATTTAGAATCTCATCACTAGGTATATAATATTGATGTTCTATGCATGAAACTTGTTAATTAATAATAGGATGTTCACTTGAATCTATACATACCTCATAAGTATCCTTGGTCAACACTTTGGTCTTCTCCTTGAGTTTGGCATTCTCATTCTAAACATGAATAGGCATTTATAGCTCTTGACATTATTTAACCTATATATCATTCTTCATCATGGTTTAATCTTTGACTTTCCATACATGCTTGGGTTTCTTAAATGTCTTGGTTTTCTCTTTATGAGAGACTTGTGAACCTTTTTTCACACTAGGAGGCATGTCTCTCTTCTTACTCTATGTTTTTGATCTTACAAAGTTTATTATACAATGTTTAGCTATGTGACCAAAATTATTGCAATTATAGCACATTACATTTGTATTTAACAAGGGTGTAAATGAATTTTTTCTTATAAATCTTGTCTTCTTTTTAGGTACTACTATACAAGTACTAGCTTTATGACCAAAATGATTATAGATATAATAATAATCATAAAAGGATGAGTAATACCTGGTCATATATTATATTTGTGTAGGATGGGGAGTTATTCTCAGTTCTTACTTCTTTAGGTTTCTTACCTTTGTGTAACCATTTGCATCAACTGCCTTTGTCTTTTGTATCTTCTTTGAGTTTGTAGAGATGGACTCATTATTCTTCTTCCTTTATTTAGGTCTCTTTTCATCTTTGGCTTTCTTCACTTCAACATTTCTTGTGTTTGTCTTTGTATCCTTACAAACCTTCTCTTTCTTTTCTCCTGATCCTTCTACTTTTAAATTATCATATAACTTAGTAGATGTACTAGTTATGGGACTTTTCCCCTTTTCATAACCAAGACCAAATTTCCCTTTTTGATGGATTTCAAGAGATGATCAATTCATCAAGAATGTTTGATCCTCCTTTCAACTTTGGACCTTTGTCTATTTATACTTTATCCATTTCAATATCTTTTCTCAAATCCACTATCTCTTCTTCTAGCCTCATACATTCTATAGACTTAAATTGTAGTTCAATTTTGACTACATCATCTATTCTTTTGACATCTTCAACTTGAGTCGTTAGGCTTACTATCATCTAATCAAATCTTTCAAGGCTTTTGGACATTTTTTTCAATTTATTTTTGTCCAAGCTTCTTCTATCTTAAGTTTTCTTTTCTCATCATATCAATCTCATTTAGAGCATAGATGAGTTCACCTTCTTATTCCATTTCTCCTTCCTCTTCTTCATCAAAGTTTATTTCTTCTTTTTCTTGATTTAGAGAATCTAATCCTAATTCCATGAATAGGACTTCATTTTCTTTAGCCATAAAGGCACAATCATGGTCATCATCTAAGCTATCACTCTCATCCACTGAGTCACTATATTCTCTTGTGTATAGACCCTTATTATTCTTGAAGAAGTTATTCTTCTTGAAATAGTGAGGTTTTATTTTTTCACTATCTTCTTCTTGCTCAGAATCATCTTTTTTTATTATAAGGGCATTTAGTAGCTAAATGTCCTACCTTACCATAGTTAAAACATTTAAAGAGTAACTTACTATATTTACTAGGCCATCTTCTTAATCTTTTGACAAAGTTAGCTTCTTATTCATCAATCTCCTCAGATCTAGATGTAGATGCTTCTAATTTAACTTTTTTGGATGATTTGAATGCAAATTCTCTCTTATAAATATTTGCTTCTCCCATTATCATCTCATAGGTAGTTAAGGTTCTATGTAATTCATCAATAGTGAGTTTATTCAGATCTCTTTCTTCCTCTATAGTGGAGATTTTATAATCATATATTGTTGGCAAAGATCTTAGGTCCTTTTTTACAATGACTAATTCTTTCATTTCTTCTTCAAGGCCTCTGATTGCATTGATTATTTCATCTAATATAGGAAGGTAGTATGTAATTTTATCCTCTTCATCCATTTTGATACTTTCAAAATAGCCTCTATATGTTTGTAGCTTGGCCTGGTTTACCTTGTCATCAACTTTGTAAATGCTCTTCAATTTGTTCTAGATGTCTTGTGCATTTAGACAATGCATCACTTTGACACACTCTGATTTGGACAATCCTTAAAGAATAGCATTATTTTCCTTGGCATTGCTCTCATATGCCTTCTTTAAACCCTGATCATTTAGAGTTGTAAGATGGGATGTATATCCATTTACCATAGACACATACACATCAAACCCTAATGAAGATAGATATGATTCCATTCTTATTCTCTGGAATGTATAGTTACATCCATCAAGCAGAGGTGCTTTTCTTGATGAAGATCCTTTGACTAGACATTATGTTCACTATTCCAAGATCTACCTGAGATGATTAATATTCTTTTAATGGAACCTTAGGATTTGATACCAATTACTGGAACACATCTAGATACTAATATGAGGGTAAATAAACATATCAACTAAAACTAGTCCTTTAATCATTTTAAAGCACATTCAAAATCATATGAAGATTAAAAGATAAATTCAAAGATCACATACACACAAAAATACACATGACACTAGATTTATACATGGAAAACACAAAGATAAAAACCATGGTGAGAATAGCTTCTATAATCTACTATTCTAATTCAACCTCATAGTTAAAGCCTCAATAGAAAAACCTCACTAGTTATAAGCATCACTAGAAAAATCTCACTGGTTGCACATTTAAGGGCACTGACCCTAAGGATATACCAATCCCCTATTTTAAGAGCACTAACTCTAAGTAAACACCAACTCCCTAACTAATCACCCAATCAAATTAACCTCACTAGTTATAATGTTTAAGGGCACCAACCCTAAGGAGCACCAATCCCTTAATTGAGCACCAACTCAACTTATATGATGGCATAAAACAATCAGATCTATGGAGCTACAAATATAGTATATAAAATAGATTCATAAAATAATCCAAATCTATTCTCTCTATTACAAGTCTAATCTGTAACTGATCATACTCTACACATTTTCTTTTTGCCTTTCTTTTTCTCTACTCCTCTTTATTTCTCTAGTCTTGTGTCTATATATTTCTCTATTCGACACACTTCATTGGCTTCACAAACCACTCTACTCTTCTCTACCCCCTCTAGTTCTATGTATTTATTATTATTTTTACATAATTTAAATGGCTCTAATAGCCTCTACATGTGTACTAGATGTCATATATATAAGTAATGGATCTAGGGTTCCATATCTTCAATGTGTTCACACTTGGACTATAAGCACAACATGCCAATTCTCGACTATAGTTTATTATGACTTAGACTATAAGTTTATTGCATATTAATTCCATGCATCATGCCATAATTATAGGTCTATTTACTCAAGTTTTTATGGATAAGATCTTTAATGTAGATTTTATCATTTGGATCAATCAATCTTGTTGTCTATGTCAAGATATAGAACTTATACACAAGTTCCTACATGTTCTTGCATGTTTCTCCACTTGACCATTGAAATTTAAACACTTTAAATACTATCCTTTGATCTCTTTCTTTGTGTCATCTCCAATCTCTCTCATTCCATCAAATCTCTATACATTGCTAAAATTTAATGTTTTACTCTTTAAAACATATCCACCGATCTCTAGATCCTATATTCTATGCACTATTTGATCTCTAAAGAATCACAACCTTTACCTTAACTTGTTCATTAAAATTTGACACTTTGACTACATATCATTGATTCCTATATATTTGGATCACTTTAGCTCCATTAATATTTTCTAACATGTTTGGTATTTAACTTACCATTATGTTGATAAATATCTAACACTTTGTAGCATTTGATTCCATTCAATCCATTGGATCTCCTTTACATGCTCACCTATGTGCCATTATATTTTTTGACAAGCTTTTTCTTTATATCTATCCAACCTTGAAGGATATGACACTTAGCATAAGCACATGCCTTTTGCACATAGTTATCATTTCTTGCTATTAAGATATTTTGCATCCTTGTATTACTTGTTGACCTTTTGAGTTTAACCCATGCCAAAGATTAATTGTCTAGGCTTTGTGATTGTGACACTTGTCACTTGCACATTAACATGGAGGTCCTTTTGAAAATTAGAATTCTTCATACTTCGTTGGATCTCCAATGTCTAGTTAAGCATGAATCATTGATATACCAACTAACTCAAACTTTACTGTGTGTAGATTTTTCTAAGGATGGTAACAATCTCAATTATTCCTAGAAGGCTAACTTTACACCTTCATATCTTCTACTTCGCTCAACTACCTAGTCTAAAATTTAGACCATATAAACTAGGCATGAAAGTGAACAAACCCATATGCTTAATTTTTAAATGAATACTTCACACATCCAATATATAACACTAATAATATGATCAATTAGATTATTCTACCATAGAGGTAGTTATGCCTAAAACTTGCCTAGAAGGCCAACTTTAATCTTATATAACTCTTGTTGTACTTAGTCACATAATCTACAATTTAGTGCATAAGATCCTCTTACATAGGGGATTCCATCCATATATCCATTTACTCCTAAATCTGTCATATGTGAAATAAATGACATCATAAAAATTATTTCTTAGCTTTTCCTTCCAACTTGCAAATTTGACTAAGTGTTGGAAAACAATATCAAAATGCCTTGGAGCCCTACTTTTCTCAAGCATATCTTTTATCACACTATATCACATGACCTAATATTTATTGCATATATACTAGGAAAAAAAATGAATAGATCCATGTGAATATTTTATCCTAACACCTCTATGTGTGTAAATGTTGACCTTATTAATATGCTTATTTGTCTCTATCTATCCCTTTTTGTAAATTTGGATAAGTATAAATACTTAATGGATTTTGTCCAAGTATCTAAATTTTCATACCCATCTATTTAATTGTGCTTCATCACATGTAATCAAATTTGGTAAATAATAATTAGGGACTAATTTTATCATAACCATGTGACCAACTCCCCCATACTCATTCACATGTGGTAATGGTATGTCAACAAAATGCCTTCTCATCTTTTCTATCATAGACCAAAAATGTCTAGATGAATAATATGAGGAAATAGATTAATTACACTCATGCACATAAGCACTCAAATCATATTTAACCTTTGATAGTATGCCTTTTACATCCTCAAATCACCATACTCAGCCCTAAGCATCAATAACATCCATAATCTCCCTTTTAACATCAATGACAATCAAATTTCCAAAATAGACCTTATATTAGAGATTCATGAAACCCATATAATGGTACAAATGACCTCTTACTTATCCTATTTATGTTATTTTATTCACTTGCACACACACTTGTCTTCCTCTCTCAAACAAGCCTAATTAGTCTTACTCTTATACAAGTCACTTGATCTTACACCTCTTGGTCAGACATGCATACTCACATACTTGGATTACCCTTACTATAGGTATTATAATACATTCAAAAATTAATCAAAAATTACAATAGGCTGGTCATATTATATAGTACCAAAAACTATTTTAGGCCTTAAGGAGACCTAATCCCATTAGGCCTTCATTAGAGCACGTTACACTTTATCTTTATTAAAATGATTCCAAACTCAAAATATAGGATGAAAACTTCATATATTATTCAAATATATATTTTCTAACTTAAATTTACGTCCACACAACCTTGTAGTTCCAACCACCACTTGTCCCCTTCTCAAAACATTGTTCACAATAGGCCTATGCATACACAAAAAATATATTTTGAACAAGTGAAGTATAAACACACTTTTACTGAACAACCATGGAGAAAAATCACATATTCAAAAAAAAAATGACCTTAGGGTCATTAAAAACTTCATTATATGATTTAAATTAGGGTATACAGGATCAAACTCTTCTTTGTAAGATGCTTACTCTAAACTACCAACTGACTTCAAAACACAGTCATGGAACCTTGAAATTTTGAAACCTAAAGAGACACACTCAAGGAATTATAATTCATTAAAATTATATTAAAAAATCCTCAAAATAACCTCTAATAAATATATCATACTATCTAATGGAAACTATTAGTCTTGCAGACTAATCTGTTGACCTTCTCTCTCATAAACTTCACTCAACCAAACAAGCCATTTTGGATTTAGTGATTTAACCTATTACACTCATCCTTAATCCTCATATAAATCATGGATAGGTAATATATTTCAAAAAAAAAACCATCATATTAATTAGACACTTTAATTCAGAATATAAGGCTTAAAACTCATTGTTGTTCTTTATTCACTCAGAACTTCTAGTTTTATTCAAAGAAGATTCATGATGACTTTGAATTCCAACACCTATTTAGACACATTAAAATACTATTTATTAATTAATTTGATACTTATATATCTTAAAAACATATTCAAACATAAAAACACTAAGGTCTAATGGAAAATGTTAGACATATAGACCAATCTCTAGACCTTACTGAGCTAGACAAGTCAACTTGGGAGTAATGTTTTGCTATATACAAAGATATCCAAAAATTATATCCAAAATTAAAATTTATTACATGTATTTGTAATAATTAAAAATTTATTCATGCATTTAGATTCATCTATAATCCATGATAACCCATCCTTAATTAACTTCTCATTTCTCCCTGGTTTTCTCAGTATTTGCACCATTAGGTCTATTAGCGATATGTCAACTTGTATGAATGGTTTAGAATAATTTAAGGATATAAAATACTCAAAAAACATCATGGACATAAAATAAAAGTATAAATATTTTTATTCCATCCATTTATCAACTTTGAGTTGGTCATCTCTATCTGCTACAATAAATTTTTGAGAAACAAGGCCTTTTTTATAGGGTCAACTCACTCACTTATCAAACCAATCACACTTGGAGGTTATTGGGAGAGTTTAATACATTATCCAATCACTTATATATCCATTTGAGATTATTATGGGATATTTTGAAAAATATCTTTCACATCAAGTCATTGTTAAGGTTTTTTGAGGGTTTAAATCATCTTCTAGTCTTAATAATCATTCATAAATCTTATCCCCTCATTCCATAAAATAATGCTTGTAAATTTGAGATATGACACTTCCACATTTACCATTAATATATTAGGTCCTCATGCAGATGTTTCATATACCAAAAAACACTTGAAAAACTTTCTCAAGTAGATAACTCTTTATTATGTGCACTCAAGATACCTTAAATCACTTTTTCATGTCTTTACCATCAAACCATGACCTAAAACTTCATACATATGCTTAAAATAAATTTAATTATATTTGTCAATTCTCACCTATTCACACATCCTTGGAAACTAATCTTGATACCTCATTATACCATGCTCTCACCATCTTGTTTTACTACACCTGAGTCTTCACACCTCATTAAGTCTTGAACTAGCCTTTAAACCTCTTTCCATGTAATATCCACATCACTTAAATTCTCAAAAAATGCCTCAAATTATCAAAAAAATGTTAAAAATCCTTGATATTACTTGACAACACCTCATGACATCTTATTAGGTCAAGCAATGTCTAGAACTAGTCTAGTTACAGACTTGGACTTAAGGTCTTACTCCTATAAAGTAACCTTGAAACTCTCATGAGTTGTATAATACCTTATATTAATATTTAAGAAACCTTATATATCCTCTTATTCCTCCATGCATCAATCTCACTAGGTCACTATGCTCAAACCTCCTTATTAAGACTTTGCATGCCATAAGTAATGTTAGGTTACTCAAGTATTTAACCTTCATGCCTCTTTTCATGCTCTAAACACCTCACTGTCATTATATACAACATTGTACCATATGCAACCACTACCATACATATTATCACATTTCTGAGAAAACTCATCTCACTAAGACACTAATCACATTCCTTCATACAAGTTTCTTCATGCCATGACTAGGCCATGACAAGACTTCTTAATGTCTTAATACTTGATATAACGATTTCCTTCTCAGTAACTTTTCCTCAAAGACATACCTTTCAAAACTTATAAATTATTATACACCTAAATCTAAATCCCATATAATTCCAAATAACTTCTCATATAACTAGGCTCACTCACTTCACTATGCTACCTACACATACCTTATCACAAGATCTAGATATGGATTTGTAAGATACCTTAATGCCTTAATTTATTCCTTCCATTTCATGACTTTAACACAACATCAATCAATGAAATATGAGAAATTTTGACATGTACCATTTTCTCTTATGATAATCACTACTTATCTTTAATGATCACATGTTTGTCACAACATACACTACCAACTAGCCTTGATCATCTAGAAACCATGATCATCTAAACATCAATGACAAAACACTTTGACATTAATGACATTAGATTGACATCAATGATAAAAATATATCAAAATTAACTAGACTTATTCTATATCTAGAGAGGGATTAGTTTCATCATATGTTTTTTATTATATTTGATTTAATTATTTATTTTTCTTTCCAAAATAGGTTAAAACATCTAAACTAATAGTGAATCCTTTTTTATGATCCCATGATGCCATAAAACTTTGGGCTCCCAGGTACTCAATAATTACTTCATCACTTTTAAACATATCAAAAGATGGTTCTTTATTATAATCTTAGTCTATTAATTTTGGGTAATAGAGGGATGCATTGATGGTGTAGATGGTGGTTTCAAGGAATAGGTTCATATAATCCAAGTCTTTATTGAGGCTATAAATGAAACCTGTATCAATTTCATTATTAGAGTTATACTGTTTAGTTTATGGTGATAAATTTTACACTCCTCTCAACTTAGTCCTTGACCCTTATAGTTCATATTTTGAAGCATTTTATATAGTATGGGATATTTTTCCTTTTGAAAATCTAGGGCCACATCTTCATGAATAATCAAAGAATCATCTAGCTCCTCAAAACATTCTTTTAATAACATTAATTCACTAGTGAAGGTGGTCAAACCAAATTGATAAATGGTAGGTTTATATTTTTTCAAGGATAGGGACCCATAGTTACATGAGGAGAGTGGAAGATCTCCTACACATAGGGTTTTATACTTATTCCCCACAACCATTGGAGATAATTTTTAGGTGAGTAGTTTATGGTGACTCAAATGAGGTGTGTGATGTACTATGGGGGCGTACATATTTCATATATTTTGGATTATAGGATGAGATTTGGGTACTTTGACAATAAATATCATGACTTGATTATTCTATTTGATAGCTATGAAAATGTTTGATTTCACCTGGGATGGTGACCTGCATGCTTGAATGTGGAAATTTGATGTATTAATTAAGGGCAGAAGGTACCAATCTCATCTCATAAAGCTAAGGTCATCCTAAAATCTTGTTATAATGGAGGTATACATCCACTACCTAGATTACAGGCCCTAGAACTATGGGAAGATATATGGTTCTAGCTGATGGCTTTTCATTATCATCGTAAGACTTTATCTTTATCAAAGTAGGCCCTAGTAACGATTCTAAATATCCCAACTTCTTGAGATATTTAATATTTCATAAATTTATGGAAGATCCTATGTCTATAAGAACCTATAGGATTTTATGATTTACAATGGATTTTTTTAATGAATAGGGGATAATTATGATAAGGGCCTATTAGTGGCATGTCTTGGGAACTAAATGTGATCTATTGTGAGGGAGATAAGTGACCCACCAATGCTTGGAATTCATTTAAATTAATATCCCTAGGAACTTTCAACTCATACAAGACTTGATTTAATATATCATGATGTATAAAAGAATTTTTGAGAAGATACGTGAAGGATATTTGTGTTGGGATCTTCTCGAGCTACTAGATAATATCATATATTTTATTAGGAGGATTTCAAGATTTATTAGGGATAGTGATTTTTTGAGACAAAGAAGAAAGTGGATATTTTTGAGGTACTCTAATAACTATTATTTTTCCACATCTTTTATAAACTACATAATCTATAATGTCCCTATTAATTTTAAGGATTGGGGATGGGGGATTCGAGTGATCTTGGGAGCTTTTGATTTTTATGATGTTGATGTAGTGATATGGGATGGCATGGTAATTTATTTTTTTGGAGATAGAGGCTTGACCCTAATCCCTTAGTGGTTTATTTTATTTCTAGTCATGATTTGGTAATTGGTCCTGATATATTCCCAATTGTTAATTTTTAGATTGGCTTATTTGGCTCTCGTCATTAACTTTTATCTCCCTTTTTCTATCAAATCTTAAATGAAATGTCTCAGCTACATACACTTTTTACTATCATTCCATTTCACATAATGGTAATTTTTGTCACTTATATTTTCACCCCTTGAGGAGATTCCTATCTCTCCTCATCCAAGTGGCACAATGGAAACATCTGTCTTATTGTGGGTAGCAATTTTTTGAGATGAATCTCTATAAGGGCTAGTTTCCTTGATGTATTCTTTGAAGTCATTTCTTGCCTATCAATTTTGGATGAAAAAGGGGTAAGAAAAAAACTAATAAATATAAAAATAAGGTGATACACCAATATTATATTCCTTCCTATGGACTGAACTTATACTACTTAGAGCTAAACAAGGCTTCTTTCACATAAAACTCATAATTCAATTTGCATTATTGCATCAGTATTTCATAAGTTAGGTTGAAGAAGGTATTTGATACTTATGAGAGAAATGAATGATTCCTTGAGAGAATATATTCATAGAACACTTATAAGACACTCTTACACTTTAAAATAACACTAAAAAGGACATGTAACAATCACTCTTTTGCACACTTGGTGAACAACCCAGGATAACATGCTAGAAAATATCATCTTCTACTAGACAAGACCAAAAAGATTGAAATAAAACCAAATTATACAACATGTAAGTAGTAAAAATAAATATTTTTATTTATTCAATATTAATTTAAGTATAAATTTGGCTAGGGTTTCACCATTAACCAATAGAGGTTGTTAAAAAGAGCCAAAAGAGTCCATATTTATAGCCTTTGAGAGAAGAACAAGACAAGGGAAGTCAAAAGGTCACTTGGAAACTTTTAAATATGATAAAATGGGTTAAAATTTTATGATAAAGACATATGGTATGAAATATGCAATTTTAGGAGGACCAAGTGTCCATACAAGTCATGAAACTTATTAAAAAATTCATGAAACTCTCAGTCTTGGCTCAAAAATTTGCCTTCATAATTTGAACCTATTTGAACATCCCATGACTAACTATGGATAGTTTTGATGATTGTAATAATATTTAATGAATTTAATTATGCATCTCCATGAATTTTTTTCATTCCTACTCATCTAGAAACTCCTGGAAGGAAGCCATCACTATTTGTAGTCTAAAAAACTCCATTTTCAATCACCCCTCACACTTGGCCTCAAAAATGGCTTAAATTTTACATTAAAATATATGGGATGTAGTGAATAACACCTGTTAAGATCCTCCATGGCATTAGAGGCATAAATAATTCTTTAAAGAGGCTCACACTTGGAGTTTTCACCCTTGTGTCCACTATGCCATTTTTGACTGGCTAAAAGGAGAGATCTAGTTTAGTTACTTAGGAGTTTTTTATTGGAATAAAATTGACATAATTATTTATTTTAAGTCCTAATATTACATCCAAATTTTATTTCATCCTTAGACTCCTGTTATACCCTGTAAAACACATAAAACAATCAAGAAAACCATGTTTCTCATGTTTTCCATACAATTTCATACATCTCATATTGATGAGAGATATCTTTATGGAGTCATATACATTTTCCCATAACTTTAATTTCCAAAATATGTTATTATTAAAGCTTTCTAAGCTCATTTTTTCCATCGAGTCTTGGCTGACGGTTTAGTAGGGTTTTAGTTAGTTTTAGGTCTTAAGCTTTATTCATAAATCTTGGGGATTTAACATATAAAAAAATTATAAAAAATTTATTATAAGGGACCATAATAACTTATCCTAATCCCTCTGTTTCCCATTCAAAACTTTATAAAACATCTGAGCATTTGAAAACACTTCTTCGAGCTTGTCCTTGCTTTTCCTACATACTTGTGTTCTCTCTAATATAGACATGGATTTAAAATGGGTTTATCTACATAATATTAGATATATAATGTGTATATACACCTCCATAAAATTATTAAATAATATTTAGGGTCCACCAAGGGGTAGAAATGAATTTGTACTACCATTTGTCAGTAGACCTTCCCAAAGCCTACTAGGTCTAATAGGCATCATGTTAGATTTGGATGATAAGATTGATACAATAAAAATATTTTGATTTATTATGAATTTTAACATCCAATTTGAGACTAAAATATCATTACATAACCCTCAAATCACCCTTCTTCATCCTCTTTTCTCATTTTCCAACTAGGCCTAGTGGAAGTTTGTCATGGTAGACTATGTATATGAAAAATTTGGTCACCCTAAGGGGTATGAGATTTATTTAGTGATTTTATATAATAAATTTTCATTCAATAAACCTTGTAATATTTTTCCATGAAGTTATCAAATATTTATTCCAAGTCTTTTTCTCATTAGCTCCCTTTGTAAAAATTTGATTTTCCTAGACTGGCTGACTTTTGAGACAAAATAGTGAGGTATATCCCTTATTAATTAGAAAAAGTGAATATTTTTTGGATCTATTCCAAATCCTAATGATAATTTTTACTTAATTATTTTTATTTATTCCATTATTTGGATGTTCAATGAGCTTCAAATGCCCAAAAAAGGCCTAAAACCCCTATTTTCTTGCATATCTTCCTTCATCCAAGAATGACTCTTAAAGGATATATCAAATGGTATTAGGCCTTATTATCATGTTACTCATATTTAATTAATGCTAATGGATATTTAAAATCACATAAACAACCCATTTCCTCTTTAATTCTCATACTTTCCTATTAAGCAAAGAGGTTTCCTAGCTCATTGTATGGACTGATACCCTTTGACCAAGTAGGGAAAGTAGACAATCACTTTGGTAGATTTTTGAGATTTTATAAACATTATAATACCTATCATTAACCATTACATATTTATTTTAATTTTTTTATATTCGTATATAATTCTGGTCCTTTATCTTACCTTCATGTTTCAAGCATGCAACATAGTGGTTTTAGGTGAGCATAGGGGTACAAGAGGTCTTTTATAGGTTTGTTGCATCGTATTTATATTTCATGGATATTCCATGATTTTTATTGAGGTCTTACATGATATT
The DNA here is from genome assembly GCA_037957365.1 of Torreya grandis. NCBI lineage: Eukaryota > Viridiplantae > Streptophyta > Pinopsida > Cupressales > Taxaceae > Torreya > Torreya grandis. Next base: position 342,827 of record JARHVA010008004.1, on the reverse strand, counting down.
AATTAGGTGTAAACTCATGTTATCCCTACTTATGTACCTTGATCTTCAAGATTGAGCCTTTCTAGATGTTGACTGAGACACTCTTCAATGGGTATTTATTAGTCTCTAAAGAACTTTAAAAAGATGTGAAGAGATCTTAACTTAACCCCTTTAGGTGTCCATTCATGTATTGGAAATATTATTACCCTTTTAAATGATTAAGGCACCATCCTATTATCAACCTTCTAGGTCGCTATGTATTGATTAAGGCATATATATTCTACCCCTATAGGTGCCTATTTTCTCACTTGATCCTTGTTCATGATGAGTGAGGAAGTGAAAGAAACTATTAAAAATATAATGAAAAAATTTATAACTCCTAAAGTAACCCAAATATACCAAAACCTCAACTAGACCTTTCTTCCAATTTGGTGAACTATTTATTGAGACTCTCCTAGTCTGACTATTGCCTGTAGGTGTTTATGCTTCAAATGGGTCTAGTTAAGATGCTAAAGAACCTCCCTTGAATTCTCTCTACTTAAAAAATGAAAACCTGATATTTCACTCACCTTTTTAGGACCCCAAAGCATCAAAATACACTAAGCTTGGGGTCATTGTATCATACCCTATTGGATTGAGACACCCCTATTTGTAGGGCCTATTGTAGGTATTTATAACCCTATCCATTTGTTCATAATTCTTATAAACTTCCTTGAACCCTGTTTGGGGTCATAAAGCATCCTTAATCAACTTGGGTTCATTTATATTCTTCCATCAAACACAAAACTTTGTTCTCTTTGCCATGACTAAGAAACTTCTTGTAGGTATGCATTTTTCCATATAAATGACCCTATAAATAGTCATGGAGGTGTATAAGACCTTATCTTTACCTTTGCCTTATGACTTTGATTTCATATGACATCATTAAGTCAGATTAGCCAACTCAATCATAATTTTTTGTCCATTTGTTGCTTCTTAGGTAGAAAAAGGCCATTTGCATCTTTAGGCCTGTAGATGTTACTAAAACATTTCATTATGTTTTAGAGAATAATTAAGGCCCTCAAAAACCTATCTCCCTCTACTCTTTGACCTTTATTCTTGGCAGAGGTTTTATTTGTGCTATGGGATGTAAGATGGGTTAGGTTATATGCCTTGGAACATTTTAAAATCATTCTTTGAGATACTCATAAGAAGCCCCCTAACCTATATTTTGACACTTTAGGGATAAATTTCCCAAAACATAGCTCTTTATCTCTTCAACATGATCATAAACCTCTTTTGCTCAATTGTCACTTGTATTGGTTTGTCAAGGCTTGGTCATGCATCCCATAGTCTTAAGTTGGTGTCAAGTTGCTTCACCCTCTCTATATAATAATTTAAGCACCTTGCTTAGCCACCTATAGGTGGATTTCTTGGCTGTATATAGTGAACTAGAAACTAAACAACATGAAACTTCCCAAGTAAGTGAACCTTGTATGCTTCCATTAATCATGCAAATGTGCCTCTATCAATTCTAAGAGGTATCAAACACATGTCCACCTATCTACACATCATCATGACATTAGTAGGATCCTATATGTGTGCATTAGTTGTATGTATGGGCATTGAGTGTGGAATATAGTAGCAAAGTTAGATAGATGACATCAAAACAACTTCAAATCAAAATTAAACCTTTCAAATTCTTTATTTCCACTAAGGACACTTTTCAACCAGTTTAAACATAACCTTACCATGTGAACATCACTTGCATGCACATAGAATAGAGCAAGCAGGGGTACATAACAACTATTTGGCATGGAAACTAAGCATGTGACCAGAATTTCACCTTTCCAAAACATCAAAATGAACTCTTTCAAACTCTTTATGGTTTTTAAAACTAAAACATCTTTAAAATCATCCCATGAGCAAGTTGAACAAGCTTTAAAATTTTAGCTACAAGTTAAACCAAGCATGAAGTTGACAGTGGAGGAAGACAAGCTTGAAAACTACTCAAAATATGACATGATGGAAATAAAAAATGAAATGAGGTGAAAATATGAATTTTATGTATGTGGGATATCCTTTTACATTCACACAAAACCTTTAAAGAAGACCAATTCTCTAGAACAGGGTAGAAATGACTGTAGCTTCACTCCTTCACTCCTCCTTGCAAACTGAGTTGGTTGGCTTATCAAATCAAATAAAAAAGTTAAAAAAATCATGTAGTAAATTAGGTAAGGGATTAAAAATCCTTTGGAACCAATCTTAAAAAGTGAATTATACAAAATTTCATAAATAAGGTCAAAACTTGTATGCTACATAGATTAGCAAACATATTTGAAAGGTCAACTTCATAGGAATAGTTCATAAATCTTAGACCACCATTAATATGAAACAAAACATAAAATTTAATATAAATAATTTTATAATACACCCTGAAGAGCATTTTTCTTGAAACCCCTTGTGTTGATTGTACCAAGTATAAATTTATAGGTCACTTTTCCTTGCCAAGAAAGGTGAAAAGGAGTAGAATAGTCTTGGAATTAAAATAACACTTCCAAATCATTTAAAATGTGTATCTAAGCATGGGGAAGCTAAATATTCACATTTAAACCTTTTCCAATTGGCACACTTCCCAAGGAAGCTATACAAGTGCCATTCTCTTCTCTTTTTACTAGAAAACTACCTTTTCTTTTGCATAACCTACCATATTTTAGTTTTTTCAATTAATTAAGACTTATAGGGACACATGTGGCATGGATTCATATTTTTTAACCTTCACATTTCTAAAAACCCGTATAAAGCATTAAATTCCCCTTTTTAACCCCTAAAATGACTCGAAATGACATGTTGGCTAATGAAATTTATGACCAAGGCTAATATATATTTAAATAACATTAAATAACCTATGAAACACCTCATTACAATATGTTATGCTCCCTAAAACATATATAAAACTAATATTTTACCTAGGGGTTCCCCAACTTGACCTAATAGTCAAATTTGGTCAAAAGTAATGATAAAACTCATCTTCACAATACCAATCAAGGTGTAGCTTATTTTTATCTAAGGGTATGATTTCTTAAATATTTATCATATTGGAAGTAATTAATTTTTGTAGTATTGTTTCAACATGCACACCAAGACTAGTAATATGATGTTTCCCCATTCCTAGGCCATGGTTGTCCTTTTGGCATGATAATGCTAGAAATATTTTAACCTTTGGTAGTAGGGGAAGATTTTTATACTATTTTCACATGCTTGGAATTAGTAACACCATCCCCAATTACATTTTTATTTTTTTTTAATACCCTTGGTTTATCTAAAAAATCATTATCTTGATTCTGACTTTCTTCATTCTAGGTATATAACTTGATAGTTCCCATTTCAATAAGTGCCTTTTTTATCTGGATACCCTTTTCTATAATATCATAAAATGATTTTTCATTTTTAATTTAAATTTCATATTGAGATTTTCAATGAAGATCTTATCCAACTCTTTTTTGGGGATGGTACATCGGAAGTGACTAGCTAGGCTCCTCTATCGTTATAAGAATGATGTGAGATTATCTCCATTATTTTGTTTGGCATTATAAAAATCAATTACATAAATGTCATGGTCAATATTGAATAAAAAGTGGCTCATAATTTTTTTAGTTAATTCTTCAAAAGTAACAATGGACTGCTTAGGTAAATGCATAAGCCATTCAAGAGCAGGTACCTCCTTTGAGACTTTTAGGAAAGAGTCAAAGTAAATAAGAATCATTATATATAACCTCATGACATGCTACATAAAATTCTTGAAAATGGTCATGAGGTTCCCCTTTCCCCTATATTTATTGAATTTTGGAACTTCAAAATATGTTACAAAGGGTATCTATAGAATGCTCATGTCTAGTGGGGACATGTAAAAGTCTTCATATTGATATTTCATTGCCTAAGTGTGAGGATCTATTTGCTAAGAGTCTCCTTCATCATCTTCCACTCTTGGGCAAAAGATAGGTCCATTAAAGGATAAGGATTATTAGTTTGGCTTAATTTTGGTTTTAAAAGGTCAATTTTGGTGTTTATAATGGTTCTTCTTGGTGATGTGGGTTTCAGAATTTATAATGGATTTGGGATGTTAGAGAGTTTATTTGTTGGGTAAGATAGTCTAGGAAATCTTACAAAGTGGATCTCCTTCTATCAACCTCAATATAATTATTTTGAGGGGCTTATTCTTCATCTAGTTCTTTTTTGTGATCTACGAGATTAGGGTTACCCTCTTAGTTTTTTCCATGTGGGCATGAAGGAGTGTTGGTAGATGGTGGTTAAATGAGATGTTGTGTAAATTTGCCTCTAATTCAAATTATTTGGGCTATGATTTGATCTCAATTTTCATATATATACTGATCGAATTTGGCTCTAACTTCATCACTATTTAAGAATTCATTATTAAGTCTTTCATATCCTCTAGGAGTATGCATTTCACTTTAATTTTCTTTATTATCCCTACTTTATTCACCTAGTGTCCTTAGGATGTTATCTTCTTGATTTGATCCTTGTCACAATCTTAGGAGTTGGGCATAGGTCTTGATCAACATGGTGGGTAAGCAAGATGACAAGATAATAATGTGCTAGATATAATCTAATAGAGTTATAGAATTTGGTATTATTTAATCAAGTTAGTATGTCTTAGGATGAATGGATTGATGAGTAGGATGATTTCAAGACTTTTAATAAGGGATAGGTTACCACTATAGTTTAGATAAATCTAATGCTCAATATTGTGTAGAATGGGATGATGATGAGAAAAGATGGAAATTATTTAGGCTAAACCCTATATGATATAAGTGTATCCTAAGTGTTTTATAGGTTTTTTGTAAAAAAAAAGGAGAAGGCTTATTTGGCTCACAAATATTATGGGTCTAGCATCACACACACACAATCACACCAACCACAAACCCTAATATTTATTAAACCAATTTGGGTGTGTAAATTTACAACTTCACCATCTAATAGATTCATGGGTGAGGCTATAGGTTATTGACTTGTTATCAAATATCTCAAACCATTTCAACCCCATGTACACTTGATGGTCACCATGAGGGCTGATGTTGGCCCTGGTAGCAAGTCATTTGTTATGATTGAAAGGCCCTATACTAGGTTAAATAAGGTTTTCTAGGGTTTCTATGATATACGTAAGGTACATGGGGCCCAAATATATTAATGTTTTATCTAATTTTTGGGTTAGATAATTGACTCTTTCCCTTCACATAAGACCTATATGGGGTCAACTACTTGGACTAATGATAGGTGTCCCTGATTTTTATATTCCACTAAAACATGGAGTGTGATTGAATGTGTGATGATGAAATATGCATCACCAAAACCTAAATACAAGTAAAGTGCATGAGGATGAATTGTATATCATGTTTCACCCTATAAAATAAAAATTTAATGTAACAAATAAGCAGACAAAAGTTTATATTAACCAATTATTTTATTGTGTAAGACACAAACACAAGCAAACATTGAGATTTATAATAGCTTTAAAATTTAAATTTTAAATCACATCTTGGAGATAAAATTAAACATATTAGGAATTTAATTTAGTTCCTTTAGATTATGTGTCATTCACAAGAATTTTTAGTAGTCTCTAATTAGTCAAAATTGCTTCTTTCTTCCTCAAAATTGCTTTTGCATAGTACATAAAGTTAGATTTTTCAAAATCGGTTTGAAAGAAACAAAACCATGACTATTTGGTCAAAAATTAAACTAATAAATCTATGATTTTATAAGAGGTTAATAAATGGTAATTTCATGGTTAGTGACTCAAAATCACTTATGGTTAGTCAAAATTATGACTGTTAATCAAAACTACAAAACATGACAAGTAGTTTTGTAACCGGTAAGTAAAATAATAAACTTTATAAGAGAATGCAAAGTAAACTTTCTATAAAAAAATGCAAAATAGATATTACTTAAAAATATATATATTATATTCTATCAGGTAAAAGTTATTATCAAAATTTTCTAAGTCAAAACCATAGATCAGATTTCAAAATTATTTTTAGAAATCAAGATCTTTACTTTCAAGAGGCAATTTTGCATTTAAGAAAAATAAAAAATATATATACAAGTTTATACAATAGACTAAAATTAATTTTAAGATGTTAATATTTAAAATTATTTACAATACCATAGCTAGTACAAAAAAATACCAACAACTAAACTACCTATTAATGAATTATTATCAAAATCATCTATAGTAATAAAAAATCACTTCTATTGAGAAGCAGTTTTTTGTTCAATAAAATTTAAATTATATACACATAACATTCAAAGATTATTAGAACTTATCTTATAAGACTAAGTTATTTATAAAATCTAAAATTTATACAACTAAGGATGAAAAAATAGATTTATATGAAATTAGTACTTATTATCTAAATACTATCAAAACTACCTTTATAAATGTCAAAATTACAATTAGGATTCAAAATTGCTACTATATATAAGTGATATTGAAAAATACACCCAAAAGGTTATTTTTAGGGGTAATGACTTTATCTGAGTAGATTTTCCTCCTTCCCATAACCAGATCATAGTTAGACAAAAGCATTAAAATTATCAGAGATTTAAATCATCACTTTTTGGTTGATGAGATTATGTCTAAATTAGAACTATAGTTAGTAGAAGAAAAATCACTAATAAGAATCAATATCACAGATAGAGACACATATTTTTGTGTAGTATAAAAAACTAACTTATTTTGAAAGTAAACAAAAAATTATTTTATCCCTGCAAGATGACAAGGTTAGCCCAAAAGTATAAAAACTAGAAAGAGATAAAAAAAAATCTTGATATTTACCCTTAATGTAACACCTAAGTCAAAATCATGACTAGATTAAGCAAATTTTTAGATGATATTCAAATTTTCAATTATCGAGAATTGATTTTAAAGAAGGTCACCAAACTATTATGGAAGTTAATGTCTAACAGTCAAGTCTATGTGGTTAGTCAAAATTACAACTATGAATTGTAAAATCACTAATGGAAAACTTATATTTGTAGGGCAAACCCACAACTCTCTTAGAACATGAAAATTTTGAGATTTTTGAGCCCAATCTCTTCCGAACATATCCTACAAAGTAAATTTAACACATCTTACCTACACAAGGTTTAATTCAAAGGAGGGATCCCACTATGGTCACTAATGTATGCTTGTAAAATTTAAGCTATGGATTCAATATACTATATAAGTAACATAACCCAAAATCTATAAAAACATCAATGGAAGAGAATATAGAAGCAATCAAAATTTATTAGAAGTCTCTTACCATCACCTTGCTTCTCTTTGTCTTCCCTCCAAGATATTCAAATGGATTCTCCAAGGATTATTGAATTACTTTTTAGATTTCTTGATAAAGGTGGCTTCGAGATTTCAAGATGGTTGTAAGAGGGAATAATGGCTTCTTAAGTGTTAGGATAATAGGGATGTAATGAGAGTATGAAGGATATATTTGAGTTTGTATGTGATTTCAAATTTTAATTAGTCTAACAAAGATCCATACTTGGTTATTTATAGGGTGGTGGAGAGGATTAAAAATTCATTTTAAATTCATAATAACCCTCTAGTTTTAGAGAATTACAGAGAATTACAAAAGACTCTAGATTTTAGAGGCTTATATGTTTGATTGGGGATTAATAGGGATTAATTTAGGGGGTTTAAGGAGGTTTAAGGATCTAGGTGTGTATGAGAAGCTATGGATAGGTTAGCTAGGGGGTAGGTAAATTATTTCTAATTTTAAATTGGTAAGTGGGGTAAGTGGTCTTTAAATGAGGTGGGATTATTGGTTTAATGAGATGTTAGTGGGATAATCAAGGGATTAACATAGCATGAGTTGTGTATGAAGGTTATCATGATGTATGAAATATATAATGAGAAATGGATTGATATAAAATATTAGGACATTGGTTATTTATTTTAAACAAGATTAATGGCAAGATTAATGAAATAATTACAATGAGTAGATTTAGATGTCTACAATGATCATATTTTTTTATCACCATTTTTTAGATCAAAACATATGAGGTTAATATTAGACTAGTCATGGTTGGTGTTAAATTCCCATCAAATTTTCCATAAGAAAGTATACATTGCCTAGTTAGGGCACCTACTCAAATACCTCTCATCCAAACATTTGATTAGGCCTCTACTAGTCAAAATCAAACCCTTGTACCCATGCTTAAATAGGAGTTTGTTATATTTTTTAAGGTAAAATGTCAAAGTTTTGACCAATTTTCACAAGTGTAATAGGCCTACCAGAACTACTTTGACCTAGAAGGAAATTTTAATGGCATGACTATTCCAAATTTGCCACTTATAGAGTTAGCTCCATAAAGTGTGCGACAAACTAGTTTGGTAGGCTCTTTCAATGTTTATATAGATCCATTTGTTCAAACCATGCCACTTATAGACATGTTTAATGTTACTCTAAATGAAGAAAAATTAGTGGATTGTATCCAACCCCCATTCACAATAGTATTGGATAACACACAAGTGTTACCTAATCCAGACTAATTAAATTCTAAAGTACCAAAGAACATCCCACCAAATAATTCCAAATAGATCCCCCTTTCAAGCACATCAATTAGATCACAACAATAGGGGAAAGTAAATATATTTTACAACTATTAATTATCCCTCCATGACCATATTCTTCCTCTAATATATAAGGAGTAATTAATTAACTATCATTGAAAACCTCACTATAGTAGGTGGTAACAAATATTCCACCTTAATAGGTGTAGACCAACATACCACCACTACAAGTGGTAAATGATCCACCTCAAACATTATCTAGTCAATAGTATATTATGTTTAATTTATTGGAGAGTTATTAGTGATGTCATGTTAATGTCATGTAGGTGTCCTCGTGAGTATATGAAGAGCCTTGATAGTCTATGTGATAATGACAAAGTGTGTAATGTGCTTGTCTTAGTATGCTTGAAGAAGACTTGGTTGATCATAAGAGTTTACTTCATTTGAGATGTTTAGGGATGATTTTAAATTACTGAGCATGTGAAATACGTCCCAAAAGAAGTGTTTTATGCTTTTAGAGCTTATGTACATGAGTGGTATTCATCATGTTCTTCATTGTGTTCACCTAGACATGTTGGTCTAGTGGCAAAAAATTTGAGTAGGTAGTTTGATGATGTCATCATTACCACATGTGGATGAGTCAAGGGGAGTTGGTCATATAGTTGTGATCACATTATCCCTTAGTTATTATGCACTAAATATTAGTTCATGCACCTAAGTATGTTAAAAGATATATAAGTGCAAAATTGGGCTCTCAGGCATTTTGATAGTATTTTCCCATACTTAGCCAAATTTGCATGATTCAAGAAATATCCAAGTAATCATTTTTATGGTAGAATATTTGGGACATGTGGATGTTTTAGAATAAAATGATTATATGGGTTCATCCAGTTTTGTTCCTAGTTCTTATGCACCAAATTTTAAGTCATACAATATAGTGCAATAAAACATATGCATTGTAAACCTGGGCTCCTAGGTAATTTTATAGTGTTTTCTATGTTAAAATAGATCCAAGTAATTAGTTTGTTGATGTTATATCTTTCACATGTGGATAGTTCAAGAAAAGGTGATCATATAGATTTATTTAGTTTTGACCCTAGTTTATTTTCACTAAATTTTAGATCATGCAATGAACCATGTCAAAATAAATACATGAGTAAAGTGGGCCTTATATGAAATTTCTAAGAACAGTTGGCTTTGTGATAGAATATTTTGAGAATACATTTTAATAGTGATATATCTCACACATTGGAGGGTTTCAGGATAAGTTTGTCATGTGGATGGATTCTCCTATGTAAGGATATCATATGGTCCAAATTTGAGATCATGTATCTATGCATAAAATAATTTATTAAGGTTCAAATATGGCTACTCAGATAGATAAACAAGGTTCCCATAGTCATTTATGCACAAGTTAAAGTTCAAGCAACATCAATGGTGCACATTTCTCCAAGATGTTAGGAAGTAGTGAGATAGAAAGAAGTGTACATTATTTAATGACTAAGAAAACATAAAGTATAAGGATCTAATGGTGAGTGGGTGTTCGTATAGATTAATTAAATGGTGATCGTTGATAGTTAAAGACCTAGTTGATCCACAGAGATTGATGGTGCATATCAAGTTAACATTAAAAAAGTGTACGAGATGAGGTCAAAGTGACTAAGGTTTAACATTTGAGCATTTGTACCTATTCATTAATGTTCAAAAAATATCAAATATGGATAATTTATCTAAGTAGAGAGGACACAATATGTGATCAAAGTGGATGAAGTTTAACTATGACCGTTGTCATTTAAATATTTAAATTTAATAAGGGAAAAACCAATTTATGGACATTGGCCCATATATTTTGATCCAAGATGAATTTTCTCATGTTGTAAAAATAAAATATGAATAAAACTCCATAGTACATCTAATGAACCTGATTTTAATATTTGTGTGTACAGTCAAATATATGAAAGTCCAAAGTTGACTATGTGTTCGATTGTGTTCTACAAGTGACCCAAGAAGGATGTTTGAGCTTATTTTGATGATTTTTTGATATCTCTTGATGAATTGGATATTATGGAGTGTTTTAGACTCCATAATAATATTTTATTTATATTATGAAGGTTTGGCCAAATTGTATGTAGTATGAACAATGGTTTATAATGTGACTATGTGTTCATTCATAATGATAGTCTGCACAAAATGTTGTTTAAGTGAATTTTGATTAAATAGAAGGGTTTTTTGTTGGTTTTTGGAACTTAAGGGGGAATTATAGATCGTATGGAATGGTTTCCATACTTTTGATAGTGGTTTTATGTTCTTATTTTTTTGATGAAGTGATAAAGGAGTGAATGTGTTCACATGAGACCTATAAGGGCTACAAGGGCCTAATTGAAAGGTGTAGTTCCTTAAGGGTGACCCATATATGCTATGGAAAACCTATGAATATTGTTTTGAGCCATGTATTTATGTGAGAAATGACTTAAGGTTTAAGGCATGCCTATTAGCTGACTAGGATGATGATGATTATGTATGCTCTTTAAATAGTGAAATCAAAGATGGTGATTTCTAGACTTTGGGTGAAAGAATTTAGAAATATTTAAGAAAGGATTGTGTGTGTGGATAGTGGAGAAAAGAAGGGGTAGAGTTCCATGTATATGATTTGAATATAATAATAGATTTATGATTAATTATATGACCTGTTGGTCATAATATTATTGATAGAATAATGCTCTTATTTTTTGAATACGAGTGAAGGTGAAGAGTGATAATCAAAGGTCCATCATAAAGTTTTGAAGGCATCAATGAAAAGGTGGATGTGTTCATTAGTATTTTTGTGGTAGATTATCATCTAAGGTGGTTGTAACCTCCTTACAAGGTAAAACTTGCTAAAATTTTGGTTGTTGTTGTAGCTCAGTTAAATAGGTATGACATCATCTTGTGGCATTATTATCTCACTAAATAGGGATTGTAGTTCCTTGATAAATTATAGATAGTCTATATTGGTTATTATTATAGGATATTAGTTCAATTTTAGTTTCTAATGTATTGTATTCCCCAAGAGGGTTTTCCATGTATATCATGTGTTATGTGATTGATCTTGCATTATCTCTCTTGTTCATTACTATGAATTATGTGTATGCTTCATGAATGCTTGTGTTAACTAATTAAGTGTTTGTAAAAAATAGAATTGAAGTTGGATTATTCGGGCTCACTTATTCACCCCCCATATAAGTGATTATACCTCTAACAATTTGTATCATAGCAGTTTCTTTGGTAAAGTCTTGACAAATTGAACACGATCTAAGGTAAAATATGAGTAGTCATAAAGGAGGCTTCCCTACTAAGCAAGCACTAATTTTCAATGGATCCAATTATGCTTATTGGAGTGAAATTATGAGGGCATAAATTATGTCCCTAGGGTTTGATTTATGGTAATCTATTCTAGATGGTAATGTTTCTCCTATTACTCCATCTAATTTTGTAGATAAGAAGTTATTTGAGAACAATTTTAAGGCAATGAATGCTATCACCTTTGGTATTTTAGAGACTAAATACACTAAGGTAATCCATTGTAAAAATGCTAAAGAGATAAGGTAAAAAATGCAAATCATTTTTGAAAAAGATTCAAAGGTTAAGCTTGCTAAGTTACACACTCATAGAAGCCAATTTGAAAGTCTCAAGATGAAGGAAGAAAATTGTGTGGCATCCTTTCTGTAGAGAGTTGATGAGACTCTAAACATCATCAAAGGTCTTAGAGAGAATCTTAAAGAATTTAATATAGTCATAAAGGTATTAAAGTATCTATCTCTCAATTTTGATCCAAAAGTATTTGCTATAGAAGAGAGTCATGATCTCACTCAGTTGAAGATGGATCAATTGCATGGCACCCTACTGCATATGAGATGAGAGCAAATGATGATATACCACAAAATAAAGTAGCTAAATTCAAGATAGAGATGAAGCCTAATAAGAAGTTTCAAGGTAATAAATCTAAAGAGGATGATATATTTGTCTTGGAAATATTGTCATTGATATCAAAGGTCTAGCATTATTGGTGATATAGGCCCCATTGCATTTAATATTGTTTATCTTGGGTAATGTGAGTTAATATTTATTTAATATTAACGAATATATTTTTGGTTGCATATGAGACAAAAGAAGGTCCCATGGAGAAGTCAAAGATCCATGGGGTAAAGACAAAAGAAGGATGGGACACATTTTCCCATGAAGAGTCATCTTAGGGAATTCCAAGAGTCACCAAGTGAAGACAAAAGAGGAAGGTTGCAAATTCTCATGAAGGGACACTTTGAGGAATATGAAAAGTCACCAAGATAAGGACAAAAGTGGGAAGGATGTTTTTGGTCATGAAGGGTCACCACATGAATTTTCAAAGGCATGAATATGAAGGGTCATACAAGTTTGGCACCATTTTCCATGAGGATTGAATGGTCACAAAGGGGGAAGGCAAAAGGTCATTTGGAAAGATATAAATAAAGGCTTGAGAATCCATTTGTAATAAGAGAGATAGAGGTTTATTGGATATTGTAATATCTAGCTTAGAAGAGCAATTGTGAGAGATGAATATGATTTGTATTTGTTATATCTAGCTTAGAAGAGCAAAGGTGATAGAGAGGAAAGAGATGTTGTATTGAACTATCATTTGTTGAGATAGCAACATTGAGAGATAGGTGTGTGGTATACAGAAAGGGGTTGGTGCTCCTGTGGGTTGGTGCTCATGAATTGTTGTTGGGTTGGTGCTCGGCAAAGGGGTTGGTGCTCCTGTGAGTTGGTGATCACAATTTTTTGCTGGGTTGGTGCTCGGCAAAGGGGTTGGTGTTCTTATGGGTTGGTGCTCACAAATTATTGTTGGGTTGGTGCTCAGCAAAGGGGTTGGTGCTCTTGTGGGTTGGTTCTCAAGAATTGTTTCTAGGTTGGTGCTCAGCAAAGGGGTTGGTGCTCCTATGGGTTGGTGCTCATGAATATTTTTTGGGTTGGTGCTTAGCAAAGGGGTTGGTGCTCCTGTGGGTTGGTGCTCATGAATAGTTGTTGGGTTAGTGCTCAGCAAAGGGGTTGGTGCTTCTGCAAGTTGGTGCTTGTAAATATTTTTTGGGTTGGTGCTCATTCATATACTTGAGATTATTCTCTGTGGTTTTTCCCACATTGGGTTTCCACGTTATATCTGGTGTCTCTCTCTATCTTATGTGGTGTTTATTATTTGAGTTTTATTGCATATCTTGAATGTTTGATTAAATGGAATTTGATTAAGGGAAAGTTTTATAAGATATATGATATACTGATTCACCCCCCTCTTAGAATATCTCATTCTTAACAATTGGTATCAGAGCAGGTTACTTTTTGAAAAGTTTTACAACTTGAAGGTAGATCGGGAAAGCACGATGGCTGGATCATAGGAAGGATTTTCTACAAATAAGGCACCTTTGTTTGATGGGATTAATTATGCTTTTTGGAGCATGAGAATGAAGTTTTATTTGATGGCCCTTGGATTAGACATATGGAAAGCAGTGGTGGAGGAATATGAAGAGCCACAGACATATGCAATTACTCTAGTAAAAAAGAAGGCAAGTAAATGTAATGTTAAAGCTTTAAATGCTATTTTATGTGGTTTATGTGAATTTAAATTTTTTAAAGTTATGCAATGTAAATATACTCATGAAACTTGGGTAAAACTTGAGAATAATTACAAAGGTGATGGAAAGGTTCAGCAAGCTAAGCTTCAAACTTTTAGAAGATAGTTTGAAAGTTTGAAGATGGAAGAAGAAGATATAGCAAGTTATCTCTTGTAAGTTGATCAGATTGTAAATCAAATTCAAAGTCTTAGAGAAACATTGGAAGAGTCAACGGTGGTACAAAAGGTTTTGAGATCTCTACCAATGAGATATGATGCAAAGATTTCAGCAATCAAGGAGATGAATAATTTAGTTAAGCTAAAAAAGGATGAGCTTCATGGTATTCTCACGGCATATGAGATGCCGATAGAATAAGATAAACCCTCAAAGAGAGAAGCAGCTTTCAAGACATCCAAGAAAGAGAAAGTTAAGATTCAAGAATCAAGTGATAGCTCCAGTGATGATGAAGATGACAACGGAGCACTTTTCATTTGCAAGCCGAAAAGATGAATAGGTAAATATCAAGAAAAGTTTCCTTTTAAATGTTTTAGCTGTGGAAAGATTAGACATTTTTTAGCTAGATGTCCAAATAAGGTTAATGATGATGAAGAAGAAAAGCCTACAAACAAGAAGAATTTCAAAGGCAAATCTAAGAAGGGATTCGAGAAGAAGAGCCTATATTCTAAGGATCCTAGCTCAGTCGAAGATAGTGGAGTCAACGATTCAGAAGAAGAAAAGATTCTATTCATGGCCATACATGAAGGTGATCAAGAAGAAGAAGAGGAGAAAGCTGAAGTGAATATGGAAGGAGAGCTCATTTGTGCCTTAGAAGAGTTAGAAGTTGTTCAGAAGAAGAATCGAAGATTAAAGCGCCAGATCAAGAAAAATGAAAAGGAGTCAAAGGAAATTATTAACGATCTAACAACACACTTAGAAGAAGCCAAGAAGAAGGAAGAAGATCTCACAGCATAGTTGGAAATAGTAAGAAAAGAATGTCAAAGGTATGTTAAGGAAATTGCCTCTTTAAAAGAAGATATTGAGAAAGCAGTCAATGATAAAGTAGTTAGTGAATCAAAATTTGAGGATAGCACTAACATGCTGAATAAGATATTGGAAAGTCAAAAAGAAAATTCAGATAAGACAGGGATCAATTTTGAAAAGAAAAAGAGCTATGTTGAAGCTCTTACAAAAGAGGAAACAAAAAGGGGAGAAGTGAAGAATACAAAGGACATTTCAAACAGAGAAGACTAGAGGGAACAAAGCTACAAAAGGCAATAAGGTCAGAGATATATAGACAGGTCTTATTTTTATGGCTATTGTTTTTATTGTAATGTATATGGTCACAAGAAATTAGAATGTAGAAAAAGAGCTAACAATTTTACAAATAAGGAGAAGGAAAGACAAGTAGAGTCAAGAAAAAGCCACAACTCTTTTCCTCCTCTATCAAGCTTTGATGAAGAGACCATAGTATGCTATAAGTGCAACAACTTCAGACACATAGCTTAGTATTGTAGAAGCATGTTTGAGTCAGACAAGAAGGATCAGAGTTTCAAAGCTCCATTCATCAAGAAGAAGGTTCAGACATGTTCATGGCATGAGAAACAACCTGAAGATTCTATGATGGTTTAGACAGACCTGCATGTAAGAGGTAAAGATCAGCCATGGTTAATTGATAGCGGATGTTTGAGGCATATGATAGGAGATAAAAGTAAGTTCATTACTCTAAAGAAGATCAATGGTGGTACAGTGAGATTTAGAGATAAAACCATTGTGAGGATAGCTAGAAAAGGTACCTTGAGTTTGGATTATGGTAGAACTAAGACTAAGAATGTTTTATATGTAAAAGGTCTTAAGCATAATCTATTGAGTGTTAGTCAAATATGTGATCAAGGATACACATTAAATTTTCATGCTAAATGTTATGAGATTAGAAGAAAAGATTAAAATGAGTTGATTTTGATGCTCAAAGGACAAGGAACAATGTATATGTATTGTTAGATATCTTCTCAAAGGCACGATCAAAGGACACATTCAAATATCTGCAAGAGGAGTTGGGAGTAATTTCTATTACTTCTTGCCATTGATGTGCAACATCAGTTAAGGGGGAGCTAAGTGTTAGCTCTAGGTAGGCCCTTTGCCATTGATGTCAAATGGGGAGAATAATAGGTATAGGTACAAGTGTAGAAATAGGTACAAGGAATATGTACAAGTTACTACAATAAGGGGTAGTTATTGTATGTTTTCAGATGACAATATGTGTAGGTAACAGGATGTGGCAGTTTAAGGATTTAGGTTACCATCAATGACAAAGGGGGAGATTTTTGGAAATATTATCATTGATGTCAAAGGTCTAGCATTATTGGTGATATATAACCCATTGCATTTAATGTTTTTTATCTTGGCTAATGTGAGTTAATATTTATTTAATATTAACGTATATATTTTTGGTTGCATATGAGACAAAAGAAGGGCACATGGAGAAGTCAAAGATCCATGGGGTAAAGACAAAAGAAGGATGAGATGCATTTTCCCATGAAGAGTCATCTTGGGGAATTTAAAGAGTCACCAAGTGAAGACAAAAGAGGAAGGGTGCAATTTCTCATGAAGGGACACTTTGAGGAATATGAAAAGTCAACAAGATAAGGACAAAGTGGAAAGGAAATTTTTGGTCATGAAGGGTCACCACATGACTTTTCAAAGGCATGAATATGAAGGGTCATACAAGTTTGGCACCATTTTCCATGAGGATTGAAGGGTCACAAAGGGGGAAGGCCAAAGGTCATTTGAAAATATATAAATAAAGGCTTGAAAAGCCATTTGTAATAAGAGAGATAGAGGTTGATTTGATATTGTAATATCTAGCTTAGAAGAGCAATTATGAGAGATGAATATGATTTATATTTGTTATATCTAGCTTAGAAGAGCAAAGGTGAGAGAGAGGAAAGAGATGTTGTATTAAACTATTATTTGTTGAGATAGAAACATTGAGAGATAGGTGTGTGGTATACGCAAAGGGGTTGGTGCTCCTGTGGGTTAGTGCTCATGAATTGTTTTTGGGTTGGTGCTTGGCAAAGGGATTGATGCTCTTGTGGGTTGGTGCTCATGAATTGTTGTTGGGTTGGTGCTTCGCAAAGGGGTTAGTTCTCCTATGGGTTGGTGCTCACGAATTGTTGTTGGGTTAGTGCTCAGAAAAGGGGTTGGTGCTCCTGTGGGTTGGTGCTCGGCAAAGGGTTTGGTGCTCCTATGGGTTGGTGCTCATGAATAGTTATTGAGTTGGTGCTCAGCAAAGGGGTTGGTGCTCCTGTGGGTTGGTGCTCATGAATAATTATTACGTTGGTGCTCAGTAAAGGGGTTGGTGCTCCTACAAGTTGGTGCTTGTGAATATTATTTAGGTTGGTGCTCATTCATATACTTGAGATTGTTTTCCATGGTTTTTCCCACATTGGGTTTCCACGTTATATCTGGTGTCTCTCTCTATCTTATGTGGTGTTTATTTTTTGAGTTTTATTTCATATCTTGAATGTTTGACTAAGTGGAATTTGATTAAGGGAAATTATTATAAGATATATGATATAATGATCATCCCCCCCCTCTCAGTATAAATTTGATATATGATGAAGATGAATTAATTAGTTTAATTGTGAAGAATTAAACAAAGGATCAAGAAGTATAAGGGAAAACTACCCTTCAAATGTTTTAATTATGATTTGATAGGATATTTTTCTCATAAGTTCACTCATAAGCGTGAGAAGAAATATAATGAAGAGCATGGTGAAGGCTAAGATGATGACAAGAAGACATACAAGAAGAAAGAATTTATAAATTTTATCAATAAGAAGTATTTCAAAAATAAGAAGAGTCTTTACATCAAAGACTATTGCAACTCGTTAGATGAGAGTGAAGATAATGACTTAGAATATGATCATGAATATGATGGTCCTACTAAATATGAATCTTTATTCATGGCTAAAGAAGGAAGTTTCTCACATCAGAAGGTATCTAATTTTATTCATTTAGATGATGATGAAGATGAGGTGGACTATGAGATTCTATTGATGAAAGATATTAAAGAACTAAATATTGAGAAGAAGATCAATAAGAATATGAAATATAAACTCAAGGACTATGAGGAAAGATTGAATGAACACAGAACGGAACATGAAGATATGATCAAGCATCTCATTTGTCAATTGAAAATTCTATCTACAAGCCTAAAAGCTAAAGAAGATTAATGTTAAAGGTATGTTTCTAAAAATGAGTCTTTAAAATTTGAGCTAGAAAAGATAATATGTAAGGTTAAGTCATTTGTGATATTTCCAAAGAGCTCATATGATGTAGACAATATTTTGAGTGATTAAAAATATGCTAGTGATAAAACTAGTATTGGATACGAATAAGAATAAAATAATGTAACTCAAGAGAAGATGAAGACTAATGTGAACCAAAACATCCATACTTTGAAGATAAATCATCAGATAAGGAATGAAGGTGTTTATAGAGAAAACACAAACTAGATCAGAAAGCCAAATGCCTTGAGGTATGAAAGTTTTAATGGTTACTATTTCACATGTAATCAATTTGGTCATATGTATAGAGAGTGTAAGAGACCTATTAGAAATGATTTTGCATGAAACTATGATGGGGGTCATTAGTCAAAAGGTATGAATAGAGTTAAATGCTTTAACTATCTTGTTATGGAACACTTTGTAAACCATTATCCACATAAGGTTAGATAAGGTGAGTCATCTTTAAAATGGGGAGGTTGTTTTGTGTCATGACAAAGGACATATTGCAAGTTTCTATCCAAACATGGTAATACAAACTATGGTGTGCTAAAATTATGAACAGAGAGGTCACATTACTCTATTCTACAGCAAAGGTATGTTACTTAGAATAGGTTTAATCAGGCTCCTAGAGTGAAAGAAACAAGGAAAGTCAACACGTGGAAGCCAAAGGTGACAAGTGTGATTCATGATGAGTATAAAAATCTAAGTAATTTGTTTGATATGGTGGAGAATGCTTCAGAAATTAAAGAGTGCCAAGAAATCTCATTTTTTGCTCATGTTGAGAATCAAGAGATCAAGCTCAAAGAGAAGACCAAGCTGCTAGTTGAAGCTAGTCTTGAGGTATGCATGGATCCAAGTGAACATCCTACTATTTTTTAGCATGTATCATGCAAAAAACATCATTTTTTATTCCTAAAGATGAGGTTTCAAGCTAGAATAAGGATTCTATAGATGAAAAGGTATGTCATGTATATTTGTTGTCTCCATGTATTATCAATCTAGTTCTTGAAGAAAATGAGAATTTTATAGTGGTTGAACATGTTGCTTCTCTTAATTCTAAGAAGAATAAAAATAAATATAAGTATCAGATTACTAAGGAGGAAAATGAACATTAGGAGTTGTGGGCAACTACTAGTTTCACACCATGGTAGAGCATTATGGTGTAGAGGATGTCTATACCTACACTTCGTAGGAGAAATTTTTTCTTATGGAGAAGAAATTTTGTGGGATAAACATCATAATTCCAATATGTATAGAGACTTATGTTGATCTTAGAAGGTCATTGGTTAAGGGTGAATGATAACTTCATGAGTTTGGTCCATTGGTTTGTGAAGGAGTTGTAGCATCGAGTCAAAACGGGTGGTTCCAGGTGGATTAATGAAATTGATGAAAATGTCAAGAAGAGTTTGATGATCATAAAGGTATATACACTTATTTGTGATGTATAAAGGTATATACACTTATTTGTGATGTTCTCTAGGTGATTTTGTGGTCTAAAGGTATGTTTATGTCAATTGAACTTTTTTGTGTGCTCTCAGTTTTCTCAATTTTTGGCTTAAGGGCAAGCAAGCCTAAAAATGGGTTATAGGAACTCTATGCTCCCAAAGGTGTGAAGGCTCAAATATTGGTTCATAAGTATGTGATGGGTGTCTCCATGTGTGCAAGAATTTTTAGAGGTGTGCGTTGAACAAAAGGAGGTTTGTTGACCTTCTTTATTTTAAGATTCTAGGGTTTTGGGCTTTATTATAAAAGTGATCTACCTTATGAATTGAGGTCTAAATATTTTTAACACATTTAATGGGCCAAATGGGTTTTTAAATAAAGATTCACATAGATTTAAAGGTTTTTTGTTCTCAATTTATTCAAGTTTTTATCAATATGGAGGGATAATTAGCTAGTAGGTTTGTGAAGGAAGTATGTTATAGAGGATGATCCTAGTGATGCAAATTGGTTTGATTGAGGGGGAATATGAGAGTGATTTAGGTATGAAGTTTTAGGTCCTGAAGATGTGTCTACTAAAAATTATGGGCTTTGCATATTCCAGGTAGGGCTACAAGGAGGCTAGACAGGCCTAGTGTGAAGAAGAGTGCCTTTTGATTTATTTTTCCAAAAGATAAAGGCATGAGTGTTTTAAGAATATTTATCAAGTTTTTTTAGTTCATGTTTCCTATTTGGTGAGTGGCATGAAATTCTATTGGTGGTCCTTGTAGTAGCTTGAAAGAGAAGGTTAGTTAGCATATGTGGTGGTTCTTCATGGTGTGTGGAGATCTAAATATGCTTAGAGGGTAAAATTGATAAGATTAATTAAGGGGAGTCCCTCTTAGATGTTTATTGATGTTTTCCATCAGATTTAAATGTTTTTTATGCTCTTTTTTCATTGGTTTCAATCCTTGGTTAAAGAGAGTGTTGGCATGGAGCAAGAGGATGTTGTCAAGGCAAGCAGAAGTAGGCTTAAGGTAAGGGACAGTTTTTATCATATTTATAATATTGTCCTTTCCTATTTTATAATTTTTTTAGGTCCCCAAGATCATTTGGTGTCCACTTTTTCATTGTTTCAAAGGGGGAAAATTTTCCTATTTTGGGAGTGCTTGAAGAGAGAGAAAGTGAGTTGTATATTGCTATATATGATGGGTTTCGACATTAATGACAAAGGTAGAGATTTTTGTATAGTTTTTAGTGATGTCATGTAGGTTTTATGGTGAGTGGATGAAGAGACTTAATAGTCTATGTGACAACGACAAAGTGTGCAATGTGTTTATCCTAGTATGCTTGAAGAAGGCTTGGTTGATCTTAAGAGTTTACTAGGTTTGAGATGTTTAGGGATGAGTCTGAAGTATTGATCATGTGAAAGAGGTCCCATAAGAAGTGTTCTATGATTTGTGATATTATGTGCATGATTGGTATTCATTCGGTTCTTCATTGTGTTCATCTAGAACTATTGGTTTAGTGGTAAAAAATTTGAATAGATAGTTTGATGATGTCACCATTACCACATATGGATGAGTCAGGAGGAGTTGGTCATATGGTGGTGATCACATTAGTCCCTAATTTATATGTGCTAAATATCAGGTCATGTTCCTAAGTGCATCAAAAGATATGTAAGTGTAAAGTTGGGCTCCCAGGCATTTTGACAATGTTTTCTATGTTCAAATAGCACTGAGTAAGTAGTATGTTGACATTATATCCAAATTTGCATGAGGCAAGAAATAACCAAGAAATAAATTTAATGGTATATTTATTGCACATGTAGATGTTTTAGAAAAAAATTATCATATGGGTTGGTTCAATTTTATGCATAGTTATTATGCACCAAATTTTAGGTCATGCAATATAGCATGACAAAAGATATGCATGTGAAAAGTTGGGCTCCTAGGCATTTTGACAGTGTTTTCTTTGTTTAAATAGAGTCAAGTAAGTAGTATTTTGACATTATATCTCACATGTGTGGACATTTTATGATAATTTAATCATATGTGTTTGTTTAGTTTTGAGCCTAGTTTATTTACACTAAACTTTAGATCATGAAATGAAGTGCATCAAAATATATGCATGAGAAAATTTGGCCTTCTAGACAAGTTTTAAGCATAGTTGGCTCTATGACAGAAGATTTTGAGAAGGCATTTTAATGGTGATATATCTCACACATGTGAGGGTTTGATGAGCATTTTTTCATACGGATGGATTCTCCTATGTAAGGATATCATATGGTCCAAATTTAAGATCATGCATCTAAGCATAGAAGAAGTTATTGAGGTTCAAAAATGGCTACTTAGGTAGATAATCAAGGTTCCCATAATCATTTTTTCATAAGTTAAAGTTTGATTGTAATATCCCCAACCAATAGGTACTATAGAAAGACAAAAGCTCTGATCTGCTTTTCTGTGTATTCTGATTTTTTGTATGAAATAAGAACAAATAGTGATTTTTGCAAAATAATTTCCAAATAAATAAATAAACCATAGTATAATCTCTTAACTAGAAAATAAATGATCTTATTATTCATCCAGATGATTACAATAGATGTCATCTATCATGCATATAAAAGATTATTAAAATACGGTCTTAAAACCCTGAGTATTCCACAAACTGGGAATAAAAACTCGGATCTGGTACGTCTTAACCTATTGTGTCAAAAACACAGTCACCGACATTGGTTATACTACCACCATCGATTTCTTGGTGTCGTTATCCTACTGACGTCGGTCAGAGGGTCGGCCGATGTCGGTCACTATCGGTCTCTGCCTGCAGATGTCAGTCTCTGCGTAGATCTATATGGATCTATACGAACTTCGTACGGATGCCAATATAGCACACCCTATTGGTTGGACCCCTGATCTCAAGATATATGGCTCTAATATAGAAGATCTCTATCTGTATAATTTATTGAATCAAAAATCTAATAAAATAAATACCTGAAATACCTGTGATAACTTCTGTGTGAAGTTATCTCTCAAACTTGTAAACCTCTGTGATAACTTCTGTATGAAGCTATCTCTCAAATTGGAAATAGATCGGCTGATCTCTCACAACCTCTGAATCACACACACTACAAATGGAATCCTGAAACCCTTGGCTTAGTCTTCACAGAAGAATTCTTAGCAATAATCAATATCAATAATCAATGGATAATTTTCAACTCTCTCCCCATGAGAAACCCTTATACCCTCAAAAAGATGTGCTTTCCCTAATTAGGGTTTCTTAATTAAAAATAGGCCAAATAATTAATATTTGATTATATCAAATCAAATATTAATATCTCCCTCAATACATGTCAGATCCTCAAACCAACTGAAGCTGGTGAATCAGGGAGTGATTCTTCACATGACCATACTAAAACAAGGGTGCTCTACTGCATGTCAAATATCCCTAAATAATAGGAGCTCAAGCAAACATGTTTGAAAGATCCTGAATGAGAGCCAACTATAGAAATTCTGCTAATTGAAGCCAATCCAAGCTCCATCAAGACCCTCTATCCATCCTCTCAGCCTACGAGGGTCGCATAATAGGCTAATCATCAAGTC
Source organism: Torreya grandis (assembly GCA_037957365.1). Classification (NCBI taxonomy): domain Eukaryota; kingdom Viridiplantae; phylum Streptophyta; class Pinopsida; order Cupressales; family Taxaceae; genus Torreya; species Torreya grandis. The sequence goes on along the minus strand of JARHVA010008004.1, from coordinate 319,357 downwards.
TAAAGATGTCCACTAAAAAAGGGGACATGACAATCCACCCCTCCTAAAATTGCTTGTCCCCAAGCAATCACGGAACAAGAAACCACTCGATCCACCTGGATCCCAAGGAAAGGGTTGTGTAATGTCCCTCATGTCACCAACCAACCCCTATGAAGAAATCATCAGCATTAACAGTACAAAAATCAGCAACTGAAAAACTGCACTCAACACCCAAATAACTGACATCACTAACAAAATTATCTGAAGACCAACTATAGATGCCAGTAGAAGAACCCACTCTGTGGAACTCAAGCCAACTAAAACATCGACTCTATCAAAACTCAAGTCTCTGTCTAACTGACACTCACACCCAACTGTACCATGGATATGACAACAACCATAGGTACCTAAGTCACTGACACCAAATCTAATCTCTAATAAACTGTCATGGGTGTGCTGATACTGCAAGCTGTGTAACTTACAACTACCAATTCCATCTATAAAAGATGGTTCCAATCCATTCCATAATGGATGGTAAGAAATAGCTGTTGATCTACACCTACATGAAATCAAATCTTTGATCTCTAAGTCAAAAGAAGAATAATGAGCATACCCCATAGTATAATGTTGGTAAGAACCCCCAAACTCTACTACTGGCTCACCATCACTGAACTAGGAATCAGTAGATGGCTCTAATCTCTGACTCCAAGTGGTTGTAGGCTGGATAGGACCCTGTGCAATCTACTCAAAAAACCCCACATCAAAATCCCTGTGAGGTAGCATAGTAGAAAGGATCCCTATAATCTCCCCACTCAATCTGCTAATAGCACTAGTACCTTAGATGAGAACACCTTCTATCACTTTATGCGAGTCCAAATGAACACCTGCACTATCCAACAAATACTCTATGAATGATTTAGTGTAGTAAAAATTATATGTGAAAGCATCAACATACTCCCCTGCACACCATAACTGATCCCTCTATAAAGGTGGCACAACCAACTATACCACACTGTCATATGTGTGAGAAGAATCAATCTAGAGACTTGACTCCATTGGTATCCCAAACACATCAAGACCAGGTACTCCCAAATCTTGAACATGTGTGTCATCCCCAACAACATGCTCCTTAGCAATAACTGTAGGAACATACTCACCACCAACCACCTCAATATACAAATGAATTGGGCCTGGGCCTGGTGAAGACTGCAAATGCTCTAACTCCATGGTCACCTCAACCAAATGAAACTGTGACTCCTCATAAGCCAAATGCATACTCTCAAGAATATTAGAAGTCACCTTGAGTTATTGAGTAAGGTCACTCACCTTATCTTCCTTAACCAATAATGCATCATATGCTATGCTGCCTCACTCCATAAGATAATCTCTGTCAGCTACCAACTGCATATAATCTTATCTCAAAATCTGGATAGCCTCCCATAAAGAGTGGATGTCTATCAAGGACAAATAACTGCCTCCCCACTCAATGCTAGTAGGAGAACCCCATCCATAAACTGCTAACAACTAATGAGCAGCATGAAAATGCTCGCAAGTGATAGCAATATCTCGCTCACTAACTCTCAGCTAACTAGACACATGATGGTGTTGGCTAGATTGTCTCCTACAATCCTCCTCTGATGCATGGTCTACAAGAGTAGACTCAAAATCACTGACCTCTAGAGTACTACCATCCATACTCTATGAATCAACTCCAAAGCTCATATCAACATATAGAGTATAAAAAATTGTAGCATCACTGTCTAACTCCTCTGTACCAAAAGAAACTGCCGATGAAACTAAGTCCTCAAAACTGTCCACTGCATTCTCCTGAGTGTCATCTACAATAATTGGATCCTATGAATCTTCTATAGAATCTACCACATCTGAGAGATCATCAACTCTCAGTGTACTAACATCTAAATACACCTCCACACTTTGAATACAAGCATCGGACTCATCCTCATCTAACTCCGAAGAAGCCGCTACTAAAACTATCTCATCATCACAATCTCTAGCTCCCGCATCCTCTGCAACTAACTAAGAGTCCAAATCCTCATGACATAGGTCATCCACATGTCTCTTAGAATCCTAGAGAGCCAATTGAGTACACACCAAGGAATTCTGGGTATCCTCCAGCTCATGAGAAAACCGGTCAACCTCCTCTTCTTTCTTGTTTTGTGATGTAGACCCTTTAAAAATGGATGTCATACACCATACGAATTTGTCTTCGAATGTAGGGTCTGAAAGGATTTCATTCATCCTCCTCTAGGTTTTAACCAGCATATTCAAACTTTGTTTCAGCGTCTCCATATCCTTGTCCCACTATTTCTGAGTACTGGAAGTACCCATGATTAACTCGCCGATTCAATGTCCAATCTACCCGAACTACCCAACAGGATGGCAGGTCTTAGCTCTGATCTACCCAACAGGATGGCAGGAATTTGGCTCTGATACCACTGTAATATCCCCAACCAATAGGGACTGTAGAAAGACAAAAGCTCTGATACCACTGTAATATCCCCAACCAATAGGGACTGTAGAAAGATAAAATCTCTGACACCACTGTAATATCCCCAACCAATAGGGACTATAGAAATATAAAAGCTCTGATTTGCTTTTTTGTGTATTCTGATTTTTTGTATGAAATAAGAACAAATTGCAATTTTTGAAAAATAATTTCCAAATAAATAAACCACAGTATAATCTCTTAACTGGCAAATCAATGATCTTATTATTCATCCAGATGATTACAATAGATGTCCTCTGTCATGCATATAAAAGAATATTAAAATACGGTCTTAAAACCTTGAGTATTCTGCAAATTGGGAATAAAAACCTAGATCTGGTACATCTCAGCCTGTTGTGTCAAAAACATAGTTGCTGACGTCGGTTATACTGCCACCATCAGTTTCCTGGTGTCGTTATCCTACCGACATTGGTGAGAAGGTCAGTCGATGTCAGTCGTTGTCAGTCTCTTCCTGCCGATGTCAGTCTCTACGTAGATCTATATGGATTTATATGGACTTTGTACAGCTGCCAATAAAGCACACCCTATTTGTTGGACCCTTGATCTCAAGATATATGGCTCTAATATAGAAGATCTCTATCTATATAATTTATTGAATCAAAAACCTAATAAAATAAATACCTGAAATACCTGTGATAACTTCTGTGTGAAGTTATCTCTCAAACCTGTAAACCTCTGTGATAACTTCTGTATGAAGCTATCTCTCAAATTGGCAATAGATCAGCTGATCTCTCACAACCTCTAAATCACACACACTGAAGAGTGGATGTTCTCCAATGCAAATGGAATCCTGGAACCCTTGGCTCAGTCTTCATAGAAGAATTCTTAGCAATAATCAATATCAATAATCAATGGATAATTTTCAACTCTCTCCCCATGAGAAACCCTTATACCCTCAAAAAGATGTGCTTGCCCTAATTAGGGTTTCTTAAATTAGAATTAGGGTTTCTTAATTAAAAATAGGCCAAATAATTAATATTTGATTAAATCAATCAAATATTAATATCTCCCTCAATACATGTCAGATCCTCGAACCGACTGAAGCTGGTGAATCAGGGAGTGATTCTGCACATGACCATACTAAAACAAGGGTGCTCTACTGCATGTCAAATATCCCTAAATAATGGGAGCTCATGCAAACGTGTCCAAAAGAGCCCAAATGAGATAAAACTATAGAAATTATCCTAATCGAAGCCAAGCCAAGCTCCATCAAGACCCTCTATCCATCCTCTCAGCCTACGAGGGTCATATAATAGGCTAATCATCAAGTCTGAAGATGTCCACTAAAAAAGGGGACATGACATTGATCAACATTGATGATGCACATTTATCTAAGATGTTAGGAAGTAATAAGATGGTAATAATTTCACATTGTATAAAAACTAAGCAAAGGTAAAGGATAAGGCATTTTAATGGTGATATATCTCACAGATGCGAGGGTTTGATGAGTAGTTTGTCATATCGCTGGATTATCCTATGTAAGGATATCATATGGTCCAAATTTAAGATCATGAATATAAGTGTAGAAGAATTTAGTAAGGTTCAAAAATTTCTACTTAGGTAGATAAGCAAGGTTCCCATACTTAGTCAGTTTTGCATAAGTTAAAGTTTGATCAACATTGACGATGCACATTTCTCTAAGATGTTAAAAAGTAATAAAATGGTAATAATTTCACATTGTATAAAACATAAGAAAAGGTAAAGGATAAGGATCCATAAGTGAGAAAGTATTCATACAAATTGATCAAATGGTGAGCATTTATTACTAAAGACTTAGTTGATCCACAAAGATTGATGGTGCGTATTAAGTCAACATTACAAGGGTAAATGGGATGAGGTCAAAATGACTAAGGTTTAACATTTGAGAATTGGTGCCTATGCATTAAAGTTTGGACAATATAAATGATTCATAATTTATTTTAGCAGTGAGGACATGAGATGCGAGCAAAGTGGTCAAAGTTTATCTGTGATTGTTGTCATTTAAATATTCAAATTTAACAAGGGAAAACTAGTGTCTGGTCATTGGACCATATATTTTGATTCAAGATGAATTTACTCATGCTATTAAAAAAAGATGAAGAAGAATCCATGGTGAATCTAATTAACCTAATTTAAATATCTTTAAGTGTGTACAATCAAATATATGAAGGTTCAAAGTTGATTATGTGTTTAACTATGTTCTAGAAGTGACTTGAGAAGGATGTTTGAGCTTTTTCTGATGTTGTTTCGATATCTCTTGATGAATTGGATATTGGGGAGTGTTTTAGACTCCATAAGAATACTTTATGTGCATTATGAAGGTTTGAACAAACTGTATGTAGTATGAACAATGGTTTATAATGTAACTATGTGTTTGTTCATAATGACTCTGTGCACAGAATGTTGTTACAGTAAATTGTGCTTAAATAGAAGGGTTATTTTTTTGGTGTTGAAACTTAAGGGGGACCTATATATAATATGTAATGGTTCCATGCTTTTTATAGTGGTTATATGTTCTTATTTTGTTTGATTAAGTGCTAAAGGAGTGAATGGGTTCACATGAGACCTATAAGGGATACAAGGGCCTTATTCAAAGGTGTAGTTCCTTAATGGTGACCCATAGATGCTACGGTGAACCTATGAATATTGTTTTCACTTATGTCTTCATGTGATAAATTCTTGAAGGGTTAATTCATGCCTATTTATTGATCAATATGATGATGATCATGTATGCTCTATAAATAGTGATTTATATACTTTGGGCAAGATACTTTGGAAAGATTTGAGAGAGATTTGTGTGCATAGATAGTGGAGTGAAGGAGGGGTAGAGTTATTTGTGGATGATTTGAAGAGTAGAATAGATTGAGGACTGATTATATAACCTATTAGTCATAATTATATTTGTATAATAGTGATCTTACTATTTGAATATGAGTGAAGATGAAGAGTGATAATCAGAGGTCCATCATCAAGTGTTGAAGACATTAGTGCAAAGGTGGATGTGTTCATAGGTTTTATTTTGGTAGCTCAGCATCTAAGGTGGTTATATCCCCCTTTTAAGGTAAAACTTGCTAAAATTTTGGTTATTGTTATAGCTTAGTTAAACAAGTGTGGTAGCACATTATGGGATTGTAGTATCAGTAAATAGGGATTGTAATTACTTGATTAGTTGTAGATAGTATAAATTAGTTCATGTTATTATAGGATAGCAGTTCAATTATAGGTTCTAGTGTGTTTTATTCCCCGAGAGGGTTTCCCACGTATGTCATGTGTTATGTGATTAATCTTGCATTGTCTCTCTTACTCATTGATACTAATGATGTGTATGTTTCATGAATGATTATGGTAACTAATTAGGTATTTGTAAATATTAGAATTGAATTTGGATTATTTGGGCTCATTGATTCACCCCCTCTCGGTGATTATACCTCTAACACAATCAACAGCAAGTACCTAATCTACAACAAATTCCAAGCTAACAAAAAATGCCTAATCTACAATAAGTACCTAACCAACAAGTTATCAACTAGAAACAAATATCTAATGTCCAAAAAATATCTATTAGGAAATAGCTATGAACTAGGAATTTGACTAGGAAGAGGAGATTAGTATTGTGTTAGTGACAAAATGAACAAAGCAAATTGACAAACAACACACTAAACTGACACCTTCATGCCTAGTTACTAGGGTGAGCTTAATAAAAAAAATGATAAACACAACTAAAAAGTAAAGAAAAAAAATAATCCTTCACCTTCCTTAGATGCTCTAAATGCTTGTTGTAATGGCTTGTTTGGCTTGTGCTCATGAAGTCTTCATCAAAGGAGGCTTGGCTATCTACTCTTCTCCTTGGCACCTTATGGCATTGGCTTGGCTTGGAATAAATTTGGCATGATAACACTAATTATAATAGACTTTTGAAGATATTTTAACATAATAACTTTGCACCAAAATAGCTTTAAAATGATGTTCATGGCCTCTCTATTTATAGATTTTTGCAAATGGCTAGAATCAACCTGAACCATCCATCTCAAGATTGAGATGTGTGGTTAAGGATTAATCTATTTATGTAATTAAAATATATAAATAGGCTCATCAATTTTTGGCATAAAGGAGCAATTAAGAGGCATGGAGGGAAATGATGAGGCATGGGAGGCATGAATCTTGATATTTGTGGCATTTAAGGCCTAGGGATGTCTTCCCAAGAAATGAGGTCACATGGTGATGCATATATTCAATATTTATTTACAAAAATAAGTATTCAACAAGTTTCCATGGAATTATTAATTAGGCTCTAATTTGGTTTATTTATATTTTAAGCATGATTAACCACATTGTGCACAAATTACTCAAATTGATTAGAATGCCTTGTTATTGGTCCAAAATTTGACTAGATTGGAATTAGAAGTTGATGTCAGATGCATTAGATCAATTATATAATTTAAGATGTTATCAACACCAAACAATAAAATCACATGTCGCATGTAAGAGATTTGATAGGAAAGAGCAATCTAGAGCACCTAGGTGCAAAATTAGAATTTTGACTCAGAATGATCTTATTAAAGTTAACTAGACCATAAATTACATTACCCCAATTAGGGATACCCTAACCAAAATTGGAACTTGAGTATATCAATTTCAACTCATTTAATGTGTTTTAGTGTTTTTAGACCAAATTGTGCATTTTGGTGGAAATTGGTTAAAAGACTGGTCGAAGGTCATTGGTGGCCAGATTTAGGTGTCTATAATTTGCCCCTGGTTGGAAAGGTATTGCAAACCATAGGTAAATAAATGTCTTCTCAAAGAATTAAAAGGTCTTGTATGTTAAAAATAAGATTATGGTTGAAGAACAAAGCTAAAAATGATATTGGGGAAGCCTAAGATGATGCCCCCTCAAGGGAGTGACCATCACATTTATTGATGGATGATCCCTCAAAAAGAAATAATAAGAAAGGTGGAATTAACACGTGTTTGAGATTAATACAAATGATAAAATGCTTGAATGCATTGATGTAAAAAGGATATTGATTTGCACAAAAGTAGTTATAATCAAGATTAAAAGTCAAAATAATGATTTGCCCATAGGTGGTTATAATCATTAAGAAGACCTAAATAGGCTAAAAATGATTGTGCCCTAGTTAGGGTTGATTAACAAGCATAACTCAAGGATATAACCTAGAATATAGATTAAAGATGAGTGGGTGAAAAGTGATAAAATAAATTAATATAAGAATAATATTGATAAGTGTGAATGATTTAGTTGTACCTACCAATGAGGAGATGCTCGTCTTGATTAGCAATGATACAACTAGAATGGTTAATGGGTTGATTTAAACAAGGGTAGGATGGGAGGATTTTCCAAGGTACCAAGGAGAAACTTCTATGGCTCCATTGATTATAGACTTTATTGAAGCTAATGTTTGTTGTAACATGTGATGGTAGGCTTCATGATAAAACACCATGAAAACTTGGTCAAAATATACATAAGGACTAACTCCTAATCTAATAAACACTCAAAAATAATGCACCAATGATAAAAATCATGATGACAATGTTGATGTATGAATATGGATGGACTCAATAATAATGTGTTTAAGGAATCACCCAACAAACACATATAGACTGAGTCGAGGCAACAGTGCTGAAATCAAATATATAGGCAAGTGAATAAACAAATAAATAAATAAACAAACAACCTAAAATAAATAAATAAATAGAAAGCTTAAAAACAAAATCAAAAGAAAGCATCCTAACAATGACCATGCCCTAGTAAGGTAGATCAAGGATAACTGACCAAGATTAGGTAGGACAAATATTTTCAAATTTTTTGAAATGTTATGAATGTTTTTGACATTTTTGAGGTGTCTCAACTTGATCAAGAATGACAAGATACTTGCTCACAAAATAGTGAGCATATTTGGCTTAGGTTGCTCATAAAATGATGAGAGCACATGGAAAGGGGGACTGAGGTGACCTCAACATGAATTGAGAATGACCCACATAGTCCTAAAATGACCTCAAGTCATATTTATTCCATCCACACAAAAGGCAAGAAAAAACCAACTAGGTCCCAACAAGTTCTCAAATTTGGCAAATGGCCAGTCAAGTAAAAATAGTAATGGCAAGGTGATGTGGTAACACATGATAAAAAAAAAGTGTTACCCCTAGTTTTCCCATAGGCATTTATAACTAAGATACAACATCATAGGTTAATTATACTAATTTTCCCATAGGTGTTTATAACTATTAGCAAGACTGTGAAACATTGATTTGCCCATATGCGGTTATAATCAAGCTCACATAAATAAGCTTGATATTGGATGGAAAATGAAATATATCTTGCCAGATCAACTGGCACACTACTTTATAGACTATCACTTAAACATGGACTTGATTGATCATTAAAACTTCATTGGAATCCTCTCATAAAAACTATGGGAAGAACTAAAGGAACCAAGATCAAATCATGATTGGGTAGGATGACTAAAAACATGCTTTGGTCTAGATAGGAATGGAATGATAGGATGTATAAAATGGTAAGAGGGTTTACGCCTAGGTGATAGGGTTAATAGAAATAATATGCAACAATGGCAAACGGATATGTAACAACAACAATGACATGGCAATGTGAAATGGTATGTTACATGTTATTAGCCTAGGTGTGATAAATGACATATGATTCTATTTTTCCTATTGAGATGGAGATGCAGATCCTAATTAACTAATACAAATAAAATACTCGATTATGTTAATTTTTATCCCACACCTCATTTAAATAATTGCTATGTCAATAACTACTTATATATTTGGATGCCAAGAATGCTTTTATGATCTTTGTTGGTCATTAATTTTGATTCCTTCAAACATCGAGACAAGGTATCTTTGTAGCCTCTACAAAGGAAAGTGTGACCATGGATAATAAACAAGGACAAATAATGGATGGTAGGTTTGATTATGAAATGGAATGGTAGATGATAATGGAATGTGTAATGGTGGGAAAATAAATGAAGATCAGGACTTTCAGTCATACATAATGTTGTTGATGTTGGATTCAACATAACTTTGGTTGTGGTAGGGCCAAAGAATTGTTCTCTTGATAGGACCACCAACTTTTTCTATTGTTTGATCTTGAGAGTATCTACCCTCTGATTAAGCTATGGATTGGAAGCTATTTTGATTTTATCTTTGATTTTGTCTTTATCAAGAAGTGAATAACTTTTATGCTCAGCTATTGGTATCTCAAAGAGGTTTTCACCAATGAAGTTGTCTTGATTGTCTCATAGTGCCTTCGAGAAGGTTTCACTAAGGAATGTTGACTTTTGACTTTGATTATATTTTATCACTTCCAAAAACGTTTCACTAGAAGATGCTAAGTTCTGACTTTGATTTTAGCCTAATGCCTCTAAAAAGGTTTCACTAAGAGAGTGTTCTTATTCTACATGAATGTGGTCTTGGCCTCCTTAATCTTATTTAATTGTTATATCACCATGGATGTAGTTCAACAAAGTGTGATTCTATCAATCCCTGTTAACACTTATGAGAGATAGAATGTCAATAATATGGATATCTTGGTTGATGGTAATGGCATGTGGAATGGTAATGGAATGGGTGTTAGAATCACAATATTTGTAAAATATATTAGGAAAAATTATCTTAATACTAAATAACTTATCCTCAAAAAAATTAGAAGGATCACAAATTCATTCAAATTGATCTGTGAGATATGCATAACCAATGTTATAATAGTCACAAATATATTTTTCTTCTGAATTTGATTCTAACTAAAGGGACTTTGAATCTAATGTTGAGATTGATGTTGATTCTAATTTTGATGCTAAATTTGATGTCAATCCAGGAATACAACCTGACTCTAACTCTAATTCTTCATCTAATGGGTTCATTGTTACAATGATGTCTTGTTGAATGTTTGGTATTAGACAAGTAATGACTTGTTATGGCTTAATGGGCTCCACAAAGACTGGTTTGTCAAAGTGAGACTCCTCCATAATGAGAAATAGGTTAAGAAACAACTCTTTAGGGACTAGATTATCAAGGGGAGACTCTTGAAAAATAGGCATATATTCAAGGTTATGATTTTCCCAAAGGTGGTTACAATCATTAAGAAGTAGCTCAATAAATATTGGCTCATCAGAATGAGACTCCTTGATAATTGGTATAGGATCAATAGGAAATTCATCATAGTTGACTTATCATAAATAGTTGATTCAACAAAGACATCTTGCATTGGTTGGTTCTCTTAGCCTTGGTTTTCAATGAGTTGTAAGTTACCAATTTTAAACATAGATTGATCTTTGAATGATTGGATTAGTTGAGGTTTGGATGGGATTGGTAATGGAGGAGAAATGGCCTATAGTTAGATAATGGTAGGGCATTGGGGAGCATGATTGCTCACATGAGTCAAAGGATGAAGTCATAAAATGGTAATGATAGGGCATTATGGGGATTGATTGCCTACAAAATCCAAAGGACTAGGTCTTGAAATGATGAAGGGGCATTGTGGAGCTTGATTACTCACACAAGCCAAAGGATGAGATCCTAGCATAGAAATGGTTTGGCATTATGGAACCTGATTGCTCACACAAACCAAAGGATGAGGTCTTGGTATGGGAATTATGTGAAATTATAATCTTAGAATAGAAATGGTATGATGTGGTGGAGCCTAATTACTCACATAAGACAAAGCATCCAAGTCTTCCTCATAAACCATATCATCCCAATTGTGAGTTGGCTCATAAGTTAGTTCTTAGCTATATTCCACATACTGATTATTGTAAAAAGGGTATGGATCCATATCCTAAACAACATTATCTATAGTTAGGTCTTCAAAGTCCTCCTCACAAGCCTCTTCATACCAATCCAAGTCTTGAGTTAGATCGTGAGCTGGTTTGTGACTTTGTTCCATATACTGATTATTATAAAAAGGGTATGGATCTATATCCCGAACAACATTATATGTAGTTGGGTCTTCAAAGTCCTCTTCACAAGCCTCTTCATGCCAATCAAGGTCTTGATTTAGATTTTGAGTTGGTTTTTTATTTTGTTCTCATGAATGATTATTATGAGGTATATAGAAATATGTCTCACAAACCATATTATCATCATTGGGGTCTTGACAAAAGCCATAAAAGTCATTTTGTGTGGCCATTCAATCATAAGTTGGATTATACATGACTCCACCATAGGTATAGCTAGACATATATGCATAAATGATGAAAGCTTTGAAAATAAAAAGTCTTAGAGTTATACGAACTTTGAAAAACTATGTCTAAAGGACAAATGGTTCCAACTTAGTCTAACTTGGTCAAAAGGGTGGATTTGTATCTCTAATGTGGTCTGAAGGTGGAACTGTATATTCAAAATTGTTGGTACTAAGACCTAACATAAAATATTCTAACATCAAATGTCATATTCATAAAAGGTCAATCATTTAAATAAAAATTGGCATGTCAAGGGTTTAGGTCAAAGTATTCCAAACAAGGTCTAAACTAGGAAAGGGAAAAGTTGAGTTACTAGGTCTTTTGTCCAAACATGGAGTCAAAAGCTAGGCTCAAACAAATAGGCATATGCTAGGATTTTTGGCTAAATACAATCAAAATTTAGCCTTGAAACAAAGACATGATATGATCTGATTTAATCTAACAAGTTTTGAAACAACTTTGACATAGGCTTGGCATATGGAATAAAATATAAACATGATCAGTTGGCATAAGGCATGAGGCAAAAGGCTTTTAGAGAAAGACTGTGTTCTCCCAAATAAAGGCACAAATAATTATGAGCATATGTACTAAACAAATAGACCATCAATAGTTTTTAAATTTGGGTAATTGATTAACCAACGTTATGCAACCCAAAAGAGAAAGATCTATGTATCAACCCCACGAATTAAGGATTAAACAAAAATCAATTAATGTTTAAATCTAAACTTGACAAGGCTAATTAAAAACTCAATGTTAAAAAATATGATTTGAAAAAATAAGCTAGACAAGATTGGACAGCATGATGACACATAAACAAGGTCCAAATGGCTGATGTGACATGGTTTAAAACAAATTATTTTTAGCATAATGGTAAACAAGTTTTGAAATAGATTGAGCAGCCTAATGGCATAAGCATGCTCAAATGATGTGATCTATGTTATGTTTCAAAGACTCAAAAGGTTCAAAATGTTTTGACATGATTTTGGAAGCATAACACTACCCTCCTCAACTCAAATACATTATTTTGACATGGCTTATGAACAAACAAATAAGTTTTAGTCTCAAAACATACCAAGTAAAAATGACCAAAATACACTAAGTATAATCATTCAAATCCTAGAAAGGGTATGGTAATGTGGGTTGAATAAACTATCAAGATTTTAAACATTTCTAGGAGAATCAATTGCACAATAAATTTCACATCTAATGATACAAAAGTTAAGCATGGAAATTGGGTGACTATAGCATTGGTTAGTTGTAAAAAGGTCTAGTCCTTTTTACAACCACTACATCATATTATTTTCTCAATGTAGTGTGATGTCCAAATGTAGATACATCCTATGTGCAACTCAAAAGGAGTAAGTGAAGTCAATGTCAGGAGGTGAAAACTCAAGTCAAAGATTCCTTAAATAACTTGAGGGAGGTAATGGCATCCCCTTCACAATCCAAGTTTAAATGAAATAAAATACTAATATAAAGACTTTAGGGTCATTGTCAAGGTTACCCAATACTTTTGTGAGTTGTTGGGGAGTGATTTAGATGAGGTTCTTTCTATTCCTTGGACTAGGTAATTTTCAATAGGAATGATTCTTTTGATTTCAAGGGTTCCCTAAAGGGGACAAATGGAATTGCATACATGTAACACCCCTCTCTTTTCTAAACAAAATTAGATCAAGCAACTATTTAAAACAAAAATAACAAGGGTATTCAGTTTTAAGCCCAAATGAAGGATTTGGCGGTGTTCATTTGACCCCTTGGTCTTAATTTGTAACTTTGAAAGCTAATTACAAAATTTAAGTTATAGCACCCTAAATGATTTTCCTTTAAGCACCAAAATGAAATGTTTGATTCATTGTAAAACACCATAAAATAAGTTTAAAATGATCCATTTAAACATGCTTTGATGATTTTCAAGTAAAACTTGTAAAAAAATGTTAGAAAGATGTTTAGCTTAGAAGAAATTTTGAAGATGAAACAACCAACTTAGAAAAATGAGTTCTAGAGTTTGTGTAAAAAAAAATAGTGATCATCGATGATTACACTAACCAGCGATGGTGACATTTATGTAGACTGATGACATTTTTACTAATCAATGATGGTTATGCAAACCAACATCAATTTTACTAACTTAATCGACAATGGTTATACTTAATCGATAATGGTTACTATGTAAACCTATGACAAAGAAAAATGGCAAAACAAAGTTAGAAAATCAAATTGAAAAAAATTTAATGATCAAAATGAAGATTTTAAAGTTGAAAAATGATCTTTATGTATGGGATGCATTGTGCCCCACTGGGCATGCCATTATATAAACTAGGAATTTGACTAGGAAGAAGAGATTAGTATTGTGTTAGTGATAAAATGAATAAAGAAAATTAACAAACAACACACTAAATTGACACCTTCATGCCTAGTTGCTAGGGTGATATTAATAACAAAAAAAAATGACAAACAAAACTAAAAAGTAAAGAACAATAATAATCCTTCACTTTTCTTGGATAAACTAAATGCTTATTTTAATGTCTTTCTTGACTTGTGCTCATGAAGTCTTCATCAAAGGAGGCTTGGCTATCTCCTCTTGTCCTTAGAACCATATGGATTTGGCTTAGATTGGAATAAATTTGACATGGTAAGAATAATTTTAATAGACTTTTAAATATATTTGAACACAATAACTTTGCACCAAAATATCTTAGAAATGATGTTCATGGCCTCTCTATTTATAGATTTTTACAAATGGTTAGAATTAACCTGAACCATCCATCTCAAGATTGAGATGTGTGGCTAAGGATTAATCCAATTATGTAATTAAAATATATAAATAAGATCATCAATTTTTGGGATAAAGGAGCAATTAAGAGGCATGGAGGGAATTGATAAGGCATGGGAGGCATGAATCCTGATATTTATGGCATTTATGGCCTAAGGATGTCTTTCCTAGAAATGAGGTCACATGATGATGTAGATATTCAATATTTAGGTGTCTATAGTTTACCCCTATTTGGGGAAGCATTTCAAACCATAGGTAAAGAAATGTCTTCTAAAAGAATTAAAAGATCTTGTATGCCAAAAAGAAAAGATGATGGTTAAAGAACAAAGCTCCAAATGATGTTTGGGAATCCTAGTATAATTCCCCCTCAAGGGAGTGGCTGTCACATTTATTGATGGATGATCTCTCAAAAAGAAACAAGAAAGGTGGAATTAACCCATGCTTGATATTAATCTAAATGAGAAAATGCTTGCATGCATTGATGTAAAAAGCATATTGATTTACCCAAAGGTGATTATAAATAGGATTAAAAGTCAAAATAATGATTTGTCTATAGGTGGTTATAATCATTAAGATGACCTAGATTGGCTAAAGATGATTTTGCCCCACTCGGGGATGATTAGCAAGCATAACTCAAGGATTTAACTTGGAATATAGATTAAATATGAGTTGGTGCAAAGTGATGAAATAGATTAATAGAATAATAAGATTGATCAATATGAGTGATTTAGTTGTACCTACTAATGAGGAGATTCTCATCTTGATTATCAATGATACAACTAGAATGGTTAATGGTTTGATTTGAATAAAGGTGGGATGGGAAGATTTGCCACGATGCCAAAGAGAAACTTATGTGGCTCCATTGATTGTAGACCTTCTTGAAGCTAATTTCCGTTATAGCATGTGATGGTAGGCTTCATGATAGAATGTCATGAATACTTGGCCAAAATATGGATAAGGATTGAATCTTGATCCAATAAACACTCAAAAAATTGCACCAATGATATAAACTATGATGACAATGTTGATTTATGAATATGGATAGACTCAAGAATAATGTGCTCAAAGAAACACCCAAAATACACATATAGAATGAGTCAATGCAATAGTGTTGAAAGCAAATAAATAGGCAAGTGAATAAACAAACAAACAAATAAATAAACAACCTGAAATAAACAAATAAACAAAAATCCTAAAAACAAAAGCAAAAGAAAGCATCCTAACAATGATCATGCCCTAGTAAGGTAGATCGAGGATAACTGACCAAGCTTAGGTAGGATAAATGTTTTTGGATTTTTTGAAATGTTATGAAGATTTTTGGCATTTTTTAGGTATCTTAAATTGATCAAGAATGACAAAATACTTGCTCACAAAATGAAGAGAGCATTTGGCTTAGGTTGCTCACAAAATGGTGAGAGCATATGGAAAAGAGGACTGAGGTGACCTCAATATGAATTGAACATGACCCATATAGTCCTAAAATGACCTCAAGTCATATTAATTACATCCACATAAAAGGTAGGTAAAAACCAACTACGTCCCATCAAGTTTTCAAATTCAAAAAAATGGCCAGTCAAATGAAAATAGTAATGGTAAGTTGATGCATCAATGCATGATAAACAAGTGTTGCCCCTAGTTTTCCTATAGATAGTTATAACTAGGATACAATAGCATAGGTAAATGATACTAATTTTCCCATAAGTAGTTATAATTAGTATCAATACTAGTGAAACATTGATTTTCCCATAGGCGGATATAATCAAGCTCACATAAACAAGCTTGATACAAGATGGAAAATGAAAGATATCTTGCTAGATCAACTATCACACTACTTTTATAAACTATCATTTAAATATGGACTTGATTTATTATTGAAACTTCATTGGAATCCTCTCACAAAAAGTGTGATAAGAACCAAAGGAATCAAGATCAAAACAAGATTGGGTAGGATGACTAAAAATAAGCTTTGGTCTAGATAGGTATGGAATGATAGGATGTATAAAATGGTAAGAGGGTTTGCCCCCAGGTGATAGGGTGAATAACAAGAATATGTGATAATGTAAAATGTATATGTAACAAAAATAATGGCATGGAAATGTGAAATGGTATGGTACATGTTTTTGGCTTGGGTGTGGTAAATGACATATAATTCTATTTTTCCTATTGAGATGGAGATGCATGTCCTAATCAACAAATGGTACAAAAAAATACTCAATCATGATAATTTTTATCCCACACCTTATTTGAATAACTTCTTTGTCAATAACTAATTACAAATATGGATGCCAATAATGCTTCTATGATCTTCATTGGTCATTGATTTTGATTCCTTCAAATGTTGAGACAAGGTATCTTTGTAGCCTCTACAAAGGAAAGTGTGACCATGGATGGTAAACAAGGATAAATAATGGATGTTAGGTCTGGTGTTGAAATGGAATGGTAGATGATAATGGAATGTGTAATGGTGGAGAAACAAATGAATATTAGGACTTTCAGTCACATAATGTTATTGATGTTAGATTCAACAGAAGTTTGGTTATGGTAGGGCCAAAGACTTATTCTCCTGATAGGACCACCATATTTTTTTATTGTTTGATCTTGAGAGTAGCTACCATATGATTAGGCTATAGATTGGAAGATATTTTGATTTTGTCTTTGATTTTGTTTTCATCAAGTAGTGAAAAAAATTTGTGCTTAGTTATTGGTGTTTCAAAGAGGTTTTCACCAATAAAGTTGTCTTGATTGTCCCATATTCCCTTCAAGAATGTTTCACTAAGGAATGTTGACTTTTGACTTTGATTGTCTTCTAGCACTTCTAAAAAAAAATCACTGGAAGATGTTGATTTTTGACTTTGATTGTATCCTAGCACCTCTAAAAAGGTTTCACTAGGATAGTTTTGTTCTACTACATGAATGTGGTCTTAGCCTCCTTGCTCTTCTTCAACTGCTATGTCACCATGGATGTAGTTTAACAAAGTGTGATTCTATCAATCCCAATCAACACTTTTGGGAGATAGAATGTCAATAATATGAGTATCTTGGTTGATGGTAATGGCATGTGGAATGGTAATGGAATGGGTGTTGGAATCACATTCATTGTAGAAGATACTAGGATAACTCGTGTCAATGCTAAAGTAATCATCCTCAAAAATTGTAAAAAGATCACAAATGTATTCAAATTGATCTTTGAGATATGCATAACTAATTTTGTAATAACCACAAACATATTTTTCTTCTGAATCTCATTTTAACTCAAGGGACTTTGAATCTGATGTTGAGACTGATGTTGATTCTAATTATGATGCTAAATTTGATGTCGATCCAATAATAAAACTTGAATCCAACTCTGATTCTTCATCTAATGGGTACTTTTTTACAATGATGTCTTATTGAATGTTTATTATTAGACAAGTAATGACCTATGATGGCATAATGGGCTCCACAAAGACTAGTTTGTCAAAGTGAGACTCTTCCATAATGGGAAATAGGTTAAGAGACAACTCCTAAGGAACTAGATTATCAAGGTGAAATTTTTGAAAAATAGGTATATAGTCAAGGTAATGATTTACCCAAAGGTGGTTACAATCATTAAGAAGTGACTTAGTAAAGACTAGCTCATCAGAGTGAGACTTCTTGATAATGAGTATAGGATCAATAGGTAATTTATCATAGGTTGACTTATCACAAATAGTTGATTCAATATAAATATCTTAGATTGGTTGGTTATCTTAGCCTTAGTTTCTAATGAGTTGGAAGATACCAATTTTGAACATAGATTGGTCTTTTAATGATTGGATTGGTTGAGGTTTGGATGGGATTGGTAATGGAGGTAGAATGGCCTACAATTGGATAATGGTAGGGCATTGGAGAGCATGATTACTTGCATGAGCCAAAGGACAAAGTCCTAACATGGTGATGAAAGGGCATTGTGGGGCTTGATTTCCTACACAAGACAAAGGACCAGGTCCTGGAATGATGAAGGGGCATTGTGGAGCTTGATTACTCATACAAGCTAAGGAATGAGGTCCTAGTATAGAAATAATTTATCATTATGGAACTTGATTTCTCACACAAAATAAAGGATGAGGTCTTGGTATGGGAATGGTGTGACATTATGGTCCTAAAATAGAAATGGTATGATGTGGTAGAGCCTAATTACTCGCATAAACCAAAGAATCTAATTCTTCCTTATAAACCATATCATCCTAGTTGTAAGTTAGCTCATAAGCTGGTTCTTAACTGCATTCCATGTACTAATTATTCTAAATATGGTATAGATCCATATCCCAAAAAACATTATCTATATTTGGGTCTTCAAATTCCTCCTCATAACCCTCTTCATACCATTCCAAGTCTCTAGTTGGATCATGAGTTGGTTCATGACTTTGTTCCAGCTATTTATTATTATAAAGAGGGTATGGATCCATATCTCAAACAACATTATCTGTAGTTGGGTCTTCAAAGTCTCCTCATAAGCTTCTTCATGCCAATCAAGGTCTTGATTTGGATTTTGAGTTGGTTTATGTCTTTTTTCCCATGCATTATTTTTATGAGGTGGATAGAAATCTATCTCACAAACCATATTATCATTATTGGGGTCTTGATAAAATCCATAAAAGTCATTTTGTGTGGCCATTCTATCATAAGTTGGATTATACATGACTCCACCATAGGTGTGGCTAGACATATCCATATAAATGATGAAATCTCTAAAAATAAAAATTCTTAGAGTTATACAAACTCTAAAAAATTATGTCCAAAGGACAAATGGTTCCAACATAGTCTAACTTGGTCAAAAGGGTGGAGTTGTATCTCCAATGTGGCCTGAAGGTGGAGTTGTATCTCCAAAATTGTTGGTCCTAATACTTGGCATAAAATAGTCTAATATTAAATGTCTAATGTCAAATGTCATACACATAAAAGGTTAAGTTTCTAAATAAAAACCAACATGTCAAATATCTAGGTCAAAGTTTTCTAAACAAGGTCTAAACTAGGAAAGGAAAAAGTTGAATTACTAGGTCTTTTGTCCAAACATGGAGTCAAAAGCTAGGATTAAACAAATAGTTATATACTAGGACTTTTATCTAAATGAAATCAAAATATAGACTTGAAACAAATGCATGATATGATTTAATTTAATCTAACAAGTTTGGAAACAACTTTGACATAGGCTTGACACATAGAATCAAACATAAACATGATCAGTTGGCATAAGGCATGAGGTAAAAGGCTTTTAGAGAAAGACTATGTTCTCCCAAATAAAGGCACAAATAATGATGAGGATATGTATTAAATAAGCAAACCATCAATAGTTTTCAAATTTGGGTAATTGATTAACTAAAGTTATGCAACCCAAAAGAAAAAGATCTGTGTATTAGCCCCATGAATTAAGGCCTAAATAGAAATCAATCAATGTTTGAATCCAAACTTGACAAGGCTAATTGAAAACTCAAAATTGAAAAGAAGGATTTGACCAAACAAGCTAGACAATATTGGATAGTATGATGACACATAAACAAGGTCCAAATGGTTAATGTGACATGGTTTGAAACAAATGGTTTTTGGAACAATGGTAAACAAGTTTTGAAACAAATTGAGCAACCTAATGGCATAAGCATGCTCTAATGATGCGATCTATGTTATGTTTCAAAGACTCAAAAGTCTCAAAATGTTTTGACATGATTTGGGTAGCATAACACTACTCTCCTCAACTCAAATACATTGTTTTGACATGGCTTATGAAAAAAAAAAAAAAAATTGGTCTCAAAACATACCAAGAAAAAATGACCAAAATACACTAAGTATAATCATCCAAATCCTAGCAAGGGTATGATAATGTGGAGTTGACTAAACTAGAAAGCTTTTGAATATTTTTAGGGTAATAAATTACACAATGACTTTCACATCAAATGATGTAAAATATAAGTATAGAAATTGAGTGACCATGACATTAGCTAGTTGTAAAAAGGTCTAGTCCTTTTTAAAATCGCTACATCCTACTGTTCACTTAGTGTAGTTATATATCCAAATGCAAATACATCCCATGTGCAACTCAAAATGAGTAAATGAAGTCAATGTTGAGAGGTGAACCTCAAGTCAAAGCTTCCCTAAAGCACTCATGGGAGGTAATGGCATCCCTCTTGTAAGCCAAGTTTGCATTAAATAAAATACTAATAGAAAGACTTCTAGGTCATTTTCAAGGTCACCCAATACTTTTGCATGTTTTGGGGGAGTGCTTTAGATGACATTCTTTCTATTCCTTGGACTAGGTAATTTACAATAGGAATGGTGATTTTGATTTCAAGGGTTCCCTAAAGGAGACAAATGAAAGAGCATACATGCAACACCCCTCACTTTTCTAAACAAAATTAGATCAAGCAACTATTGAAGAAAAAAATGACAAGTCTGTTCAATTTTAAGCCCAAATGAAGGATTTGGTGGTGTTCATTTGACCCCTTGGTCTTAATTTATAACTTTGAAAGCTAATTATAAGATTTAAGCAATAGCACCCTAAATTATTTTCCTTTGAGCACCAAAATGAAAAGTTTGATTCATTTTAAAACACCCTTAAATAAGTTTAAATGGGTTATTTAAGCATGTTTTGATGATTTCTTAATTAAAACCTATAAAAAAAATGTTAGCAAGATGTTTAGCTTAGAAGGACTTTTGAAGATGAAACAACCAACTTAGAAAAATGAGCTCTCAAGTTTGTGTAAAAAAACACAGTGATCATCGATGGTTAAAATAACTAGAGATGGTGATGTTTTTCATAGACTAATGATTTTTTTACTAATCGATGATATTTATGTAGACCGATGTTGATTTTACTAACTTAACTGATGATGGTTATACTTAATCAATAATAGTTACTATGTAAACCTATGACAAATAAAAATGGCAAAACAAAGTTAGAAAATAAAATTACAAAAGTTTTAATGATCAAAATGAAGATTTTAAATTTTTAAAATCATCTTCTTCATGTGTTGGATGCATTGTGTCCCACCAGGCATGCCCTTATGTGGACTAATAATTTTATTAGGAATAGGAGATTAGTATTGTGTTAGTGACAAAATGAATAAAGCAAATTGACAAACAACACACTAAACTGACACCTTCATTCATAGTTACTAGGTTGAGCTTAATAACAAAAGCAAATAACAAACACAACCAAAAATTATATAAAAACAAGAACCCTTCACCTTCTTTAGATTCTCCAAATGCTTGTTGTAATGGCTTGCTTGGCTTGTGCTCATGAAGTCTTCATCAAAGGAGGCTTGGTTATCTCTGCTTCTCCTTGGCACCTTATGGCTTTGGCTTGGCTTGGAATCAATTTGGAATGTTAAGACTAATTGTAATAGACTTTTTAATATATTTGAGCATAATAAATTTACATCAAAATAGCTTAGAAATGATGTTCATGGCCTCTCTATTTATAGATTTTTGCAAATGGCTAGAATCAACCTAAACCATCCATCTCAAGATTAAGATGTGTGGATAAGGATTAATCCAATTATGTAATTAAATCCATAAATAGGCTCATCAATTTTTGGGATAAAGGATAAATTAAGAGGCATGTCAGGCATTTATGAGGCATGGGAGGCATGAATCCTGATATTTGTGGCATTTATGGCCTAGGGATGTCTTCCCAAGAAATAAGGTCACGTGATGATGTAGATATTCAATATTTATTTACAAAAATAAGTATTCAAAAATTTTCTATGGAATTCTTAATTAGGATCTAATTTTTTTAATTATCTCTTAAGCATGATTAAGCACTTTGTGCACAAATTACTCAAATTGATCAAATATTGGTGAAAATTTTGATTGAATTGAAATTAGAAGTTGGTGTTAGATACATTGGATCTATTATCCCATTTATGATGTTACCAACACCAAATAACAAAGGCACATGTCTTGTACAAGATATGTTATAGGAAAGAGCAATCTAGATCACCTAGGTGCAAAATTGGCATTTTGACTTGGAATGATCTGATCAAAGTTAACTAGCCCATAAATTTCATTACACCATTTAGGGATACCCTAACCAAAATTGGAACTTGAATATATAAATTTTAACTCATTTAATGTGTTTTAGTGTTTTTAGGCCAAATCATGCATTTTGGTGGAATTGGTTAAAATCCTGGTTAGAGGTCATTGGTGGCCAGATTTAGGTATCTACAGTTTGTCCTTGTTTGGAAGGCATCATAAACTATAGGTAAATCAATGTGTTATCAAAGAATTAAAAGGTCTTGTGTGCCAAATTTAAGATTATGGTTGAAGAACAAAGCTCCAAATGGTGTTTGAGAAGCCTAGTTGGATGTCATTGGTGTCCAAATTTTAGTGTCTATAATAGCCACCTCATACCCTGCCTTATTGATAACATGTTCCTAACACATATAAATTCACATAATATACCTTAAACCAATATTAGGTACCCTTCATACTTCAAGTTTAGACTATTCAACACAAAATACCTCTATTCAAGACACAGTTCCCTTTAAATCAAATCCACACTAACAATCTTAACCCTAATGTTTACCAACAATAAATATCACACCATCAATATAACCCTAACCAATTAATGTATATTCATAGTTAGGTTACCAACCAAATGAACTTTAATTAGTATTCCATTCCTCCATTTTACCCAAGTTAATCTAATCCACCTTGGACTTCCCAACCCCAACCAAAACCATCCATATCATCCACATTCCTATCCTATGAATTTTAGTAGGTGAAAGATGTAATTTCCACTCTTCATATAGGAAAGAAGGAAAATACATTTAAATTGAAATAATTATGTTTGTACCCTTTAAACTTGGACCATATTCAAATACTATGTCCTATAGGTTTTTATCTTCCAAAGTTTAAGAAATATAAAGGTAAAGGTAACCCAAAGGAACATTGAAGGAATTATATGTTACTTTCTAGTTGGTGGCTTTTAGTGATATTTATTTACTTGCTAATTTTTTTCATAATATAGTTGTATAGGCATTTTATTAGATACTCCAACTTTAAAATAACTTTATGCATGACTTTAATGAGCTCTCAGAGAAATTTATGCAACACTTCTCTTATAATCTAAAAAATGAGATTACTATGGTGGATTTAAGACAAAATCAATAGAGACCAAGCGAGAGTTTATTGAGTTATTTATAGTGATGGAGAGAACTTACTAGTTATTTCACACATAATTTACCAAATAAATAGTTGGCAAAAGTGTTTACCCATAATTTACAAAGTGATATATCCTATCACTTGGAGCTTCAGTGTGCTCACACCTTTGAGGAGATTATCGATAAAGGCCTACAAATTTAGAAGGCCCTGATAAATAAATGGATAATCAATTTATACACTCCTAAAAAAATATATAACCAATACCAAGGCCCAAACCAGAGTTAAAACTAATATCAAGGCCAAAACTAGAACTAGATCCCAATTCAAATGCAAGTTGTTATGTCAACTCAAGCTAGTACTTACAATAAGCCTAAGGTTTACAACCACAAAAATAACATTGTGGGTAATGGAGTTATCAAATCACACCATGTCCAAATAGTGCAAAATTCATCTACTCAATTAGCTCCACATATACAACCAACATTTATTATGAAATCACCCCCACCTCCTCCTTTTGTAAATGTCTTAGCCAAGAAGAGGGCCACTTGTAAAGAGAATTTTTAATGACTTGGGAGAGCCCATTCAATCAGTATTTTCCAAACTAGCTAACACTAATTTGATAAATTGGCCCATTCCAAACCATACCCTAAGGGTTTTCCTTTCCCTAAATGGTATAAATATCATGATTTTTATGACTATCACTAAGTGAAAGTACATTTCATATGCTTGTATTTGAAATTAAGGTACCTCATTGAGAATGTGCTAGAAAATGGAGAAATAGAATTGGATAACAGGTCCCCTATATCTAATAAAAACTTGGGAATTTATTAGAACCCTTTACTACAGCACAATGCTAATAATCAAAATCAACAACAACATCAAAAACAATATAGACCACCACCACATTAGTAGCAACAATAATAATAACAATAAAAACTATAATGATGGTAACCATAATAATCGAATGGTCTGAACCAAAGTTAGAATGACCCATATAACCAATGGGATTATCATATTGTCACACATGACTACAACAATTTTTTAGGATATATTGTGGGTAGTCATATATCCAATCTTACCATTAACCCTAAACCAATAGTTAATCACCCATTATTAGTAAAAAATATAATTGAACCTCCTCCTTATGTCGGTAATCTTCTTGTGGTCTATATTGGAAACCAATCTTACCATTACCAAAGAGTTACAATCTTAGGCCCTTCTCCTTCTAATTACAATATTCCATTGCTCAATCTAGATTATGTAATCATAACTTGATGAACTAAAGTTACTATTCTAGGTCTATAACCTTCTTTTATAAATGACCCTATCCAAGCATACATGCCACCTAGAAGCAAACCAATTACCAATGTCAAGGAGAAAACATATGATATTGTGGAGTAATTACAAATATGATGACACAAATCTCTATCTTAAAATTGTTTCACACCTATAATATCCATAAAAACATCCTTATAGAAATTTTGAGCTAATCCTAAGTGCCAAATGACATTATGTTAGATAAATTCCAAGCTATAGTAAGACACTTATCTCCTTGCCAATAACTTACCTTAAACCAAACTAACATGTCATCCTTTGTCCCTCTCCAAAATAAATCATTATATATTTAAGTTGTCATAGCCAAACACAAGGTTAAATGTGCCCTCATAAACAATGGATCAAGCTTCAACAATGTGTCTCTATGTGTATTCAAGCATCTTGGATACATTTCAATTGACATTCATCCATATATCATTACCATCAATACCTATGATAATTATGAAAGGGTGTCACAAGGAGTAATTTGTTTTCTATTTATCATCGGGCCCTTGACCCATGACACACTTTTCCATGTTTTATATTTATATTTATCATATAACTTGATATTAGGTAGACCATGGATACATGAAATTTGGGAAATACCTTCCACATTGCACCTATGTATCAAGTTACCCCATTATAGGGTGGAAGTGACTATTATTAAAAATGTACAACCATATTCATTCTACAAGCATTTAGAAGCTAAATATAAGATCTACAATTACCACTTTAGCTTGAACCCTACACCAAAGAAAGACAAATATGTACTTGTGGAAATTTTAGATTCTAAATATATAGACATAGATATACTTGCATTCACTTCATATATACCCTCTCCTAATATATATAATCATTTTACCATTTCTAACAAAGGTCCAGGTGAGTACCTCATGTATAATACATTCCACATAGCTAAGTTTACATGGGCCCCTATGTCTTATGGAAGACTGAAAGCCAAGGTCGTTCACATGGAGTGGTGATAGAAAGGAAAATTTAATGCCTAAAATCCTATTATTTTTCCACTATCTACTATCCAAGAACAAGACCCACTTGATGAAGATGAATCCTAATTTTATACTTATGATCTAGCTAATTGTTACCAAATAAAAACATATCCCATCCCTAACTGAATTAGGGATAATCAATATTATGAAGGTAGAGGCTTGGGAAAAAATCAACAAGGCACTCTTTAGCCTATTTCCATGACCAAACACAAAATAACTTATGGTATTCAATACCAACTAGGGGTGACCCTACATATCTTATATATGTTCTTACACTAATGACTAGTGGCAATGATGCAGATTATGATTACAGTTTATATGAGGACTTATCTAATACCAACTTGTTTAACCCTCATTCCATATGTACCATTACACCTACCATTCATCCTTCCCCAATTATCCTCCATCATCTTCAAATTATTGACCAAGACCAAAAAGAATTCAGAGTATCACTAGACAAGTTTGAAAATGATGAGGCCATTTAAAAACTTCATGGTCCTAAGAGACCATATTCCTCTAAGATATCATAAATAAGGTTTTTATATCACATTGGATCCTATAGCCTATTTTATAGAGTTGATTAACTTCCTTAGAAAAAAATAAAATCAAAATCAAAAATTGAGGTCCCAAGGTGAAAACTTCTTTGAGGCTCTTTCAAACCAAGGTAATAGTAAAGAAAAAGGCTAGTCTCTTAGTGAAAACCTATTTTATGCACCATTAGTTGGGGATGCTTACCTTTCCTTGAATTAAGCTTAGGATGCCACCAATACCATGATCATATTTGGATCAAAAATCAATATATAAGAGCAATGATATTTTAATCAAATAGTCCAAGAGAATCTATAAGTATTTTTACATGGCCTTTACCACTATTTGGTGATACTGATTCATCATGTCTAGGTGAATATGATGATCTAGTCCGATTAGAGGACTTTGTTATTTCCAACTAATTTATTTCTTTATCGACACTTATTAAAGATGGTTATACACTCCTTGTAAATGATACTTCTAAGGTCAATATTATAACACTAGATGATCCAAAGTGGATAAAATTAGGCATGTCTCTCACTGAAGAGGAAAGTGAAATTATTATTTCTCTCCTTAGGGATTTCATTGATATTTTTTCATGGCATTATTATAATATACTAGGTCTAGATCCTTCTTTAGTTTTGCATCATCTTGTAGTACATCCTGATGTAAAGAAAATTAATTAAAAGGTGAGGAAAATACATCCTTGTATTATTTTATTAGTCAATAAAGAACTCAAAAAACTCCTAGAGGCAAGATTCATTCAACCCATTAACTATTTGGAGTGAATTTCAAGTATTATGCTAGTTAGTAATAATCCAAAGGGTATCAGACTATGTATCAATTTCTTTGACATCAATAAAGACTACCGAATTGATGACTTTCCTATATTGAATAATGACATGATTTTGGACATTATAGGTGGGTATGAGATGATTTATCTCATGGATGGTTTCTCAGGGTACAATCAAATCAAGATAATGCCAAAAGATAAACACAAGATAACATTCACCACTCCTTGGGGAACATCTTGTTATCATGTAATGCCTTTCAACCTCAATAATGATAGTGCCACATACCAATGAGCCATAACAATTATTTTCCTTGATATGGTGTTTGACATTTTTTAGGACTATGTTGATGATATCCTAGGAAAATCCAAGACTAGAGCAGGACATCCAGAGGTATTTCACATAATATTCGAATGCCTCTATGAGTAAAAAATAAGGCTTAGTCATAAAAATTTCATCTTTGGCATCACTTCAGGAAGATTTTTAGGCTTCATTATGTCTCATAGGGGAATTGAGGTTGATCTAGCCAATGATAAGGGCATTACTAAAATTCCACCTATATCTAGTTTAAAGTAGATCCATAGTTTTTAGGGCAAGATATAGTCTATCAAGTGATTCATTTCTCAACTTACTAAAAAACTCCATCCATTTACCCATTTAGTCAAGAAGGGAACCAATTTTTCATGGAATGTTGACTATCATAATTGTTTTAAACACTTGAAATAATACTTGGCCAATCCACCTATTCTATTACTACCTATTCTAGAAAAATCATTACTAGTCTATTTATTTGTAACTAAAAATACCTTAGGGAACTTTTGGCCCAATATGATGATCAAGGGAAAAGACATGTTGTATATTACCTAAGCCACATATTGGTCACATATTAGCACAATTATATGCCAATAGAGAAACATTATTTATTCATGGTCTTCATAGAAAACAAGTTGTGTCACTACATGATTAATAATAAGACCATTGTCATAGCCAAATTAGATCCATTCAAGTATATGTTATAAAAATAGATTTACTAGGATGTATGGCTAAATAGATCATGATTTTAAGTGAATTCAAGATTTAGTATGTTAATCAAAAGGCCATCAAGGGATAGGTACTTGAATACCAGCTTGTTGAAGCTCCTCTTTCTAACACTAAACCACTCATCTTTGGGTTTTCAGATGAGTCTATCATGATCATAGCATAATCACATCCTAAAGAATAGCCATGGAAACTTTATTTTGATGGTTCCTTCATGTCTTAGGGATTGGGGGAAATACATTTGTTTATTAAAACTCAATGGAATCTCATTCCCAGGTCCTTTTGCATCATCTTTGCTTATACCAATAACATGGTTTAATATGAAGCACTCATTATAGAGATTCATCTAGTTGTATACTAGAATATCCAACATTTATTGGTTCATGGATATTCTCAACTTATCATCAATTAGAGTATAAAGCAATTTTAGACCAAGGATGAGAATATCTTACCTTACAAAGCCATGGTGTACACCCTCAAACAACAAATTGCTCATATTCAGTTTGAACAAATACCTCAAGACAATAACAAAATAATAGATGTCATGGTCACAATTATATTTATGATCCAAATTACAGATAAGGCTAGAGATTATCAATTCCTTGTTGAAAATATTCTCACACCAACCCATGAATCTTCAACCATTCAGATGATTTATGATATTATTGGTCCCAATTCTACCTAGTATGTTGAACTATATGATTACCTTCACAACCAAACCATCCTACCTAACCTATCTCATAAAAATAAAAAAATCCTTCATCCATGAAGCTTATTTTTAGACATTACTCAAACATACACTCTATCATAGAATCTTTAATAGAACTATGCTTCATTATTTAACCTCAATAGAATATGTATTAACATTGAGGGAAATTTATGATGGGTTTTGTGGGGCTCACACTAGTGGGGTCATCCTTACCAAAAATTTAAAACATACTAGTTATTATTTGTTGACTATAGAAGCTGATGTCTCTACATATGTTAAAATATGTGTACGATGCTAGAAGCATTCCAATTTGATACGTGCTCTAGTTCAAACACTCAAACCACTAATCATTCTATGACTATTTTCAATATGGTGACTTGACTTGTAGGAAATATCAATCCTACCTCCTCAGATGGCCATAAACATATCCTTATTTCCATGAAACACTTCAATAAATGGGTGGATCCCATCTAACATTATGGTATCCCCTAGATTACATGATAAGGAAATAGATACCCAAATTTATTTTCAATCACCTCATTTATCATTATGGTATCCCCTCTGACATTATCTCTGATAATGGTGGATCATTCAAAAATAAGGATGTCAAATCTCTTTATGTTGAATATAATATTACCCAACATTTTTCAACTCCATATTACCCACAAGGCAATGACCAAGTAGAGGAATATAACAAGACCATCGTTAAGATCCTCAAAAATATCATCATTGATGTTGGCCATGATTGGCACTTGAAATATTTTTGTGTCATTTGGGCTTACTGAACCCATTTATACAATGCAATAAGAGCTACACTTTATTCCCTAGTTTTTGGTACTGAGGCCATTCTTTCTATCAAGGTCAAGTTTCCTTCTCTAAGAATTTTACTGAAGCATATTCTTGATGATGAGGATTATAGAGTAGCTCACTTTTTAGGAGCTAGAATTACTTGATGAAAAATGCATGATAACCTTTAATAGCCTTCAAGCATACTAAAACTAACGGTGTGGTTAATACAACAGGTACATCCAACATAAATAATTTGATCTTGGTGATCATGTACTAAAATAAAACTAGAAAAACACCAATACTAAACATAAGAAAAAGGGTAAGTTTAATTATAAATGGCTAGGTCCTTATATCATTACCTCTAACTGTGGTTATAGGGAATACAGGTTGGCTACACCAAAAGGAGATGACCTTAACAAACTAATGAATGTAATCCACCTCAAGCACTTTTTTGCTTGAGGGACATGGGTTATTATCTATGAGGATCATTTAATCTATGTTGTGATTATCCCTTTGATACTATATCATCTCATGTTCCTTTTCCACCATGCCTTTCCTCTTTGCCTTAGGTTTTAATCTCCTATCCTTATTTTTACCTTGGTTTTGATCCATTAGTACTTCAAACAGTGCCAATGGTTGGTTTTATATGCAATTTTAGTAGGAGATTCAGACTTGGGGCTATCCATTGCATTATTTTATGTGGTCATCTCTTTGATAGTTATGACAGTAAGCATGGAAATTGTATCCTTCACTTTTGCTGATTTTTTACCATTGTACCATAACATTATACTTATGTCATTTTCCTATTCAAAATATTGTTGATACTTATTCAAATTCCTCATTGTAGGGTGAAATACAATAAATTGAGGCCCAATTAGACTATGTAGGTAGTTCTCAATTTTTTAAGGTCATCTCAACCACCCTTATTCCCATGTTGTTTCCATTTTTTGAGCAATTTAATCCACACTCTCATTATTTTAAGAGTAATTTAAGACACACTCTCACCATTTTGTGAGTGATTTAAGCCATTCTCTCAACATTTTTAAGCAACTTAAGCCATGCTCTCACCATTTTGTGAATAATTTAAGCCATGATATCACCATTTTGTGAGTTAACCCATTTTGTATGTCATAATCCTCTATTTAGTTGAGATGCTTAAAAAACCCAAAAATATGGAAATATACCAAAAATGCCTAAACAAGCTTCAAGCATTAGGTCATTCAAATCATATCCATTTTGTTCAAGATGTGTATCTCCTACTCAATATGTATGATTGAAGCTTTCAAATGGCTCAAATATCATCCATTTCCATTTACCTATTCCATTTCCCAATTGTATTCCATCCCATTACTAGGATAACTACATCACCTTAAGGACCAAACAAAATATGTAGGTAGTACTTTGATGCATGAGCCATCCTAGATCAGATTGACAAATCTTGGTGATTGAGTTTATTAATCAATTTCATTGACCATTCCTTCTTATAGGTTACTCTCCAAATACACTTGTCATTTTGTGAGTCATATCATCCAAATGCTCTCATCATTTTGTGAGTCATATCATCCAAACACTCTCACCATTTTTAAATAAATATAAACAATGCTCTCATCATTTTGAGATCTTATTCTTTCTTTGAGCCTTAGATGTAGTGAAGACTATGATTTTTCAACGTCTTTCATTTTTGAGCATCTGCCTTTTATTTTACAATGCAGTTTTAGCTTAAACCATGCCCTCATAGTTTTGTGAGTTCTTGTGCCTAATGTTCTCATATTTTTGAGTGCTAATCCTTTTTTCATTCTCTCATAATTTTACAATTCCATTAATTTTTTTCTCTATAATCAACATCTTTTACTTGTCGTCAATTTTATTCTCTTACCAATTCCTTGGAGAACTACATTAGGACTAAATTCCATGTTATAACTCACATTCATGTGACTATGTAGGCAATGTCCATTTGCTTAGGTCATTTAGAGTCAACTCAACCACGTCTTCCTTATTTTTCTATTCCTCCACCCTATGCCTTCATATCTATGTCTTTGTTCCCTATATACTAGGGGAAACCTTTTTACCAAGCATAACACTTCTCTTACACATGAACGAATAATGTCAATAAGTAGTTTTAATTCATTAATTTTATTTATTCTATTTATTTATTGCATTTGCCTCAAATTATTTTTTATTACATTTGTGTTATAGATTGTTTTATATCACCCTTTAGTTGGGTGTTTTATGTTTATTTATTTTATGTGTTGTGTGTCTAAGGATAATTAGTTAACACTTGAGTTTTGCTTACTACTTGGGATTGAGTTATTCATGTTTTTCATTTGGATTGTGTTTTTTATGCTTCCCTCCCCTTAGTTGCCATAGGTTTATTACATTATGTTTACACTCAAGTCTTGATTTTTTATATCTTTTACTTAAGTTGTGAGCATCTGTATTCACTCCTACACTTAGTTTATCACATTATATTTATAATTTGGATTTGATTGGTCATATCTTATCCACAACTTGATTATATTTGCATTTAAATTAAATTTTTCCATACTTATGACAAATATTTTTATTATGGTTTGTGTATAACTATTATGCATAATGTCACATGCTACAATAAAAATCAAGCCAAATGATCTATCAAGTAATGTTGGCAGTAGTATTTCCTCTTGTTCCCAATAAACCTACCCAAACAAACACATAATAACTCACTCACTAATGAATTCTAATCACTTCTAGTTAGGACAAGCATCTCCATGATAGTAGTTACCCTAGATTCATATTGTTCCCCTATGCCATCTCATCATTAATCTATGTTAAAGATTCATTGCATGATCTTCCTTTTTCAAATTTTCATAATGGAGAAAATTATTTGGACCAATCATTAATCAAAACTACCCTATTGGGGAAAATTTTATTATATCACACTCACATCCACCCTACTAGGAAAAATTAATTGTGTCAATAATTAAAGATGCCTTATTGGGGCACATCATCATTTAGACCTTTATTACCAATAGACTATGTCATTTTCCTCTTTTTGAGGGCCCATTCAAAAAAATATTTTCCTCCCACTCCCTTGAGGGGGAATCTAATTCTCATAAACCACCCTCTAGGTTTTAAATTGTGGCTATTGGTTTGTAATAACCTAT
Source organism: Torreya grandis (assembly GCA_037957365.1). NCBI lineage: Eukaryota > Viridiplantae > Streptophyta > Pinopsida > Cupressales > Taxaceae > Torreya > Torreya grandis. The sequence continues at coordinate 286,448 of JARHVA010008004.1, read as the reverse complement.
AGTTGTGAACATGTCACTTTATAAACATTAAAATATTAATTATAATGACTTTAATTCTTTGAGAAGACATTATTTTTATTTTTTCTTTTAGTTCCTACTAAAAATATGGAAAAATGTAGACACTTCTTTTTCGCCACTTCCATGTCTAAACGAACTTTAGACCAATTTCTAGTAAACTATGCAAATTAAGCGTAGAAATCATTAGACATCCTAAATTAATACACACATTAGACATAAGTTCATATAATTACATCAAGGAATTTCTATTTAGGGAAATACCCTATACACAATGATAAACTCTCATGAATTCATCCATAATTAGCTTGAAATGAAGTAAAATGATGTTTTTGACCAATTAAGTGGAACACTTAACCCAATTTTTGAAATGACCAAAAGACTAAGCATAATTAATTAACCAAAAAAATACAATTAAAATCTTAATTGAAAAATCCATGTGGATTGAATTAATATGTAATTTAGAAAAAGGAATTTTCAACATATATGTGGCCATGATATCACCATTTTGTGAGTTAACCCATTTTGTATGTCATAATCCTCTATTTAGTTGAGATGCTTAAAAAACCCAAAAATATGGAAATATACCAAAAATGCCTAAACAAGCTTCAAGCATTAGGTCATTCAAATCATATCCATTTTTTTCAAGATGTGTATCTCCTACTCAATATGTATGATTGAAGCTTTCAAATGGCTCAAATATCATCCATTTCCATTTACCTATTCCATTTCCCAATTGTATTCCATCCCATTACTAGGATAACTACATCACCTTAAGGACCAAACAAAATATGTAGGTATTACTTTGATGCATGAGCCATCCTAGGTCAGATTGACAAATCTTGGTGATTGAGTTTATTAATCAATTTCATTGACCATTCCTTCTTATAGGTTTGTCTCCAAATACACTTGTCATTTTGTGAGTCATATCATCCAAATGCTCTCATCATTTTGTGAGTCATATCATCCAAACACTCTCACCATTTTTAAATAAATATAAACAATGCTCTCATCATTTTGAGATCTTATTCTTTCTTTGAGCCTTAGATGTAGTGAAGACTATGATTTTTCAACGTCTTTCATTTTTGAGCATCTGCCTTTTATTTTACAATGCAGTTTTAGCTTAAACCATGCCCTCATAGTTTTGTGAGTTCTTGTGCCTAATGTTCTCATATTTTTGAGTGCTAATCCTTTTTTCATTCTCTCATAATTTTACAATTCCATTAATTTTTTTCTCTATAATCAACATCTTTTACTTGTCGTCAATTTTATTCTCTTACCAATTCCTTGGAGAACTACATTAGGACTAAATTCCATGTTATAACTCACATTCATGTGACTATGTAGGCAATGTCCATTTGCTTAGGTCATTTAGAGTCAACTCAACCACCTCTTCCTTATTTTTCTATTCCTCCACCCTATGCCTTCATATCTATGTCTTTGTTCCCTATATACTAGGGGAAACCTTTTTACCAAGCATAACACTTCTCTTACACATGAACGAATAATGTCAATAAGTAGTTTTAATTCATTAATTTTATTTATTCTATTTATTTATTGCATTTGCCTCAAATTATTTTTTATTACATTTGTGTTATAGATTGTTTTATATCACCCTTTAGTTGGGTGTTTTATGTTTATTTATTTTATGTGTTGTGTGTCTAAGGATAATTAGTTAACACTTGAGTTTTGCTTACTACTTGGGATTGAGTTATTCATGTTTTTCATTTGGATTGTGTTTTTTATGCTTCCCTCCCCTTAGTTGCCATAGGTTTATTACATTATGTTTACACTCAAGTCTTGATTTTTTATATCTTTTACTTAAGTTGTGAGCATCTGTATTCACTCCTACACTTAGTTTATCACATTATATTTATAATTTGGATTTGATTGGTCATATCTTATCCATAACTTGATTATATTTGCATTTAAATTAAATTTTTCCATACTTATGACAAATATTGTTATTATGGTTTGTGTATAACTATTATGCATAATGTCACATGCTACAATAAAAATCAAGCCAAATGATCTATCAAGTAATGTTGGCAGTAGTATTTCCTCTTGTTCCCAATAAACCTACCCAAACAAACACATAATAACTCACTCACTAATGAATTCTAATCACTTCTAGTTAGGACAAGCATCTCCATGATAGTAGTTACCCTAGATTCATATTGTTCCCCTATGCCATCTCATCATTAATCTATGTTAAAGATTCATTGCATGATCTTCCTTTTTCAATTTTTCATAATGGAGAAAATTATTTGGACCAATCATTGATCAAAACTACCCTATTGGGGAAAATTTTATTATATCACACTCACATCCACCCTACTAGGAAAAATTAATTATGTCAATAATTAAAGATGCCTTATTGGGGCACATCATCATTTAGACCTTTATTACCAATAGACTATGTCATTTTCCTCTTTTTGAGGGCCCATTCAAAAAAATATTTTCCTCCCACTCCCTTGAGGGGGAATCTAATTCTCATAAACCACCCTCTAGGTTTTAAATTGTGGCTATTGGTTTGTAATAACCTATAGTTGTGAACATGTCACTTTATAAACATTAAAATATTAATTATAATGACTTTAATTCTTTGAGAAGGCATTATTTTTATTTTGTCTTTTAGTTCCTACTAAAAATATGGAAAAATGTAGACACTTCTTTTTCGCCACTTCCATGTCTAAACGAACTTTAGACCAATTTCTAGTAAACTATGCAAATTAAGCGTAGAAATCATTAGACATCCTAAATTAATACACACATTAGACATAAGTTCATATAATTACATCAAGGAATTTCTATTTAGGGAAATACCCTATACACAATGATAAACTCTCATGAATTCATCCATAATTAGCTTGAAATGAAGTAAAATGATGTTTTTGACCAATTAAGTGGAACACTTAACCCAATTTTTGAAATGACCAAAAGACTAAGCATAATTAATTAACCAAAAAAATACAATTAAAATCTTAAGTGAAAAATCCATGTGGATTGAATTAATATGTAATTTAGAAAAAGGAATTTTCAACATATATGTGGCCATGATATCACCATTTTGTGAGTTAACCCATTTTGTATGTCATAATCCTCTATTTAGTTGAGATGCTTAAAAAACCCAAAAATATGGAAATATACCAAAAATGCCTAAACAAGCTCCAAGCATTAGGTCATTCAAATCATATCCATTTTTTTCAAGATGTGTATCTCCTACTCAATATGTATGATTGAAGCTTTCAAATGGCTCAAATATCATCCATTTCCATTTACCTATTCCATTTCCCAATTGTATTCCATCCCATTACTAGGATAACTACATCACCTTAAGGACCAAACAAAATATGTAGGTAGTACTTTGATGCATGAGCCATCCTAGGTCAGATTGACAAATCTTGGTGATTGAGTTTATTAATCAATTTCATTGACCATTCCTTCTTATAGGTTTCTCTCCAAATACACTTGTCATTTTGTGAGTCATATCATCCAAATGCTCTCATCATTTTGTGAGTCATATCATCCAAACACTCTCACCATTTTTAAATAAATATAAACAATGCTCTCATCATTTTGAGATCTTATTCTTTCTTTGAGCTTTAGATGTAGTGAAGACTATGATTTTTCAACGTCTTTCATTTTTGAGCATCTGCCTTTTATTTTACAATGCAGTTTTAGCTTAAACCATGCCCTCATAGTTTTGTGAGTTCTTGTGCCTAATGTTCTCATATTTTTGAGTGCTAATCCTTTTTTCATTCTCTCATAATTTTACAATTCCATTAATTTTTTTCTCTATAATCAACTTCTTTTACTTGTCGTCAATTTTATTCTCTTACCAATTCCTTGGAGAACTACATTAGGACTAAATTCCATGTTATAACTCACATTCATGTGACTATGTAGGCAATGTCCATTTGCTTAGGTCATTTAGAGTCAACTCAACCACCTCTTCCTTAATTTTCTATTCCTCCACCCTATGCCTTCATATCTATGTCTTTGTTCCCTATATACTAGGGGAAACCTTTTTCCAAGCATAACACTTCTCTTACACATGAACGAATAATGTCAATAAGTAGTTTTAATTCATTAATTTTATTTATTCTATTTATTTATTGCATTTGCCTCAAATTATTTTTTATTACATTTGTGTTATAGATTGTTTTATATCACCCTTTAGTTGGGTGTTTTATGTTTATTTATTTTATGTGTTGTGTGTCTAAGGATAATTAGTTAACACTTGAGTTTTGCTTACTACTTGGGATTGAGTTATTCATGTTTTTCATTTGGATTTTGTTTTCTATGGTTCCCTCCCCTTAGTTTCCATAGGTTTATTACATTATGTTTACACTCAAGTCTTGATTTTTTATATCTTTTACTTAAGTTGTGAGCATCTGTATTCACTCCTACACTTAGTTTATCACATTATATTTATCATTTGGATTTGATTGGTCATATCTTATCCATAACTTGATTATATTTGCATTTAAATTAAATTTTTCCATACTTATGACAAATATTGTTATTATGGTTTGTGTATAACTATTATGCATAATGTCACATGCTACAATAAAAATCAAGCCAAATGATCTATCAAGTAATGTTGGCAGTAGTATTTCCTCTTGTTCCCAATAAACCTACCCAAACAAACACATAATAACTCACTCACTAATGAATTCTAATCACTTCTAGTTAGGACAAGCATCTCCATGATAGTAGTTACCCTAGATTCATATTGTTCCCCTATGCCATCTCATCATTAATCTATGTTAAAGATTCATTGCATGATCTTCCTTTTTCAATTTTTCATAATGGAGAAAATTATTTGGACCAATCATTGATCAAAACTACCCTATTGGGGAAAATTTTATTATATCACACTCACATCCACCCTACTAGGAAAAATTAATTGTGTCAATAATTAAAGATGCCTTATTGGGGCACATCATCATTTAGACCTTTATTACCAATAGACTATGTCATTTTCCTCTTTTTGAGGGCCCATTCAAAAAAATATTTTCCTCCCACTCCCTTGAGGGGGAATCTAATTCTCATAAACCACCCTCTAGGTTTTAAATTGTGGCTATTGGTTTGTAATAACCTATAGTTGTGAACATGTCACTTTATAAACATTAAAATATTAATTATAATGACTTTAATTCTTTGAGAAGGAATTATTTTTATTTTGTCTTTTAGTGCCTACTAAAAATATGGAAAAATGTAGACACTTCTTTTTCGCCACTTCCATGTCTAAACGAACTTTAGACCAATTTCTAGTAAACTATGCAAATTAAGCGTAGAAATCATTAGACATCCTAAATTAATACACACATTAGACATAAGTTCATATAATTACATCAAGGAATTTCTATTTAGGGAAATACCCTATACACAATGATAAACTCTCATGAATTCATCCATAATTAGCTTGAAATGAAGTAAAATGATGTTTTTGACCAATTAAGTGGAACACTTAACCCAATTTTTGAAATGACCAAAAGACTAAGCATAATTAATTAACCCAAAAAATACAATTAAAATCTTAATTGAAAAATCCATGTGGATTGAATTAATATGTAATTTAGAAAAAGGAATTTTCAACATATATGTGGTCAAGATGATGTCATCAGCCTCAAAATCAAGAATTGTAAAATATCAACATAAATGCCATAAAAATTTAGAAATGTTGTGTCATGCCTCCATAAATTCATATTTAAATCCATCATTAAATGTGTTTGGAATATCATATCTACAACATGATAATGAATGTGCTAAACTTAGATGTACCATATGTTGAATTTATTAAATTGAGACAAAATATATATGGAATTACAACTATGCTAGATATATAAAATGATATAAAATATGTAGTTAGTTGTTTTTTATGCTAATTCAAATCTAGATCTAGTATAGGTAGAAATTAGGTGGGAAAATGATTCTAGAATAGTCATCAAATTCTGGATCTGGTGCCTCTACTCTCCAGATAGTTATGTTAGCCTAAGATGGTTATGTTGACACTATTATCTGAGTTATATGCTAGTGTATTATATGGAATATCACTTGAAAAAGGATGTGACCACCTATATGCTTTTGGGTTTGGCTTTGCCTTTGCTATGGTGCATTAAAATGTAGGTCATATACTATCACTCCTACTGAAATGGAAAAACCCTATCTTTTCATAATCAATTTGACCTTAGGGAAAAATGGGTTAGTGGGCACATGATGTTGAGATGGATTATAATGAACTAATGTCAAATGGAACTTCCTACATATCCAATAATCTAGAAGAGAGCCTCAAACTCATGTACTTCTCCCCTATGTGTGGGCTTGTGTGTTAATAATTAAATGTGTGTAAAGAAATTACAATAATGACCTAGCTTGTAACTTTGAAAATATGACCTTATGATTACTCTTTTTATACTTTAGGCCTATAGATGGGATATTCCTTTGATTGATATTAGAATAGGGTAGAATGGCAAAGCCTTTGTTAACTTTAGTGTTTCTTGAATGCTCTTTTAATATGTTTACTAGGTGAAGAATGAATGAAGGTTGATATTATATTTATACCAATCCTATTTGTAGATGAATCACATTAAAACACTTAATATGACCATTGTAATACATTTCATTTGTAAATTAGATGACTTTAGGGTAGTAGACACTTATGTCAAGACATGATAGTAACATCGACGTTACTATCTATCCCAAACATTAGTCTCTAAGGAGTATGGGAGAAGGCCTATGATTAAAAGTTGTAGAGGTGTAATATAAGTACATTTTAAGAATTCTATGAAAGATGGGATATCTATGGCATCAATATAAGGCTGGTTATACTAACAAATAAGCCAAGGGGTACAAGATAGAGTAGATGTGAGGCTTGTGAAAGAAAGGCATGTGTATAAATATGAGGAAAAAATAAGGTATGAACTATCTAAGTATACAATATTGAGGTGATACATAATCATAAAATATCTACATCCTCCCCTAATCTAGTAATAAAATTGATAGTTTAAAGGAAATAAATAAGTAGATAGGTGTGTATGCACACCTTAGCTTTTCTTGAATTGAATTTGAGTGCTTCATTTGAGTTGAATTTGAGTACTTTATTGGTGACTAACCTAAAACTAAGAACATGTTACATTATATCATCAGTGCATATAATCTAGGTTAAAAGTACTTCAAATAGATTGAAATTGAAAGAATAAGGTTTGATAGTATGTCTATGTGTCAATATAACCACCCTTACCTATTGGTAAGCTTGTTATTACAAATTATGTATCATTATAAGGCTCTAAAACTGATATTAGGATAAATATATAAAGTACATATATCTAAGGAGATAGAGAAAGAGATATTGGAAGGCACATGCCCCCAACTTTAGAGTAAAAGAGAGTTGTCACCTAATAGTTGAGATTAGCTCAATCATGCAACCTGATGATACTTATAACCTAGCGAGTTTATATGATTAAGTCTAAATACCTAGAAATATTGAGTGATTTAATCACCTCAAACATACCAAAAGGTGAACCAACTACTGTAGTATATTGGCTTGTTAAAGTCTATCAAAGTCAATAGGGTATCAGTATGTGCAATAGTTTTGGAATCTGAGATTGATTTGGATTTTACAATATTAGGAGCATGTTACATAGCATATACACATTAATATGTCTCATGTTGAAACTATTTATAACAATGGTACTGTGTATATAATTCTACCATAATTATATATGAGAATCATATAACTATGTGCTTTGGCTAATTTAGATAACTGTGTAAGTGTGGAGGACATGCTTCTAAAGCATGCCCTTACTATATATGGATAAAACTAAATTTTATATAATTACCAATATGGAGGACATGTTTCTAAAACATGTCCCCATTATAAACTAGAGATCTATATATAATACTTAGTAGGTGTGGAGAACATGCTTCTAAAGTATGCCCCCATTGAATCTATGAATTGATATAAGTACCATCTTGAATGAATGTGGAGAATATGCTTATAAATTATTATAATAATAATTTTTATAATCTTAATTATCTTATTTTTGTGATTGGTTATATTTTTTTAACTGCATTCATTTAATTGTCTTACGGGTAAGTCTATTATTACTTCATGTTAGGTGCATGTTTCACCTACCTCCTTATTTATAAGTTATTATCATTTTCCTATATATTAGGCTATCTTCATGTTGAATAAACACCATGTATTATTATTGGATTTATTCTTGTGTATTAAATTAATTATATATATTTTTAGAGCTCATAGTTAAGGGAGCCTAGGAGAGAAACCTGTGAAGGAATGAACAAAGAAGAGATCTCGTCAGAGAGGAGCACTCAATAGAGATTATCTCATAGAGAAAGGATGTGACAAGGTGTCGTATTAAATCCAAAAATAACATGGCATATTTTTTGGGGATTTTTTTAATTGGAAAGGTTATTTAAATCAAACATAGGCATTCCATTTGATAGATTGGTGTTTCATTTTAAAGGGAAGCACTCCAAAAAGGTGGAGGCATTAGAAAAGAGAGGTAAAATAGCCTCTACATAAGGTAGGCATTTGAATTTTTGAGGTAAAATAAAAGATACAAATTTCTAGTCTAAACCATCAAAAAGGAAGGTGACATACACTAGAGTAAGGATGTAAAGCTTGCAAGAGGAATAAAAGTATGATTTTATGGCTATTTGGGTGCATAAGTCTAAATTTTTACTCAATTAGAGATCACCAAAGTGGCCATTAACATAAAATAAGGCTGTTCAAAGCAATAAAAACCATTTTCATATGCATTTGGTTAACTTTTGTGCATAAATCAGTAGAAATAAGGCCAAACAAGATGCCACATTGAAGAAAATCACCATTTCCAAATGCATACATGTGCTTGTTCATTGGTTTAAATTTCTTATGCACTTTTTATCCTAAATATTTCAACATTCAATCATAAATAATGTGAAACTGATTTAAATTTAAAAGTTAAAAATCAATTACTTTTCAAAACTTTAGAAACCTTATTATTTGCCTAGACTAACTTGAAAAATCATGGTTAATCCCATTTGGAACAAACCATAGATCAAAATCTTCTAAAACTTTTCCAAGATTTAAAACTTTATATCCTCTTCTACATAGAAAATAATTTTTTTAAATGGATTTGTAAAAATCAAGCATTAGTCATTTTTGTCTTTTTATAATAATTGTATAAAAGATGAAAACTTTAAAATCTCACAAATTGTAAAGTATTTTTGGCTAAAAATTGGTAGCTTTGTCCAGTTTCAGGTCAGTTTAAGTGTCCAAAAATAATCCTTGTAAAAGTCATAATAGTTTTTCTAATTTAATTATTTTTATGAAAATCTAGATAAAAATGCCTAGTTTGTAACATCTATTGTTGCCAAATTCTCAAAAGCTAGATTGCAAAAACTTCATCTTGTGGAGTCATAGGATACTTAAGATAAGTGAATATAGGAACATTAACTAGATTATCCTTGGTAAAGAGTCTAAACTAGTTGATCAACTAAATGACTATGATAAACATCATCATGATTCCCTCATGTTATTGAAACTATATATGGTAGATAATTTAATTCTAAAAGTTAGAAATGCTAATAATGCTCAAGTTTTATAGAAACACCTTAAGATAAAATTTTAGGCATCTGAATTTGGTAGAATTTTTTTACTTGAAAAATATTTTATTTTCCATTAGGGTACAACAAAGTGGTTCTTTTTCTAAATTTTTTTTGTAGTTGAAGGACATTTGTGATTAGTTGAAGGTAGTGGGAAAACATGTGGATGAGAAAGATCTCATTGATTTGGTTATGCATAATATACCATATTTTTATGATTGTTTTATAAAATTATTACACATGATTTTATAAACATCGACATTGGACTTTGAATAGTTGTTAGCTATTCTCATACAAAAGGAAAGGTAGGATAAATAGTCCATTAATTCAACATCAGAGTCTATAAAAAGTGCACTCATTACACAAACACAAGGCAAAGGTACTTATAAATATAAACAAAAGTGTTTTTATTATAATAAACCTATTCATGTGAATAAATATTTTCATAAGAGACAATATGATTTGGAAAATTAGAGAAATAAGTCACAAACTGCAAATGTGGTTAAATAAGATGAACACAATTCATTGGGTGAGTTTGCATTTGTGGAAACATAGGTTCATTTAGTGGAGTCAAGAATATGGTATTTTGACTTAGATGCATCAAGACACTACATGTTTCATAAATAATGGTATGTAAACTTTGTAGAAGATGATAGTTATAATGAATCAGTTTCCTTAGGTGACGGTTGGGTTCACTATGTGAAAGGGCATGGAGATGTTCATATTTATTTGAATACTATTAGTTACACTTTTTAAAATATTTGATTTGTTCCTAACATGAATAAAAATCTTCTTTATATAAGTGAAATGACTATTAATCATAACCTTTGTGTGGAGTTTAAAGGAAACAAATGCATGGTCAGTAATCTTCATGTAAACAAAATCATTGCTATTGGTATTGGTAACAAAGGATTACATAAGTTAGTTGATCTTAAAATATAAAAATATCATGTACTAGTAGTAAATGAAAGCACTAGTGAGGTATGAAATAATAGGTATGGTCACCTTGGTTATGGGAATTTGTATACATTAAGTCAAACCAACATGGTGAATGGAATGTATTTTATTCAAAAAAGTCATAATGTATTTTCAAGATGTCAAATAGATAAAACAATTTAAACTTAATTTGAAATTGGTAAGGAATAGAGAGATAAGCATAAATTGGATTTCATACATGTGGTTTTACATGGTCCAATGCAGACATCTTCAATATTAGGAGCTTTGTATTACTTGTTGCTAATAGATGACTTTTCTAGGAAAATGTGGGTTTGTTTTTTGCATAGAAAGTCAGAATTTCTCTCTAACTTTGATGCTTGGAAAGCTATGGTAGAGAAACAGGGAGGGAAACATGTAAAAAAACTTAGATCAATTAATGGGGATGAATTTATCTCTAAAATTTTCATGGAATTATGTACAAAAGAAGGTATAACTAGGTAATATTACACATAATAGAATGACATCATGGCAAGGCATAATAGTATAGTGATGGAGATGGCATGATGTATGTTAGATAGATAGTTGTACCATATCAGTACTAGGTAAAAGTTGTGAATACAATAATGTACACTCTCAAAGTAAGTCCCATACAAGCCTTACAAAATGTAATACCACAAGAAGCGTGGTTAGGAAAAACACTAGATGTAGGTAATCTTCATGTTTTTGGATCTACTACTTCTATATTCTGAAAATATTCATGTTTGTTGGTTATTCTAACTAAAGATATGCATACAAATTAATATATGTCTCTATATATATAATTATGGATAGTAAATATGTTTATGTAGATGAGAAGGTGCCATTATTTTCTAATAATGGTAAATCTACTAATAGTAATGTGTTGCTAAAATTTGATGATATTTTTTTGAACAAGTTTTGGTACTAAATTTTAACAAGGTTCAAAAATCAAAATCTCAGAGGTGTTAAGTTCTAGTGGTGACAAGAGTGTTTCTCACTCTTCACATTTAGATCAATAAAATCAACATAAAATGCCTAAGTGGTACCATAATATAATGAAATATGTAAGAAAAAGTGAATTGCCTTACTTTTTAGAAGGGATATCTACAAGGATGGGAAAATAGGGAGTGCAAGGTGAAGAGAAGATCAATTTTACTCTTAATACTATTTCATAGTGAAACCAAGCACAAGTTCAATGAAAAAATTCAAACCAAAATGGACGCTTTCTATGAAAGTTGGGGAAAGAGGAAGGGGCATACAGTAAAAGCACAATAATTTTGTGAACAATTAATCTCCCAAATTTATTTAATAATGTAAAATAATAGATGTTGGGTTTTCAACAACTCAACACATACATATCTTATAGGATATATGCTATGTTTTTTAGTATCGATTTATACTCTAAATTTTTTTATCAGACTTGATCACACTAACAAATAGGTAAATCATAACACATCTAAGACATGACAATAATTAAAGGAATAATGGAATCCAATGAACCCAATATTCAACACCATTTCCTATTTTACTTAGTGGTTTCAGTTTATTGTTACCCATGTACTCTAGTAAGATGGATTGGAAACAATAGGGACATTTGGATACATTTTTGTAGTGGCATCAAAACTATACTTTGGTTTATTTAATGTATGGACTTAATTATATTATTGTAATAATGACTAAAACATGTCATTTAGTCATTAAGTGAGGGTATTATAATAACAATTGTTATAAGCTTTATTAGCTTATTCTTGTGACTAGTTATATTATTATAACCACATTTGTTTAATTATTTCATGGGTAAGTATATTATTAATTCTTGTTATGTGTTTGTTTCACATAAAACCTTATTTATTGGTCCTTGTTATTTGATTTTATATTAGGCTCTCTTCATGTTGAATAAATACCAAGTATTCTTTTTGTCTTTGTTCATGTGTATTAAATTAATTATATACAAAACATGCCCTTGATAAAACTAAAAACCATGAATGTGTGGAAGATATGTCTATATGGCATGCCCCCAATCAATCTACAAATTGGTATAAGTACCAAATACTAAATGAGTGTGGATGACATGCTTCCAAAACATGGCCCCATTATATCTGAAAACTATGAGTATGTCAAAGCCATGTCCATATGACATGCCCCCACTAAATTTTAGAATTGTGTAAAATATGGATAACATAATTCCCAATCATACACTAATATGCCCCCCTTCCTTTGAGGAGATGTAAAAAAATAGGGACTAGGAATTACTATTAACCAATTTTGATCCCCAAGGTCAAATATCAACTCGTATAGGTGAAAACTTTTTGTCATGTCTTGATAACCTAGTTCAAGGTCTTTTCATGCCTTATATAACCTTCAAAAAATTTCATAAAGCCTTATTAGCATTGTTTAAGGTGTATTTGGAGAAATTAAGGTAAAGTCTTGTTATGGTCTTTTAGTGATCTAGCCATGCCATGGGGTGATGAAAGTTGGTCAAGTAGTGTCATAGTTTTTTAGGAGTTTAACAAAGTCATTTCATGCCTTAAGTACCTTCTAATCACGTTTCATGATGATTTATAGAGTTTAAGGTTCATTTATGAACTTTAAGGTAGTGTTTTATGAGGAAAAGATTTTTTTTGGCTAATTTTCATGTATGTACAAGATACCTAAGTAAAAAAATCATACAATAAACTTTCCAAGGACCTTGGAGCAGTTACATAACTAGCACACCTGTCATCAAGTCATATAAAATTTAGAATCTTGAATTTCAATGCTTTAGAAGGGAGTTAAGGTACTTGTGCAAACATGTAAAGAACACTTGCAAGTAAAAATGGCTTAATAATGTCCCTTCATATTCCAAAATTTATAATCAAGTGTGGAAAGAAGTTTCAAGTCTCAAAATTGTAGAAAAATATTCCTCTCTCCCATCGCTCTCTTCATAAGCTCAGGAAGGCCATTTTTAAATAAATGTTATAGGTCATACAGGTAGAGTTGGAGGATACTATTTTTACTAAAGTTTGGGACCCCTATGGGACTCCAATTAGTGACATTATTCATTTTATTTAGATCCTTATCTTTATGAAAAATCTCTAAGGAGCTAAGGTGCTTTTCTTAGGCTCAAATTCCCAAGGCTATGTTTTGTGCAATACCCATGCAAGTGTGAACTTTATGGTTGCATGAAATAAATTTAAATGGATTCTCAGAGGTATATAAATGTGTTTTACACCTTCATACACCATTTTGGCATGTGTGGGAAGCCATTTGACAAAGAAGGTTACTCTCTTCCATAGTCTGGAAGTTGATTGTCATGATCTCTATTTTATCCAAGGTTTGAATGGTTTGGAAGAGTAAAATGAAGGTATTTATTTATTTATTATCCTAAATCCAATTTAAACTCCACAACCACTCTCCATGCTAATCCCAACACCATTCTCTTTAAGCAATTCATAATAAACCTCATTTGATGATTGTGTGCAAAAAGTACTACATAAAGATGTTTGTAAAGGTTTTGTATTGCATTGATATAGGAGGAGTGATATTCTTTACATCATGAAAAATTTGGTAAATAATTTAAATATTCTCTCAAGACATGAGAGGATCACACTTGCACCAATAAGAGGCCAAAACATGAGGAATGTAGGCCTATAGGTCTACAGACCTATAGGTCTACCTTAATGAGAAATAATGTTGAAATTTATGCCACTATGAATCTTGAAGACTTAATAATGAATAATATGTAGTATATTTATTATTTTATAAGGTAAAATTATGTGTAGAAGGTATAGTCTTATGATTCATGCTCAAGACATCTCAAAGACATCCATAGGTTAACCCAAGCCTGAATACAAGGAACACTGGTTATGTGAGTTTGAAAGAATGGTCAAGAATTTTTCAAGGGTGAAGGGGGATTTGTATTTTGAAATTTTCAAGATAGACCTTATAAAATACTTATTTCATCAAAATACAAATCTATAGGGTTGCCTAGTCCTGTAGGTCCCTTTTACATATCAAATGTAATAACTCTTTATTTGAAATGATGTCTAAAAGGTTGAGTAATGTGTGGAGAATGTGTAAACATATTATATAGATTCAAAATAAATTAATAAATATTTTTTAAAAACCAATGTCTAAGACACTTTGTAAACCTACAAGCAAAATTGAGTGATGTAAGGCTTTAAGTCAACAAGAAGAGCATCTAAGAACATGAATATGATATGAACATGAGAAACCCTAAATATTAAGGAGATTATTGAAGACATAATTTAAATATCATTAAATTTTCACTCAATATATAATTTCCTTCAAACTTTCATATACCTATAACCAAGAGATTCTTGGCACAAACATAGCCAATTGGCACAAACACAGTCAAGCTTGTTTAAAGAGATGCATTGTTTATTATGATAGCTGAGGATGGAAGGAATATAAGGGTGAATTCAAGTATTTAATAAGTATATATATGGTATAATTAAGGTTATAAACTTTCAAAAAAATTATGATAACTTTGGAAGGACTTAAAATTGTATTCAAACACCCAATTACTACATATAGGTCTTTTAGGAAGAGTAGGTTAGTTTCAATCATAAAGAGCAGACCTAGTACACAGTGGGAAATAAGAGTTATGTGAGTGAGATTAAAAGTTCACACATGAATTTTATATCATATTAAAATCAAAAAAAGGTTAAAGAGATAATAAAAACCTTAAATACCTATAAAACCTATACATTCAATCAAGAGATCTTCTAGACCTCCCTATTAGAGAAGAAAGGGCCTGCTTGATTAGAGGAGCGTTTGAGGTTTGTGAAATAAGTTAAATCATGAAGACAATTTTATTATGATATTATGATCTCCATAATGTCCTTAGACTTAATTATATGACTTAATTAACTCTCAACCATGCACACATAATCATATACCTACAAGACTATTTGCCTCATGAGAGTATTTACTTGTTTGAGAGGGTTATATGTATATGAGAGGTCTAAGGGAAGGTAAACTATTTTAAGATGTTTTCATGGTCATAATATGATATTATGATATCCTCTATCCTAATAATAAGGATGGAATGATTTCAAACTATGTTCAGGCTTAACAAGACTAACTACATGCACATACATATGTGCAGTCATAAGAAATGAAATTGAATTGACAAAGGATGGAATGAAGACCTAGATACATGAGGTAGTGTTTATATATGTATTGAATCATTCCATTAATTTTTTAACTCCTTGATAGTGGATTAAATTAATCAAACACAATAGTTAGGGTTAGGTGAACTAGTATGCTCAATAACCCTAGCTTGATTAATTGAAGGCTAAAATAGGGTTGAAGAGATAGAAATAGTTGGATAATCATGTGATAAAGTCACAGTGGATGTCTCAGACCTATAAATATCATTGGAAACTCAAAATCAGACTCAAAACACCATCTATAGACCTCATCTCTCTCTAGACCTCACAAATACAATGTCTACAAACCTGAGGGTCTCTTAACTATGTTCATATCTTACATGAAAGAATGAATGGTAGATTAATATATTGGTAATAAGAGTACACCCCTATGCACTCAATATTAATGGCATTTTTATTTTCATCTACATTATGTCCTTTATGAATCATCCTTAAGACATTGAAACATTCATTGGCTACCAACAAGCTCTTTAATGACCAGTTGAGAGAGATGATCTCCTAAAGTTCATTGAATGAACCAATTTTCCCATGAAACCTATTAGATGTTGTTGAGGACTCTAGTTAATTTTATTCAAGTTTACTTTGTTTGTACTTGAATTTGTATAGATTATAATAAATGCACTAGTTTTCATATTTTTTTATGTTTTACAGGGGTTTTGAGTAATGGATAACTTTCCAAATATTGGGAGAGGTAATTTTGGATATGATATACCTATTCAATCAAAAAAATATTAATATTACATCTTGTAAGTGATCCAACAAAGCTTGTTTTCAAATGTAGTATTAAATAGGCCTAAAAGATACTAGGTTACAAGGCCATTTCATGGTTCTCACACTTCCATAGGGTCTCTAAACCTCAAATTTGATATCAATGTTGGTGATAGACTATGTAAAGTGAATAAAAATATTTAGGGTGGTTTCACCATGTGGGATAGGTATGGATTATAAAAATAGGGTTTTAGTTAAGGAGGCATAATTGAGGCCTAATTAAGGAGAGATAAAGGTATAAAAAGGCACTTCCACTCAGAGTTTGGACCTAAAACTTAGCATGGAGCTATAAAGACATACTAGGTACTCAAATATTCACTTAGGTTTTTATTACCATCCATACAATTCTCTACACAATGAGGTTTGAATGATTTTAGGGCTAGAAGAAAAATAGGCCTGATGAGAGCTTTTATTGTATAAAGAGTTCTTGGGGGTAGTTTGGGACTTAAAATGAGTTTTTATAGGTCTAATAGGATGTTAATAAGCCATCCATGGAGAAATAATGAGCTAGATAAGAGGAATTCAATTTTTGACACCTATAATCAAGATTGGACTAGTGAGACAAAGAGACTTATAGAAACCTAGCAAGAAAATGAAGTGATGTCTCAAAAAGAACCTACAGAGATTAGTTGAAAAGTGTCAATAATATATAAAATATGTAACTCAAAATTACCTAAACATAAATAAGGTCACTTGTAATTATACAAGCCAAGGCAAAGGGCAGTTTTGAAGAATAAGGAAAGGTTTTAAACTTACATGCCTATTAGAGTAAAATAACATCTTCATAAGACTAACACTTGTCTTTGATGACCTGATGGGGAAATTTAAAACTCCTTTCTTATTATAACTCCTTTTGGACACTTGTCTCTCTCTCTCTTACATCCTTATCTCCTTCTCTCACTTTCTCTTAGCCTTAATTGGATAAGTTTGTATCATCCACCTAGGTATTGTGAAGCCCTACCATTTGAAGCCTCAAATCAATTAAGGATAATATGGTTTTACCTTCTCTATGGACTAGTTTTAATATTCATTCTTGACTAGTTGATCTTACTAAGTGATAGTCTTGCTTCCTTGGCATGTTTGTCCTTGTTTAGAATTTATGTTTAGTTTGGAATATATTTTGCATGTATCATGAACTATTTAAATGGATGTGTACAGGTTTAGTGAGTTTTATTTTCATTAGTTTCATGTCATAACCTCTTGACAAGTACTCCTAGCTCAAGTATTCTTCATAGCCTTCATGAAAAATATTCATGTAGAGAGGCATATTTAGATTAGTCTCATGTACAAGTTAGTATCTTGTTTGAAATGTAATTACAATTGGTTGGCAGTGGCCAAATCATATTTGGTACATCACCTCCATTAGATTAGGTTTATTTCCCTTTTACTATCAAGTGGTAGATTATTATTTTAGCCTAATTGAGTCATCAAGGAGAGCTAGCCCTTTAACCTAAAGATTCACCTCTCTAATAGGGTACTTTCAACCTTGAAGAGTTTCCATATTACATCATATTTGGAAGGCTTGAACTACTTTCCAAAGGGTGAAAATTTTATTGATAAAAATTACCTCACCTTAAAATACTAAGACAACTATAAAATATGTGAATGTAATCATGTATCATATAATAAGAAACATGTCTAGATAAATATATCATTGAAGTGCATAAAATCAATGTGATCACATGTAGGTCTAAGATGCATGTTAAATATCATGGAAATTTATATATAGTAACGTTATAATCTCAAAAATCAAACAATAACACACACAAGAGCACTCAAAATCAAGTTAAAAATCAATGGTCCAAAGAGATTCACAAAGAAGGGGCATGTTCAAATGCCACTAAATTGAATAGACATGTCTTAATAAAATATCCACAAATCAAGGAATGATATATTCAAATATACATACAACATTAATTACATATACAAATTTCAATGAAAGCATACATAGGCACAAGAGCCACATATAATGGGGCATATTCAAATGCTCGAATAAGCAAGACAAGAGACTCAAGGAAGTGCATAAAGGAAAAGCATAAGCAACCAACATAAACATGTTATAGTGGCCCATGGATCAAATGTGTTAGAAAAAAATGTCAAGTATATAACATATAAATTACCATGTGTAATATATAATTATGGATAAAACATGTGTAAGTACATATATAAGCTCAAACATGATAGTGTATAGTGATCATTGAATCATCTAACCTATGTGTATCAAGATCGTAGAAGATGGATACCCCCAACATCTTGGTGACATGAGTAGAGGGAAATCCCAACACCCATAACTATATCATGTAGTTGTGTATGTCTATGTATGTATGAGTAAATTATATTCTATCTAACAAAATGGAACTAACAGATAGATGCCAATGAGCTAATAAAACATGAAAGTGCAAAAAAAGTTTTAAGATTTTTGTGTTTTGATTTTTTTGGGTATTTTTTGGAATTTTATGATGATTAAATATCATCTAATGATCTCAATATTAGGATGAAAATATTCAATGTGTGGTAAATTTATAACCTATGCTAAATGACATGTACCATAGGCATTCATCGTATAATAATAAAGTATATCATGCTCTTTTAGTAAGTTTGTGGTATCTTTATTGCTAAGTTATTTTCGTTTGTTGCTAGTAACCATGGTTTGACAAGTTTTGCATTATTTTTTGTCAAAAATGGACTAATATGCATAATAATATATCTTTATTTGGATTTAAGTGTGACATTACATGGAATATATTTGGCACATAAGTCGGATATAGTAGCTTCATTTACGTGTTCCATGATATATCAAAGAGATGTAAAGAATTTACAAGTGCATATATTGAATTTACAATTGGGGTTAAGTATGATATTTTGGAATTACTTTCCATCTATTCAAGGTTAAATTATTTTTTTTATTGAGGAATAATTTGAAATTTCTTCATAATAAGGCACACATTTTCCATTACTCCTTTTAGGTACTTTTTGCTCTTTTTATACTTGTTCTTTTTGTATCATGTGTAGAACATTAGATTTATCAAGTGTCTCTTGAATTTTGACCACTTCTATTTTAAACCTTATTTTTATAATGTTTATTTTATTTTATTGAATTTGATTTGGTGACTTTTTTTCTTGATCTAATTATTTCATCTATAAGTGTTTTTGTTTTAAATCATATTTTTTATGCATTTCTTCTTCTTTGTGGAATTGTTCCTTGTGTACCTCAATTTCATTTTTATTTTCTTTTTCTTTGATAAAATGTACCTATGATTTACTGGTAATAGCATTACTACTATATACCAAGCCTTGGTGCTTATTCTCATCAAATGTGGAAATAAGGCGAGTGATGCCTTGGGAATGTTTTCCAAATACTTGACCATGATAACCAAAGTTTATAAATATTTCTTTCCAAAACCATATTGCTTGGAAAATTGAGTATCTTTTTTGAGAGGTAAATTTGTATCCTTTTCTTGATATGATTTATCTTTTTAAACCTTTTATTTCTCTATGTTTGATATTTTCAACTATTTTGAATCTAAATTTTTTTTGGTACCTATATTTGTTGTTCTAGAACTTGTGTTTTAGGAGAGGCACTCATAATGTGAGTGGTTTTCTTGAGTGATGTATAAATTATAGGTTCACCACTATCTCCAAGACTTTGTATTTAGTTATTTAATGCAAAATAATGGTTTATATGATGCCCATGCATTATATTATATGCACAATAGTATTTGGATATACACATAGGATGTATAGGAGGTTGTTTTATCACTTTGTCTCAAATCATTTCTGTTAGGATTTCACTTGACCTCTTGATAGGATTTTATTCACTTGTAGAATAATTTATTTTAGATGTATTCTATTTTAGATTATCATTTAGATAAAAAACCTTGTTTGGCAAAAAATAGGTAAATAAATATGCAAACACATGATTAAAACTACCATGTGTTGGGTTATGTAGGAGTGTAATATGATTTTCTAATAATGTGATCTTTAAATTTAGATATTGATTTTGATTTTTTAGCTTATGAATTAACTTGGTAATAGTATTTATTTTTTATAATAGGGTTTTATGGTTACCCTATTTTAACATAATAGGATGATCCACATTACCCTTTAAAGGAGTGATATAATGAACCTAGTTAGTTGTATGATAGATATCACCCTTCTTAGGGTTAGGAGAAGTATCTCAATGTAAAAATTAGAACAAGGAGTATGACAGAATGTATATTTTGAATTTCTTAAGGACTAGATGGTTTAAACTAGGGATATAATTTAGAAAACCATAACAATTATAAGAATAACTAGTTTATAGATATGTCTATGTCAAACATGATTTCAATATTTATCAATCAAGGATTTGCAATAGGAAAATAAATTATAAAACCCTAGATTGCCTAGGTTTTGATGTTCAAATATTGATTTCATCAAATGTT
Source organism: Torreya grandis (assembly GCA_037957365.1). NCBI lineage: Eukaryota > Viridiplantae > Streptophyta > Pinopsida > Cupressales > Taxaceae > Torreya > Torreya grandis. The sequence goes on along the minus strand of JARHVA010008004.1, from coordinate 265,495 downwards.
TAACCCTAATTTGGATGTAGATCCTAATAGGGTAGATAAGGTTAAGGATATATAAATTATAGGGAACAAGGGTAAATATCATATCTATAGTAGGACAAATAATGTGCCAAACTCAGATGTACCATATGTTTAATTTATTAAAATAAGAAAAGCTATAAATGGAAAGTACAACTATACTAGATATAAAAAATGATATAAATGAGATAATTAGTTATTTATGACGTTAATGCATAACTAGATCTAGTACAAGTATAAAGTAAGTGGGAATATAGTTTTAGAATAGTCATTAGTTTTTGGATCTGGTGCCTCTTACTCTCTAAATAGTTAAATTATCTTGGGATAATTGTATTGGTGCTACTGTCTAAGTTATATGCTAGTGTCCTGTATAGAATATTAGATGAAACAAGATGAAACCACCTATATGCTTCTAGTTGTGGATTAAACCTTACTATGGTTCATTTATATCTAGGTCAAAAATCATCAATCCTAGTGAAATGGAAAAACCCTAGCTTTCCATATTCAATGTGACCTTAGGGGAATGGGTTAGTGGGCACATAATGTTGAAGTGACCTGTAATGACCCCACTATCAAAGGGTACTACATACCTATCTAATACTTCTTAAGAGGGCCTAATATTCATGTAGTTCTTATATACACATAATATTTTAAAACTTTATCAATTACTAATGCTTTATATCTTGTAGGAACCCATCAAGTCTCAATATCTTTGAGTACACACCTTAAAGGGTGCCCCAGGAAAGGGGTGGGTAAACCATTGGTGGTTTGTAGGATTATTTTACCTTATTACCACTTATTATCAATCTAACCATCTCCTTAAAACATTGACCTAAGCTTAGCCTCCTCTTTTACACCCTCCTCTAGTCATTTTCCACCTTCATTAGCCCTTCCCTAGCTTAAAACCCTTTTTGATGGTTTACATTACACTGTCATCCCCATCAACCTTGTAATATAATTGATAAAAAATATTAAGGTCTAGGTCTTCCCCTAGATGACTTAAACCTTGACCTAATTTTTATTTATCAATAATGATACTAGGTTGATTGGGTAGACCTTATCGGCCTAAAATTTAAAAAGGATTAGTGTTAGATCTACCTATATAAACACATCTATTTTACCATTCTTAGAGAGACAAAAAGATTTAATTATTCATTTGTGCTTCTTTATAATTGATCTTCTACCATTCTACTTGAGAATTCTTAGCTTAGGGTTTTTACTTGGATAAGAATCTTGTATTATGGAAAATTCTTGGATGTTTTGGCCTTTCTTAGTGATCCTTACAAACCATAAAAACCTCTTGAAAAAAACCTTTGTAAAATGGAGAGATTGAGACTCGATAGGTTCATCTTATAGGTAAGTATATCTAGATTTACTCCTCTCTTTAGTATGTATAAGTATCATAAGTAATGAATTTTGAATATATTTCTCTTTCCATGCATTAGGTCTTACCTATACATAGCTTAATTAGGATTATCATATGCGTGTTTACTTTTATGTTTACTAGCCCCCATTTTTTGCCACAAGCTTTAGTGAGCTCTAGATTACACTTTAATTTACTTGTTATTAGTTTAGTGAACATGAAAACATAGGACCTAGTTAGGGTTATTGCATACTTTTACTTGATTGGAGTCTTTAGAATCCTCCCTTGTGAGTTTATTATGAAAAATGATTCCTTGGCTAGGTTTAGTAGATCCATCTTTGACATGACCTCAAATATCTAATGTATCAACAATTATAAGTGTAACTATGATTTATCTTCTCCAAACTAGCATTAATTTATAGATCTACTACATTTTCCATTGCATACATTCTAGTGAACCCAACACAAATCTAACCCTTGCAGGTTTTCTTTCACACTATCATTTTTGTCATTTTATTATATTTTTCCATATTTTTAGTATTGTATCAAACTAGTTAGTATAATTATAACTTTCTATGCATAATTTTAACACATAGTCACATCAAAATAACTCTATGTTGTCTATGTAGGTCTTTATCAACTATAGGTTATTGGATCAAACATGTTGACACAATACTCTTCTTTAGTTCCATATTAGCATACAAAGTCAAATAGGTTGACTTTGTCATCTTATTATTTCTTCCAGCATATAGGTCAACAAACACTATCAAATTAGTTGACCCTATTCTTTATATTTCTTCAACACATAGGGTTTTATAGAGCTTGGTCAAACCAATTGACCTAATTTGTATAATTTGAATGAAGTAGTTAAGGCACTTTAGCATAAAATTTACAATATTATCTAGCTTCAAGCCCACCAAGGTTCCTCTCTTTCTTCTCTCTATCATTTTAGCACTTTCTTTAGTTCTATTTTTCACAAGTTAGCAATCTTTACAACTACAAACCCTACAACTAACTAGGTTGACTTAGTTTTGTAGTCTACCTTCTATTTGAGAGACATAATCAACCTGTTCAACTTTGTTCTTAAATACCTTGCTTATAAAAAATAGTAACAACCTATTCAAATCTATTATGCACTATTTTCATACAGTGTTGCCTAAACTAACTATATACTATTCTCAATTAATTAATTAATAACTATTTGCTAGTAATTAACCCACACTTCCTTTTTAGCTATTTGCATGCTTAGAGTAACTCACATAGTCTAAATATGTATTTTTTTTAATTACCATTTAGTTACACTATTTTAATCTTTTTCACACACCACCAAAATCACCTAACATTCAAAATTCATTTAAACACTTATCTTCCCAAGGCCTACCTACTTGGATTTCATCACTAAGGGGGAAGATGACTTAGTTTTCTATCCAAGTTTAAATACATATTTAATGACATTTATTGGCAAAGCACCTGACACCCTTATCATTGTAGGATTGTGAAGTGAGGGGATAGGCTCCAATACCAAGCTAATAACATTACCAACATAAATCTTTTTCAGTCTAAACATCCTAAAACCATCCATAGATTACTTTTATAGTTCCTTATTTTCAACCAACTCTCTTATCACATTATAACTTAACACTTTATAATAATCTAATAACACTTAGGATGACCAGTTAGTTAGCATTTATTTTTAAGTTTATTTCTTTCTCTTTGATTATTATGTGTTGTATTTTAAAAACTTGCATTGGCTAGTGTTTGTGCAAGGTTTTATTCTATGTGACCCAATTGGATCACTCACATTGATCCAATTATTTATGTATTTTATTTCATTCTTACTTCACTTATATTGCAAAACTTTTTCTATGTTTTAGAACACTATCATTCTAGTTGATAACGTCTATTACACATTGTTCCACCTCTTGCCTATAGTACATAGTTGACCATCGTGATTATGTCTCTTATCTTTTTATTCTACCCTCTATCTAGCAGTAAATAGTTGACCTGATAAAATCTATACTCTTCCTAGATTATGTCTCCATAGTACTCTATTAACCCAGTTGACTCTTTACCTATTGAATAAAATTACTCTTGTATCTATCTAACTTAGTTATCTATTTGTTTGGCTTAGTTCTCTGGACCTAATCTCTCTTTTCTTGAAATATTATTCTTTTCATCAAGCATCATGAAATCCCTTATCATAATCTTTTTGGACAACTTGAATCCATTTAGACACTATATGGGGTATTCTTTTCTCCCTTTATTTACATCCCAATAGAACCCTCACTCTTGGAGCACTTTTTCCCCTCCATTTATAGATTGTAACATGGTTCAAATCATGCCTCAATATGAAGTATGTGGATTCATTCCTTTTTTTACCTATCATAAAAATTCCCATCTTCAAGCATATCAACACAATGTGGGAGTGATTGACACAAATCTATCTAATAACCCCACTAGTAATCCACCTCCTAATAATCCTCCCCCTAATACCAATTTGGGGAGTCTTCTTACAAATACCATCCCTCCAATTGATACAACTCAAATTATTGTATAAATAGTGAAACAAATGAATATAATACAAATATATAACACCTACCAAATGGTGAAATTACAACATGATTTTATTAATATGGATAATCAACCTCTAATTCTAATCCCTCTAAATAGTCAAAATTTTATTCCTCCACCTCTTACAGATGCCTTAGAAAATTTTATTCCCCAACCTATCATGAATAACAAGATTCTTCAAAACATCTAAAATGATCATTTAGCTCATTTCATAGTTTCTATTAACATTGGTAATATATCTCCAACTATCAATTATGATGGGACTACTGACCTGAAATATTTTATTAAGGCATTTGGTAATATTTATAAAGAGTGGATCCAAACTAATACTTTCCCCACCACTAAAATTCTAGTTAAAACCTTCACTGGTGATGTATTGGAATGGTACAATCAACTTCCCCAACATTCTATCTAGCAACTAGAGGATTTAGTCAATCCTCTAATTAGATAATTTTAACATAATGACCTTCTCAAAAATTGCCTTAGCCATTTCATCAATATTTATAAATCTCCCACTGAATCAGCTCATGATTTTATCAAATGATGGAAATCTTTGGCCCACAAGGCTGACCATAACATGACTAATGATAATCTATTTAAAATCTTTATAATTGCTTTAACTCCTCTTCAATATAAGGTTTGAACTTTTGCCCCTCAAATGCTTAATGAAGATCTTGACCAATCCAAGTGTCAAGACTTATTAATGAGTAAATTTAAACCTAATACCAAATTCTTTAAGGGATATTTTCAAACTTCTACTAATGCAATCACCAAAAATACCCCTCCAACCAAACCAGGAGTTGTCAAGGCTAAAAATCCTATGTATTCTCACATACCATTAATTGTGCAGCAAATGAAATAATTATTAGCACCTTCTAAACCATTTACTTATCCTAATAATCCTCCTAAATGGTATGACCCTAATCAATTTTTTTAGTTCTACACTAGCATTGATCATTTACATGAAACTTGTCAAGGGATTACCAAATTTGTTGTCTCTTATATGCTTGGTTATTCCTTCAATAACAAAGCCATGATCTAGCTCCATCATCAAGAGTACCACATAACTTCTCAAAAATGATAAGATATCAAAACTTTTTCTTATAATAACCAAAAATATTTTCTCACATCTATAACTCAACAAGCTACCAAGGTGTTTGTGCCATTGATGCTAACTATGACCAATATTAAAATAATTCTCAATATGTTAATGTAGCTAAGGTTAATTATCATCAAAAACTAGCTCACAAAGATCCTATCACTAAACCTAATAAGCCATATTTATAATAGCAACTTCTCAAAAATACTATAACCACTCATCTAGCTTCTAAAACTAACTAGGAACCATATCCTCCTTCCAAACCACCAAACACTTCCATTATTTCAAAATCTACCTTACCTTCTAAACCTTGCACTGGTTCTTCTTCCAAATCCCATTGAAACTTCTTAGAAGAACTCAACTCCATGACTTGAAATATTCCTCTTATGGAGTTAGTTCACACCTCCCCTTACCATCATAAGTTCCTCATGCAACAATTGTAAAAAATTGAAGATCCAACTTCTTTATAAGAAGAACCACCCTCTCCTGAGCCTCAACCCACCAACATGCACACCATTGAATCCATTTATCCTTCTTCCAAACATTCCATTGAATTCCTTGAAGAAGACATGGTTAATGATGAGATCTTTTTTTTCACTAATGATCCACCCCTATTCATTAAAATAGCCATTAATACCACTCTTATTCATAACATTTTAGTTGATAAAGGATCCAATATTAATGTGACATCTTTGTGGCTCATCTAACAACTTGGATATAATAAATATCATCTCAAGAAAACCCACCTAACCTATTGTGGATTTGATAAAACTAATAAAAATCCACTTGGTTGTATTTGGCTCCCCCTTCTAATCAGACCTAAGACTATTTAAACAAAGCTTATGGTCATTGATTTTCCCCTATATTACAACACACTCCTAAGATGAACATGGAATCATATAATGAGGGATATCACCTCTTTTGGTAGCCAATGAATCAAGTTCCTAAAAATAACAAAAGTATAAAAATGAGGCCAATCTTAATGCTTGGAGTACTCAAATTCCCAATAAATCTCAATATCACATTCCAACAATCAACAATGCTCCCTTACCTAAATTTATCAACATGAATCCAGATTTACATGTCACTCTAGCTGACTCAAATGATGATGAACCTAATGACTTGTAACATACTTGAAACAATACTAAGATTCCTCTTTACATATTAGAGTGGCTTCCTCCTTTTTTATTACCTCATGATTGTACTATCCCTCTCATTTATTAGATCATTGATTTCCCCCTTCATGCAATGCTCAAGATGCCTCTTACCCATTATATGTTTTCACATGCAATGATTATAGAGTGACCAAATTATTCCAAGATCCTTTAATCATGTCTCCCTTTAAATTTAATGATCTAGACATTTCCCCTTTGAAACTCCTAAATATCAAGCATGTACAATTTATCCAACCTATGTTAATAAATATTTTATGGCCCAAGCTCAATCCTAAGACTTGGATGTTCAACATTATAAAAAAAAATATCCCAAATACATGATGTTCATACCATTTATAATACCTCTAAGTTAAAGCTTGAAGGTCGTGTACCTCCCATTAATTATTTGTTTATTGATACTCCTTGGGTGGTAAAACAAGTCCTACCTTCCAAACCTCTACCAATTCTAACATATTATATACCACCTATATATTTAATCCTTACATCCAATTCTTCCCTTCTAATTACACTAATGACAAACAAACCAAATCCAATCAACATTCTTCCCCTACTCCCCCTACTCCTGAGATTACATTGGATGCCAATGCCATAAAAATACATCAAATACATTCTAAATATGATCAACATGGTAATAAAATTATTGATCTCAAATTAGATGCCAAGTATTATGATTATCTTCCCACTTTTTCAAGTGATGAATCCATTCTTGAATTTCTTCATGCCCGAGAACCTCAACTCCCTTGGTAACATCATAAACTTAGGAATTTCAATAAGAAGCCCCTTGTTTCAACAACTTCATCACTAGCATTAACCCTAAAGCAAATCACATTTACTCTTTACCTAATTCACCATATCATTTCCAAGATGAAAATGCTATGATCATCAAAGAAACTACTTGAATCAAATATGGTACCCAATCATGCCCTCAACCAATTACAGTCTCTCACGAACTCACACCAAAAGAACATGATAACTTCAGATTATTATTTGATAAATATATTGAGATGTTTGCTTGGTCTTATGATTACATGGCTAGTATTAACCCTAGTATTTTAGTGCACAATATTATTAATTACCCTGATTCCAAAATCATGTGGAAAAAATAAGAGAAATTTCCACCAGAATTTTCCACTTTATGCCATAAAGAAATTATCAAGCTTTTAGATGCTAAGTTTATCAAGCCCATGGACTATTCCAAATGGGTATCTAACATTGTTCCTATTCAAAATAAATTCACCATAGTCATTTGTATCTACATTGATTTCTATAATCTTAATATTGTTTATCTCAAGGAGAATTTCCCTATACCTTCTATCGATGCCATTGTTAATTCCATTGCTAGTTATGAAATGTTGTCTTTTATGGATGGTTTCTCAGGTTATAACCAAATTCACATTATACCAGAATACCAACATAAAATAAATTTCACCATAGAATGGGGTACCTATTGCTACATTAAAATCCCTTTTAGCCTCAAAAATGTTGGAGCTACCTATCAACAAGCAATGCCTCACATATTTCATGATATAATCCACAAGATTATAAAGACTTATGTGGATGACCTCATTTCCAAATCTAAAATCCACAAGACTCATCTCTCTGATCTTGATGTCATCTTTGATTGCCTCATTAAATATAAACTTATACTAAATCCCTACAAATGTGTTTTCAGTGTCACATCTAGAAAATTATAAGAATTCTTAGTCTTTCTTTGCAACATTGATGTCAACCCTACCAAGATCAATTATATCATCAACATCCTATCCCTCAATCCATTCCATGTATTTTTAATTAGTTTGGTAAAATTTGGGAAATTAGATGATTCATCCCCAAAATGGCTTATTGTATCTATTTTATCAATTCTCTTTGCAAGAAAGGTAATCCCCTAGAATGGATAGATCCTTGTCAAAAAAACATTTGAAAATATGAAAGAATTATTGATCCACGCACTACTCTTCATCCACCTTAAAATGATTGTCCACTAATCTTATATACCTATTCCACACCCATATTAGTAGGGAAAATGTTTTCCCAACAAGATGATACTAGGAAGTAATATTCCATCTATTATATCAATTGAGGCCATATCAACTATGAGAAACATTATATAAAAGTCAAACATGATTGCCTCACTAGATATTTTATTGCTAAAAATCTCTAACATTATATGCTTTATCAAACCACTTATGTTATTGTTCATTTTGATCCCCTTCATCACTTATTTTCCAAATCTTTCTTTCCTAGAGATAGAATTGGCAAGTGGATGGTCTTTCCCATGGAATTTGATCTTTGAATTATTACACAAAAATATGTCAAAGGACAAATCATTATTGATCAACTTGTTGTAATTACAATCTAAACTACTAACCACCTTTAAGATAATGATAATGTTATCTATATTGAATGTCTTAACCAAGACATATATCTTAAATATTACTTACATAACTCCATTGCTGAACTTGAAGCAAGTAATCTAGAAGAGTCCTTTATATTCCCTGATACTACTAAACCAAAAGTAGTTATCTAAGAATTTCCTAATATTAATATTGATTTACATGATGATACTTGGACCCTTCATTTTTATGGCACTAAATTTATTCAAAGATCTGGGGTAGTTTATATCCTCACAAATCCTCTTGGTAAAATTATCCCTTTAGAATTTTTACTCACATCTGATGTCACTAACAACATGGCATAGTATGAATCTTTAATCCTAGGCATGAGAGAAACCCTTGACCTAAATATTAGATATCTGCATGATTTAAGAGACTCTCAACTCATTTTCCACCAAATCAATGGTGATTATCAATGATAAAGTAAAATTCTCATTTTTTATCATCAAATTGTAACTACCCTTGCCAAATATTTTGCTTCTTTTACCATTGATCCCATCCCTCAAGATCAAATTATATTGTAGATTCACTTGATTCTTTAGCATCTCTTTTTCATCCACACCAAGTTCTTACTGATCCCAATTTTCTTATCCAAATAAGAAAATTCCAATCTTCTCTTCAACCAAATGATTCCCTCATATACCACATTGAGGTTGTTATCATTTGGCAAACCCCATGGTACAAATATATTATTCAATTTATTGAACACTAAACTTATCCTCTAAACATTGATTCCTATAAAAAGACTTGCACTCACAAATAAGCTTTTAAGTATGTCTTTTGATATAACATCCTATATTATCACAATGTTGAAGTTATCTTGATCCATTTTGTTATGAAATAAGATGGTCCTCCTCTTCTTGAACAAGTAAATGGGATTATTTGTGGTGGCTAATATAGAGGATATGATATAGCTTGTAAATGCTTACATATGGGATAATTATGACCCACTCTTAAAAATGATGCCATCAAATTTGCTAAAAAGTGTACTCCTTGCTAGCTTCATGATGATCTAATTCATACACCCCCAGTCGAGATTCAAACTATGGAGTCTCCCTGGCCATTCTCTATGTGTGGATTAGATATCATAGGTAAATTACCTTGATATCAAGATGGTCATGTCTTTATAATAATAGCCACAAAATATTTTACCAAGTGGGTCAACGCTATTCCCCTTGTCAATGTCACCAGAACCACTATCTCAAAATTCAACCTCAATCAAATCATTTTTTTGCTTTGGCATTCTTCATACTATCATTTTAGATAATGGTGGTAAATCCAAAAATAAAGACGTCAAATAGATTTGTACTAAATTTAAAATCAATCACAAATTTTACACACCCTACCATCTACAATGTAATGTTTAAGCCAAGGATACCAACAAAATTATTAATAAAATTATATAAAAGATAACTGATGGCACCTGCATAGATTGGCATCTTCATCTCTATCCTTCTCTTTAGGCCTATCACACTAACATATACACTGCCATTGGGGCAACATTATTTTCTCTAATTTATGGTTCTAAATCAATCCTCCCATTAGAAGTTGAGATTCCCTCCCTCTGTATCTATCTTAATGGTATCATACCTAATGAATATTTATATGAATCTTGCCTTCATGCTCTTGATCTCCTTTATGAACACCATCTTTTTGCTTTGCAACATAATCACTAATACAAGCCTTGTATTGCCAAATGACATAAAAAACATGTTAAATCTTGTACTTTTACCTACAATTCCTAAATAATTATTTTACCTAAATACTTTCCTTATTTTTATACTTTTTATATGTGATCTACCTAACACTTTTTATAGGATACTTGCACATGTCTCACCCTCTATCACAGTTCTCTAATTTTAGAAACCTTAGTCCTTCCTTTTGGTCCTTTTTCCCCCTTTTTCCCATGAGTTACATTGTAAAACCATGGATAGGACCTAGTCTTACTCATGATTTTTTTCTATCCTCTTTGTTTTCATACTTTTTACATGCTTTTCTTGGCACCCCTTGGATTTCTCTTTTATGAGTTATGGTGTAAGACCATGGATAGGACCTGGCCTTCCTCATAAAATACCATCTTTATCTCATTTAATTTTCACATGATTTGTGCACCCCCATGGGTTTATTTTTTATGATTTGTAGTGTAATACCATGGATAGGACCTAGAATTACTCATAAAATCACCATTTTGTATTCACTATTCCTTTTCTCAAATGTGTTGTGCAATGGTTATGAGTTTTTTATCCTTATTCTCAGCTTTAGCTTTAGCTTATTTTATAGATAAAATTTACACAACAAACTATGTTAGCATTTTTTCCTAGACTTCCCTCATTTTTATGATAAGTAATAACACTTTTACTATTATTGTATCCCTTTTTCACCCCTTGTCACATTTTTTGTGATTTGAATTAATTCAAATTATTTCATATTTCTTTCCTCTTGACTTCCTTTCCTTTTACTCCACTTTGGATAAAACAAGGTTGAATTCAAGATAGCACTTTTATTTCACCTAACTTAACAAAGACTCCTAGACACCATGCTTTTTAAGCTCTATCTTAGCAACCAACTCCAAAGTATTCAAATGAAAGTCATACTTAGCACCCATGTTTAGTTTTCAAAATCCATATGGAGGTGGAATAGAAAATGCCATCAAGAAATTTAAAATCTGAATTATTTGAAATAAAAGGCAATGATATCCAAAAGGCAACACACAAATTTCAAAATTCAAAATCATACTAAAATACATGTTTACAAGCACATCTCCTATCTCTAACCAAATTTCAAACTCCAAAGTTAGACTCATGATAGAGATGAGGTCCAATGGGGTGTGGTAGGCCAATAGATTAGAATAAGAAAATTCAATAAACTCTATGGTGCTACCTAATTTATCATGCAAGTACCCAATCTTCATAGTAGACTAATGGCTCTATAAGGTGTCTTAAGGAATAGGGAACACATTATGGGAAGGTAAATTTATTTTACTTTTCATGTATATATCCTTCATTGGATGATCTACATACTTCATTTGTTGACCTAAGATTTGTGTGGATAAGAGAAGTTCTTCAGAGTCCTTAAGATTTAAATTCCTATTTTCACAAACTTAATTTGAGTGTCTTGACTTCAATAAAGAGTTCCTCTGCCTTTTTTTTTCCTTCATTTCCCCCTCCACCAATTTTATTTTCCCCATTGATAGGCACAATGTGATTCTAAATATGTTTTCCCTCTTCTATATTCCTTCTTCTTCACATCTTAAAAACATGCTAAAACTACTTTGTTTTAGTTTTATCTATCCTTAGAATAAAATAATTTGTTTTAAGTGACTATGGATCATGATCTTTACACCATTGTTTTACATCCTAGCATTGTTTTGCTTTCTTTTAGCATTTGTTATTATTATATTACCCCTTTTTTATGGACACCTGAGTCCACTTATACTTTCATGTATTTTTTCCATTTTTGAGTGAGGTTGGCTTGTTACTTTTCACTTACCAATGATTGTTTTTCCTTTTATGCAATTTTCCATTGATGATTGAGTAAAGATTGTTACTTCTCACTCATCAGTGTTGTTTTACCATTCTGCTTGCCCATATTTGTTTAAATAATTATTGTTATTACTTTCACATTGATGTTTGATTATCATCCTTCTTGACATGTATCTTTGGTTTGACTTGGTGAGTTTTCCTTTCTTACATAAGGTCTACTTGTTTGATTTTTTTGATCTTTAGTAGCCTTGGCTTTTTGATTATATGATTTAATCTAAATTTTGACATGCTCATTTGGTCCAACATAGAATTTGTCACCCCCATTTGCCAAATTTCTAAATATGGCCCATCCACATAACATTAGTTATCTTGGATTTCTTGGATTTGATTATTTTTGCTATTTAGTTTTATATCCTTAGGTTTGTTGAAAGTAATCTTTGTTCCCTCCATGATAAAAACTACAAACATAGTAGACAACCATCTCATGATAAATGTAAGTCAAGGTATGTATTACATTTTATTTATTTATTTCCATTTCATTAATTTACTTACAGTTATTTTTTTACTTTAAAATACTACAATTTTTTTTATTCTAAGCATTGTGTGTTGTTATGTTCTTTTCTCAAAGTAACATCCCCTATTACACCTGAGTGACACATGATGTGATTTGAGTGGGTAATATGTATACACATAATATTTTTAAACTCTATCAATTAATGATGCTTTCTATCTTGCAATAACCCATCAAGTCTCAATCTCTCTGAGTGCACACCTTACAAGATGCATAGGGAAAGGGGTGGTAGACCATTGGTGCTTCATAAGATTGTTGTCCCTTACTTCCACTTGTTATTAATCTAGTCATCTAATAAAAATATTACCCTAATCTTGGAATCCTCTTTTACACCCTCCTCTAGTCATTTTCCACCTTCATTAGCCCTTCCCTAGACTAAAACCCTTTTTGATGGTTTAAGTTACATTTTTAGCCCCATCAACCTTGCAATCTAATTAATAAAACTTATTAGGGTCTAGGTCGGCCCCTGGCTAACCTAGACTATGACCTAATTTTTTTTGTTAATAACGATACTAGGTTGATTAAGTCAACCTTGTCAACCTAAAATTTTAGAAAGGATTAGGGTTAGATTCACCTATATAAAAACATTCATTTCACCATTATTAGAGAGATGGCAAGAGTAAATCATTCATTTGTGTTTATTTACAATCTACTCTTTTGACACTCTACTTGAGAAATCTTATCTTAGGGTTTATACTTGGAGAAGAATCTTGTTTTGTGGAAACATCTTGTATGTTTTGGTCTTTCTTAGTGATATTTATAAACCATAACAACATCTTATGAAGCACCTTTGGCTAAGGGAGAGATTTAGTCTCGATGGGTTCATATTGAAGGTAAGTATATTTAACTTTGTTCTTATCTTTAGTAGATAAAAGTAGCATAAGTAATGGCTTTTGAATATATTCCTCTCTCCATGCATTAGGGTTTTACCTATACATAGATTAATTAGGATTATCTTATGCATTTTTACTTTTATGTTTACTAACGCCCATTTTATGTCACAAGATTTAGTGATTGCTATATTAGACTTTATTTTACTTGTTATTAGTTTAGTGAATATTAAAACATAGGACCTAGTTAGGGTTATTGCATATTTTTTCTAGACTACAGGCTTTGGAACCCTCCCTAGTGAATTCATTATGGTAAGTGATCCATTGGCTAGGTCTAGAGGATCCATCTTGGTCATAACCCCAAATATATAATGTATTTACAATCAAAAGTGTAAGTAGGATTTATCTTCTCTTATCTTGGATTGATTTATAGATCTACTGCATTTCCTATTGCATACAATTTTTCCCTACTTATTGGCTTGTGTGTGAATCAAGAAATGTGTGTAAATCAAGTACAATAGTGACCTATCTTATAAATTAGAAAATATGGCCTTATGACTTCTCTTTTAGTATTTCAAATTTATAGTTGGGTTGTTCCATTGACTGATATCAGAATACATTAGAATATAAATTTTTTTGGTAATTTAAGTATTTATTGAATGTGAATTAGGGTTGATATTGTATTTATACCAATCCTATACAGAGATAAATCACATTAAATTACTTAGGTTGACTAATGTAATATGTTCATTTGTAAACTAGATGATATTAGGGCACTAGACACTTGTGTTAGGACATGATAGAAACATCGATCTTACCATCTATCCTAGATGTTAGTGTCCAAGGAGCATGAAAATAGGCATAGGATCAAAAAATTTATAGGTGTAATATTATTACATTTTAATAATTCTATGCAAGATGGCATGTATGTGTCACCAATATAAGGTTGGTTATACTAAAAGAAAGGCTAAGGGGCACAAGATAGAAGAGATGTGAGGCTTATAGAAGAAAGGCATGTGTATAACTAATATAAACAACTAAGGTCTAAATTTTACAAGTGTACAATACTTAGGTGCTATACAATCATCTACATGTTGAAAGATATGAGTTTTAATTCTTGGCCTTTGACTATATGACATAACTCATTGAATGACTTAAATTTTTGGAATACAATAGACTCATGGATTGGTGCGAGAAGACATTTATTGAATATGTATTAGATATCATTATTTTTTATAGGATTGGTCATATTATATATGATGGTCTTATGTTTCATTACATATTCATTGAACGACTTAATGTATCATTACTCAAGTTTAGCAATTTGAGCATAAGATATTTTTCACCGATGTTGATGGAAAAGTGTGATATAGAATGATATATGAAAGGATTTGATTTCATTAATAATTAGGAAGGATATCATAAAACCAATATAACACATATACTTCAATACTATATGTAAACAACTTGGTCAATAATTTTATCACTAGATGCATAATCCAAACATGTTGTGTGGAAGCATATGAGGTTTTATATGCATCACCTTTACCATCATATAACATAATATTATGAGCTTAAAACCCCATAGGTAAATGGTAGGTTGAAATATATAGGGCTAATGTAATGTGAAACACATCATGTGAATATATAGAATGACTAGCTCTAGAGGCACCCTGATCTAACTACAACACCTTAGCCTAAAAATTTGAAGCATTCTAATTAATAGATCATGTAGTAGGAAAATTTCATGATGTAACACGTGTTATCATTATATTATTTTCCCTTTTTTGGTATCAATAGGCACTATAATCTAAGATAACCCTTGTGCTTTCTCTACACCTTGGGTTGGAAATATGTGTAATCAAGGGTGTAGACTTAGGAATATGTTGGTAGGGTTATCCATAAAGGTTATATGAGAATTATAATGTGCTACATAATCCATATACATACCATAGATTATGATACCATGAGATTTATATGAGCATTATAGCATACTACAGAAGCCATAAACATATCAAAATGATAATAATAAAGAATATATAATAGTTTACATAAGGAAAATTTATATATACCATGGTATACATGTAAATATCCAATAATTGGTGGTTAATAAGTTAAATAAGTGTAAACTAGTGGTTACCAAAAGAAATAATGAGTGAAGAGATGTAACCATTAACTTTTAAAGGGTATATAATTATGTAAATGGTATGGAATATCATATTTTTTGAACATAATAACATCATATCATATCATATATGGAAATGTAAATATATATAATGAAGATAATTTAATAGAAACATGTGTAATAGTCTATTCAAGTAAATATAACCTTCTCTACATAATACCAGATCTATTTAGGACTCCCGAACTATAGATTAATAGTATGTTACTAAGTTTATGTCAACATTTAGTGATTGAGCCTAGGTCTTAGCTAACTAATATATAGAGGGGGAAAGGATATTAAAAAATTTATGGGAGATAAGGACATATGAAAAATTTAAATATGTATATATTTTGTGGGAAGAAGATGAACTTGCAATTTTATGTCACCCTCTTATAAAGGAGTTTAGGAACCTAAGGGATGGTGGAAGGTAATATGGCGATCCAAGGAGAGATAAATATTGAAAGATAATATATAGATGATTAGGGGAATACACGGAAGAAATTAGGATGGATAAAATTAAAAATATATTATATCAAAAGGTATTGATAATAAAGAGATTTAAATAGATTAGGGAAAGGAGAGAGAAAATAAAATAAAGACAACAAAAAGGAAAAAGTGTGAGCAAGATAGAGAAAGAGATGAGATGCAAGAATAAATATGCCCTAGATATAAAATATTGTTTGAGAATATTAACCTCTTGAGCCAGTCATCATCCCCCATGCCATTGAGAGAGAGAAAGAATTAAAGGAAAAAGAGAAAATAAAATCGTCAGATGAAATCATGAAACTAAATAGATGAAACCATGGAAGGAAAAGATATATATATATATATATATATATAGAGAGAGAGAGAGAGAATAAGTCATGAAACATAGAAAAGGAGTAGAATTTAACAAAAGAAGATGTGGAATAAAGAATGGCTCAAGATATTATATAATGGATAACAAATAATTAAAACATATATTACATATAAATGAATGGATGAATTGTACCAAAAAACACTTATACCATACCATAAAATAGGTCAAATATGCCACAAGTTGTATATTACATAACATAGAAAATATCAATATTGTAGTTATTACAGATGAGAATAATGAACAGGGCACAAATTGCTACTTGTATTGGTGTATTGAGAGAAAGAAAAAATTGACTTCCCCAGTTATAGATGGAAGAAATATTGACTATCCAACTAGGTCAGTGGTAGTCATTATAACTTGGTTTCAATGATATCCTATAAAAAATTTAGATCAATGGTTATTTTAAGTGTTTGAAATGCATAGGAAGATAATACACTATTCAAATGTAATTCTTGTAATGAATATTCAATTACAAAAATATCATGGGAGGCCATTAAACATGAAATTATGGAAAGTTTTGGAGTTAGACCATGAAGCTATTCTTAATACTATTAAAAGTTACAACAGGTCATAGTGGTTCGTTGGATTAAAATACATAGGTATGTTGACTTTTTAAATGTAAATGTAATTAATTTTACCAAATGTTTTTTTATTAATTAGGTAGTATATATGAATTTATTTTTTTATTACTTAATAATAAATTTTTTTAGATTAATGGTGCCAAATAAGCTTCCACATTCACGTGGTTGGCATTGTCAGTAAAGAATTCCATATTCTTCAAGCCTAGAGAAGCTAACTAGTCAAGTACTTAGTGTTTCCATGCTTCTAAACGGTAATGAAAATTCACTTTTGGGTGGATTTGAACATCATGGTAATGGAAAAACATGTAATTTTCCTATTTAGATGTGCTCAAAATGATATATTCTCAAGTGGAGGTCTCAGAGGCAGAAATGGCAGTTGGAGCTCTAGAAGTTACTTATTCAATGCCAAAAAGTTATATTTTAGGATCCATCACTACAAATTGTGTCATTAATTGATCTTTAATGTTCATCCTAAGTTATTTAGGGTGCGATTAGAGGCATTAATGAGGTAGGTGAGGTATATGATGGTTCATGAAAATGAGTTATAAGTTTCATTTTATGCATGTTTGAACTTAGTCTTAAAAACTATATTTTTATTTTATTGGGAAGGTCATTCTTAATGCTAGAATGCATGGTGGGTTTATTGATCAAGTATGATGGGAGGACAAGAACCTAGTCCTATATGTTATCCAACATAACTCAAACTTTGAAAAAATTTACTTTATATTTTTGTGCTCCTGAATGGTAGTAAAAATGCACTTTCAGGTGGATTTGAATGATGTGGCAGTGTGAACACATGTAATTTTCATGTGTGTGTGTGTGTGTGTGTGTGTGTGTGTGTGTGTGTGTGTGTGTGTGTGTGTGTGTGTGTGTGTGAGAGAGAGAGAGAGAGAGAGAGAGAGAGAGAGAGTGAGTGATAAAATTGATATATTATCAACTAGAGATTCCAGAGGCATAAATGGTAGTCAGAGCTCAAGAAGTTTTTTATTTAATGCCAAAACTACATTTTAAGACCCGTCACTGCAACTTATGTCATAGATTGGTCTTAAAGGTTAAAATTGAGTGATATAATGTGAAATTATAGGGACTAAGGAGGTAGGTTAAGGATTTTATGGTTCACATAAATGAGTTACAGGTTTCATTTTATGTGTGTTTTAACTTCAGCTAAAAAACTACATTTTTTTTGTAGTGGGAAGTACATTTTTGAGTCCAAAATGGGTAATGAGTTTGTTGATCAAGCATAAAGATAGGTCAATAACCTAGTCCTATATGTTATCTACCCCATAAATTTATTTTTGGTGTTATTTTTTGGTTAGGAAGCATCAAAATTAGAGTTTTATAACCACAACTTAAACTTTGACAACATTTATTGTCAGTGTTTTCGCACTCCTGAATGGTAGTGAAATTACACTTGTAATTAGATTTTAATGTCATGAAAGTGTGAGAACATGTAATTTTATTATATATACATTATTTAATTGATATATTCTCAATTGGAGGTCCCAGAGTCAAAAATGGTAGTTGAAGCTTAAGAAGTTATCTATTTAATGCCAAAAAGTTGTATTTTAGGATTCATCACTACAACTTGTACCATGGATTTCTCTTGAAGGCTCCACTTGATTAATATAGGGTGTAATTATAGGGAATAAATATTTATGTGATGGATATAATAGTATTTAAAACTGATTTACAAGTTTTTTTATGCATGTTTGAACTTAGGCTAAAAACTACATTTTTCTTATATTGGGAAGCATGTTTTTGAGGCTAAAAAGGTTGGTGGGTTTGTCAATCAGGCATGATGGGATGATAATAAACTAGTCCTAGAAATTATCCTCCCCATTAAATATGTTTTAAGTGCCATTATTTGGTCAGAAAGCATCAAAATTATATTTATGCAATCACAACTTCAACTTTGATAACTTTTGTTGTCAATGTTTTTGCACCCCTAAATGGTAGTGAAAATGCACTTTTAGATGGATTTGAATGTTGTGTCTATGTGATAATGTGTAATTTTCTTATATAAACATTATTAAAGTGATATATTCTTAACTAGAGGTCCCATGGGTATAAATGGTAGTTGGAGCTCAAGAAGTTGCCTATTTAATGCTAAAAAGTTATATTTTAGGACCTGTCACTGTAACTTGTGCCACAAATTGCTATCAAATTTTACACATAATTGATATATATTTATATTATAAGGATTAAATAGGTAGGTTAATAATATAATTATTCATAAAAATGACTTACAATTTTTATTTTATATGAGTTTTAATTTGGGCTAAAAAAATTGCTTTTTTCTTATATTGGGAAGGGCATTCTTGAGGCCAGAATAGGTGGTGGGTTTGTCGATCAGACATGATGGCATGCCAAGAACCTAGTAATAGATATTATATTCCCATTAGAGTAGTTATATTTTTAGATAGGAAGCATCAAAATCAAATTTATACAACCACAACTTAAACTTTGACAACATTTATTGTCAGTATTTTTGCACTCCTTAATGGTAGTGAAAATGTGATTCCAAATGGATTTTAATGTCATGATGGTGTGTAAACATGTAATTTACATATATATATATATATATATATATATATATATATATATATATATATATATATATATATATATATATATATATATATATATATATATATATATATATATATATGTTATTGAAAATATATATTCTCAATTGGAGGTCCTGAAGATAGAAATGGTAGTTGGAGCTCAAGAAATTGCTTATTCAATGCCAAAAAGTTGCATTTTAAAACCCATCACTACAACTTGTGCCATAGATTGCTCTTGAAGGTTCCACCTAAGTGCTTTAAGTTTAGATTATACGGATTAAATATAAATCAAAAGGATCTAATGGTTATTATAAAGGATTTATAGGTTTCATTTTATGCATGTTTTAACTTAGGCTAAAAATTTGCATTTTTCTTATATTGGGAAGGGTGTTCTTGAGGCTGAAATGGGTGGTGGGTTTGTCAATCAAAAATGATGGGAGGCCAATAACATAGTCATGGATGTTATACACCCCCATATATGTGTTTTTAGTGTCATTTTTTTGTTAGGAAGCATCAAAATCAATGTTCTGCAACCACAACTTAAACTTTGACAACATTTATTGTCAATGTTTTTGCACTTCTAAACGGTAGTGAAAATGTACTTCCAAATGGATTTAAATGTTGTATAAATATGAAAACATATAATTTTACTATCTATATGTGATTTAATTTATATATTCATAAATAGAAGCCTTAAAGGAAGAAATGGAAGTTGGAGCTCAAAAATTTGTATGTTTAATGCCAAAAAGTTGCATTTTAAGACCCGTCACTATAACTTGTGCCACAGATTGCACTCAAAAAATCTACCTGAGTGATCTAGGGTGAGATTATAAGGATTAAATAGGTATGGGATGTATTTTATGGTTTATTAAAATGAATTATAAATTTTTACTCAAGATTGAACTTAGGCTAAAAAACTACATTTTGCATATATTGGGAAGGGCATTCTTGATGCCAGAATGGGTGGTGGGTTTATCGATCGGGCATGATGGGAGGCCAAGAACCTAGTCCTAAACATTATCCTCCCCATATACATGTTTTAAGTGATAGTTTTTGGTTAAAATTAGGTATTTACATATTGACACTTTACTTGGAACTAATATTTTTTGTTTTCACTTATTATTAATCCTTGTATAGTTAAATAGAAATTAATTATTTTTTTTCAAATGATGCAGGGAATTTGTGGGTAATAGATTCAATTTTATGGTTGAAATTATATATAAAAGTTTTTAATTCCAAAAACTCAATCAAAATCTTACATAGGACTATAGTAAATTGTATCTCCATGATTTTTATTCCTCAAACCACCTTTACTTGAGGGTGAAACTACCCCTTTGTCTGCCTGCAACCACTCAATCCTCCACACACCTATAACTTAGCATGGGATGATCTCTCTAGGATAAATGACACTATCAAAATTTCATGTCACCACACTAAATTTAGTATCAAAATTTCATAGCTAAAATAAATTTTATACTGGGAATAGTTCTTATATAATTTATGTATTTTTTACACTAGAGAGAAAAACCCAGATTTGACAATTTTTATGAAATAGCATAATAAATATAAAATAGCATATATGGGTCTTATATTTCAAAAATAAGTATAAAAACACTAAAAATTAATAAAATAAAATCTTGATAATTTTTTTGAATCAAAATACAAAGTTTGGGCAAAACTTTTGCTAGATATACACACATGCACTACAAATAATGCTCAAAACATAACATAAATTTATAATACTCATAGGTTGATTACCAAAATTATACTATACTAAAATAAATTTAAAATAACATCAAAAATGACCTTATATCTTATGTAACACAACCAAAAAATCTTAAAATACCTCTTCAACCCTACTCACACCAACAACCTACATAAAACTCTAAAAACTAGCTCAATCTACATTCCTTGAAGCTCTATTAGAATTCCTATGTGGAATTGTATCTTTGGATCATATGGGTTTCATCCTAAAATAATTTTTATCAATGTTTTTTCATCCAAATACCACCTTCATCCAAGAGTTTATGTTCTAGGCTGACATGAAGAACACACTACATGCACACTGTTCCATAAGAGAAACTCATTACCTGGCAAAATATCCTACCAGAATGTAAATATGAGATGTTAATACCCAAGAGTCCCAATAGGGGTGAAAAAATTATAATTACTTGATTTATGTAAATTTGACATGAGTTATAAAAATCAGCTAGTCCCCATCTTTATCCACTTGCCCAATATTTACTTAGTTCTTCTTTTCCCCCACTTTTGCTTCTATTTCTCAACTTGTTGAAATGTGACCCACTTAACTTGAGGATAAAAATGCAACATAGTTTATTAATTTTCCTTGAAACCTCATAATTATACTCTCTTAGATAATCACACCCAAATTTGATAATAAGAAATTAAAAACTTAATTTTTTCCTTGATTTCCTCTCGTAGACTTTTCAACTTACCTATTTCTAAATATAAAATTAATTAAATAATTATTCCAATTTTCCTTTACTTATTACCTATAATTAAAAATTGTATTAATTAATTTTTAAATGTAAAATTGATTAAAAATTGGACATGGCAAGTCCTCCCTCCTCAAAATTGTTAGTCCTCAAGCAATTCAAACTTGGATGATTTAAAATATCTAGACCTTCCCAAGTGGCATCCTCAATTGGCAAGCTCTCCCAACGAACCAAATATTTAGCGATATCTATCTTTCTAAAGATATAAACCCTAGTATCCATCACCTATTAATGCATTAGTATAAATTTCTCCTCATCATCCAAAGGTGGAGAATTTGTGGAGGGTGTAATTTGCTACCCCAAATCTCTCTTTAGAAAAGAACCATGGAAAACATTATAAATTTTAATATTTTTAGGAAGTTCCAGTTCATAGGCTACCTCCCCAACTTTCCTTAGAATTTCTTAGGGTCCGTATAATTTTGGCTTGAATTTCTCTACTATGCTTTTCTTGATAAATGATTATCTATATCAATGACATCTCAGATAGACCTATGTGGTTTTTGTTTGCATAATACTTGTGTTGATTTTGTGCTTTATGAATATGGTCCTTGAGGTTTATTAATACTTATTGATGATGGTTAATTAAATAATTTTCCATTTGAACTCTATTATCTATCAATCTGAATAATTTTTTCCAAAAAGAGCTAAGAAACCTGCTATCCCTATCACTAACCATATTGTGTGGTAGTCCATGCAATCTAAACACTTCGTTAAAAAAAAATTCAGCCACTTGAGAGGATTTAAATTCTTATGATATATAAAATCAGTGTGGAAACTTAGTTAATTTCTCCACTATTACATATATACAATCTTTACCATTTATCTTGGGCAAACATGTGATAAAGTCCATTTATATACTCTCCCATTTTTTACTGGGAATGTGTAAAGGTTGAATTAATCCCACTAGCAAGTCTTGTTCCCATTTGTTTTATTTAAAAATGGTACACTCCCTAACATGCATGAAAACATTATTATCGTGACCCTTCCAAGTGAATATTTCTTGAACTTGTTTATATGTCTTGTAGTACCCTAGGTGTCCTACTACTAGCACCTCATGACCTACTCTTAAAATATTTTCCTTCATTATGGTTTCAGCTACTAAAAAGACTCTTTTTTTAACAAAATAAACTCACTACATATTGTATACATTTCATCCTTTTTAAATTTCTCAAATGTGGCTTGAGCTAGTTCTATCCATAAAAATGATCCCTTGATAACTCTCATGTAAAAACTGTAAAACCCAAAGAAGCTTCTCAATTGTGTCAAAGTAGTAAGAGTTGGCCAATATACGATAGCTTGTACATTTTTTTGATCCATGTTTACTCCCTTAACACTAATTATATGTCTCAAATATAAAACTTCTATTAATACAAAATCACATTTGGATTCCTTAGCAAAAATTGCATGCTCCTCCCATGTCTTTCTATAAAATAAGATATTATCAAATAATACCAAAACAAATCTCCTCAACTAATCCCTGAAGATATGATTCATAGTAGATTGAAAGGTATAAATAGCTTTAGTTAGCCTAAAATGCATGACAAAAATTTCAAAATGTCCATAATGACACCTGAAGGTAGTTTTTTGTACATCTTCATCTGTCATGAAAATCTAGTGATATCCAGATCTTAGATTAATCTTAGAAAAATAAATGGCACCATGTATTTCATTTATGAGCTCATCTATATTTACAATAGGATACCTATTCTTGATGATATTTTCAATTTCTTCTTTATACCACCTTGGGTGGTAGTATGGATTAGTGATAGTTGGTGTTGCATCTAGTTTTATTTCTAATATTTGTTGGAACCCTCTATCTAGTGGTAAATCATTGAAAATTTTACTATGTGAATGTGATATTTTTTTATATTAGCATGATAATAAGTATAATTACCTTTAGATGTAATAGAGGAGGTTATCAAACAATTTTCTACCCAAACTTCTTGGCCTTTTCGGATGATCCTTTCCATTCTTTTTGTTGTGACCATTTGTAGTGATCCATTATAATACCCTAGATAATTATCTCCTTCCCATTATAATTAAACTTAAATTCCATGGTCTGGTAATTCTAATGAAAATCCCCCAAATAATGCATCCATTTCACTCCTAAGACCATATTTATTCCTTTCAAACTCACCACAAAAGGTTTATCACATGACTTTTAGTCTCCCCCAGTATGATTGAGTTACTTGATCACTTTGTTACATGGCATTATTAATCCATTTACAACAACAACATTGAATCCTTCAAAATATCCCATCTATAACCCTATTTTTACCAATAATCCTTCATAAATAAAGTTATGGTTGGCTCCATTATCAATGAGTATTTTCATTCTTTTTCCATTGAGAACTATATGAAATTGAAAAGGAAGATATTTAGGTGCTCCTGATAGGGCTTCTAGAACACGACCACTTATGATTTCATTTCCCTCCTCTTCTAGTTTTGGATTGTCCACTTCCTCCAAGATTTCAAATTCTTCTAGACCTTATTCATTTCTAATATCATCATCCATCCCCTTTGTGTTAGAAGGAGGCATGTATTTTTTAAGAGGAGTAGGAAGTTCTCTCTTTTGAAAAGTTTCTTTATTTTGACTAAGAGAAAATGGTTTGGAAAGATAAGACAAGTTGTTCCTTTGTGTTGATGGTTTAAGATTTAAAGTTCTTATAGAATCTCTTAAATTCACTGATACAAAAGATTAGATAAAACATTTAATGGGCTTAATTAATCCATAAATAAAAACAAAAATAACCCTTTTTCTAAAATATCACTTACCATCACAACCATCTTTTGGGATTTTGCTACATAGGCACTTACTAAAGTTTGTTGTTTAATTTTATAGAGTTATTTAAAGTAAATTTCTTCACATTTTATTTACTTCCAGCACTCTGATGATTTCCTTTTACTCTTGGGTGTGTGTTCCCTTTGCCATTTCTACAAACTTCTCATATGGAAGAACAACTTTGAGACCTTCATCTAAATTCATGCATGACTTATATATCTTTATTGTTTCTGCAGTAACTTCTCTAATGGATTGAGAGGGTTGAAATTATGGTTTCTTCCTCTTTTGGTATGAATTTGGGTTTTTTGGTTTTTTAATAGGATGACTTATAAATATGTTTCTCATAGGTGAGCCTTCCCTTCTAGGAATAGATCCTAGATTTAATTACCTCACAAGTTTCCCTATCACCTCTTTAACTCTATCTTACCAGAATTAATGTTCTCCAAAAAATTTTAGAATTGATCTAATTTCTCTTCATCTATAAATATTCTTTTTCCCCTTTCACCTTTATCCATAATTTCTCTATATGATTTAATTCCTTCACTTGTAACTTCTTTTGTTCCCATCTAAAATATCTAGTTTCTCTCTCACTATGAGGCATATGCTCTTAAAACCCTATAGGATAGTAAGATTTTGGATCTCATACCACTATCATGTCCCCTCACTAAATTTAATGTCAAAATATCATATCTACAATAGATTTTATACTTAGAATATTTTTTGTCTAATTTATGCCTTTTTTACACTAGCTAGAAAAACCCATATTTGACATTTTTTTACGAAATAGCATAATAAATCCAAAATATAATATATGAGTCTTATATTTAATTAAAATTATTCTAAAATAATTAAAAAATACTAAAATAAACACTCCATAATTTTTTTTCATCAAAATATAAATTTTGGGAAAAACATTTGCCAAATTTACACACATGCACTACAAATATTGCTTAAAACATAACATAAATTTATAATACTCATAGGTTGATTACCAAAACTATACAATACTAAAATAACCTCACCAAACACCCGATATCTGATGCAACACAACCCAAAAATATGAAAATACCTCTCTAACCCTACTCGCACCAACAACCTAAATAAAACTCTAAAAACTAGTTGAATCTACACTCTTTGAAGTTATGTTACAATTATTGTGTGGAATTGTATCTCTGTATCATAGGGGTTTCTCCCTATAATCCTTATAATTAATTTTTTTTCATCCAAATACCACCTTTATCCAAGAGTTTCCATTCTAGGATTTTCTGAACAACACTGCATGCACATTGTTCCACAAGAGAAATCATTAGTTGGTAAAAGATCATACCATAATGAAAATATGGCATATTAATAAACAAGGGGCCCAATAGGGAATCCAAAATTATAATTCATTGATTTGTGGAAATATGACATGATTTAAAAAAATTAGCTAGTCCCCATCCACTTGGCTAATATTCACTTAGTTCCTACTTTTTCCCACTTTTGCTTCTATTTTTGAACTTTCCAAAATGTGACCCATTTAAAGTATCATAATATACAATACTGTAACATAATTTAGTATCTTTTAAATATCATAATTATCCTCTCTTAGATAACTAGGCCTAAATTTTCTAATAAAATATTAAAAAATTAATGTTTTCCTTGATTTCTTCTTGTAAACTTTTCAACTTGCCTATTTCTAAATATACAATTAATTAAATAATTATTCCAATTTTCCTTTGCTTACTCCCTCTAATTAAAAATTAGATTGATTAATTTTTAAATGGAAATTAATTAAAAAGGTGACATGGCAAGTCCTCCCTCCTCAAATTCTTTTGTCCTCAAGCAATTCAAATTTAGATGATTTAAAATCTTTGGACCTTCCCAAGTGGCATCCTCAAGTGGCAAGATCTCCCAATGAACCAAATATTCAATATATCTCTCTTTATTAATCTCTGAACCCTAGTATTCATCACCTCTTTAGCTATTAAGATAATTTTTCCATCCTCATCCAAAAGTGGAGAATCTATGGAGGGTGTAATTTTATACCCCAAAGCTCTCTTTAGACAAGAACCATGGAAAACATTGTGAATTTTACTATTTTTAGGAAGTTCTAGTTCATAGGCTACCTCCCCAACTTTCCTTATAAATTTATAGGGTCCATAGAATTTGGGCTTGAGTTTCTCTATTCCACTTCTCTTGACAGATGATTGTCTATATTATTGCAACCTCAGATAGACCATGTCACCTACCTCAAAAGATCTCTCTGTATGGTTTATGTCTGCATAATACGTGTGCTAATTTTTTGATTTCTACATATGGTCTTTAATTTTTTTTAATACTTCTTAATGATGGTTAATGAAATAATTTTCCACTTGAACTTTATTATCGATAAATCCAAATACTCTTACCAAAAAGAGCTAAGAAACATATTATCCCTATCACTAACAATATTGTGCGGTAGTCCATGCAATCTAAACACTTCCTTAAAAAATTAATTCTGCCACTTGAGAGGATTTAAATTTTGATGATATAGAAAACAAGTTTGAAGACTTAGTAAATTTTTCCACTATTACATATATGCATTCTTTACCATTTATCTTGGGCAAACCTGTGATAAAGTCCATTGATATACTCTCCCATTTTTTACTGAGAATGGGTAAAGGTTGAAGTAATCCCACTGGGAAATCTTATTCCCCTTTGTTATGTTGACAAATGGTACACTCCTTAACATTATTTAAAACATCATTGTCATAACCCTTCTAAGTGAATCTTTCCTGAATTTGTTTATATGTCTTGTAGTACCCTAGGTGTCTTGTTACTAGCACATCATGACATTCTCTTAATATATTATCATTAACCATGGATTCAGGTACTAAAAAGACTCCATTTGTATAAAAAATAAACTCACCACATATTTTATACTTATAATACTTTTTCAATTTTTCAAATGTGGCTTGAGCTAGTTCTATCCATAAAAATAATCCTTTGAAAAATATCCTGTAATAACTACATAACCCAAAAAATCCTCTCAATTGTGTCAAAGTAGTAGGAGTTGGCCAATTTATGATAGCATGGATGTTTTTTTTATCCATGTTTACTCCCTTATCACTAATTATATGTCCCAAATATAAAACTTTTGTTAATCCAAACTCACATTTGGATTCCCTATAAAACAATGCATGCTCCTCCCATGTCCTACTATAAAATAAGATATTATCAAAGAATACCAATAAAAAATTCCTAAATTTATCCCTGAAGATATGATTCATAGTATATTGAAAGATAGTAAGAGTATTATTTATCCGAAAAAGCATGACTAAATTTTCAAAATGTCCATAATGACACCTGAAGGCATTTTTTGTACATCTTCAAGTCTCATGAAAATATGGTGATATCTAGGTCTTAGATCAATCTTATAATAATAAATGGAACCATGTAGTTCATTTATGAGATCATCTATCCTTGGAATAGGATATCCATTCTTGATTATCTTTTCAATTTCTTTTTTAAACTCCCTTGGGTGGCAGTATGGATTAGGGTGTTGCACCTAGTTCTAATTCTATTACATGTTGGAACCCTCTATCTAGTGGTAAACCAAGTGGTAAATCATCAAAAAATTTGCTATGTGAATGTAATATTTTTTTGATATCAACGTGATAAGAAGTAGAATTACCTTTAGATGCAATAGAGGAGGTTTTCAAATAATTTTCTGCCCCAATTACTTGGCCTCTTTGGATGATCCTTTCCAATATTTTTGTTGTGACCATTTGTAGTGATCTTTCCCATTAGAAATAAACTTGAATTACATGGTTTATTAATTCTAGTTAAATTCCCCTAACTAATGTAGCCATTAAACTCCTAAAACCATATTTTTTTCATTTCAATCTCACCACATAAGATTTATCACATGATTTCTAGTCTCCCCTAGTAATATTGAGTTGCTTAATCACTTTATTATATAGCATTATGAATGCATCTACAAAAACAACATTGAATCCTTCAAAATATCCTATCTGTAACCCTATTTCTACCACGAATCCTTCATTAATAAAGTTGTGGGCGGATCCATTATCAATTATTATTTTCATTCTTTTTCCATTGAACACTCCATGTAATCAAAAAGGAAGATATGTATGTCCTCCTGATAGGGATGCTAGAGTATGCCCACCTATGATTTCATTTCCCTCCTCTTCTATTTTTGGATTTTCCATTTCTTCCAAGATTCTAGCTTCTTCTAGACCTTGTTCATTCCTAATATCCTAATCCATCCTCTTTGTGTTATAAGGATGCATGTGTTTTTTAAGAGGAGTAGGAAGTTATCCTTTTGAAAAATTTCCTTATTTTGACTAAGAGAAAATGGTTTGGAAAGATAGCACAAGTTGTTCCTTGGTGTTGATGGTTTAGGAGTTAAAGCTCTTCTTAAAGCATCATGTAAAGTGACTGGTGAAAATTCTTAGACAAAACCTTTAATGGTATTAATTATTCCATCACTAAAAATAAAAATAACCCTTTTTATAAAATATCACTTACCATCACAACCATATTTTGGAATTCTGCTACATAGGCACTTACTGAGGTTTATTGTTTGATTTTGGTGATTTATTTGAAGTACTCTTCTTCATCATTCAACTTATTTTTCATGTCCTCCCCTCCATCACTCTGATGATTTCCTTTTCTTCTTGGGCATGTGGCTCCCTTTGTCATTTCTAAAAATTCTCATATGGAAGAACAAATTTGAGACCTTCATCTAAATTCGTGTATGCCTTATATATATTTGTTGCTTCTATAAGAACTTCTTTAATGGATTGAGGGGTGAAGTTATAGGTTTTTCCTCTTCTGGTATGAATTTTGGTTTTTTGGTTTTTAAAATGGGATGACCTATAGATCTATTTCTCATAGGTTAGCCTTCCCTTCTAGGAATAGCTCCCAGATTTAATTGACTCATAAGCTTCCCCATCACCTCTTTCAACCCTCTCTGATGAAAATTAATGTTATCCAAAGTGTTTTAAAATAGATATTATATATATTAATACATAAATATTCATTTTCCCCTATACTTTCAACCATAATTTCTTCTACATAGTTTAATTCATCCGCTTATAACTTCTTTTATTCCCGTCTAAAATATCTAGTTTCTCTATCATTATGAAGCATCCACTCCTAAAACCATATAGGATGGAAATATTTTGAATCTCATACAAATATAATTTCCCCTTAATAAATTTAATATCAAAATATCATATCTAAAATAAATTTTATATTTGAAATAGTTCTTGTATAATTTATGCCTTTTTTACCCTAGTTAAAAAACCTAGATTTGACCTTTTTTTAAGAAATAGAACAATAACTCAAAAATAGAATATATGGGTCTTATATTTCATATAAATTAGTCTAAAATCATTTTTAAAATATTTAAATAAACTCTCCATAACTTTTCTGCATCAAAATACCAAGTTTGGGAAAAACCTTTGCCAAATCTACATACATGCACTACAAATACTGCTCAAAACATAATATAATTTATAATACTCATAAACTAACTACCATAACATTAAAAGACTAAAATTTTATAAAACTAACCTCACTAAACACTTGATATCTAATTCAACACAACCCAAAAAATTGAAAAGACCTCTCCAACCCTACTCACACCATCAACCTACATAAAACTCTAAAAACTAGTTGATTTACACTCCTCGAAGCTCTGTGACAATTCCTATGTGGAATTGTCTCTCTAGATCATAGGGATTTCATCATAAAATTCTTGGTATCAATGATTTTTTTTCCAAAGACGACTTTCATCCAAGAGTTTATGTTCCAAGATGATCTGAAGAATATTGCATGCACCATGTTCCAGAAGAGAAAATCATTAGTTGGCAAAAGATCCTACCAGAATGAAAATATGGCATATTAATACCCAAGAGTCCTAATAAGGGTGAAAAAATTAGAATTTATTGATTTGGGGGAAGGTGGCATGAGTTAGAAAAATCATCTAATCCCCATCTTTATCCACTTGCCCAATATTCACTTAGTTCCTATTTTTTTTCCACTTTTGCTTCTATTTATGAACTTGTCAAAATGTAACCAACTTAAATTGAGGATAATAATGAAACATATATTAATAAGTTTCCTTGAAACCTCATCATTATCCTCTCTTAGATAAACATTCCCAAATTTTCTAATAAATATAAAAACTGAATATTTTCCTTGATGTCCTCTCATAGACTTTTCAACTTGCCAATTTCCAAATATAAAATTAATTAAATAATTATTCTAATTTTCCTTTCCTTATTCTGTCTAATTAAAAATTGGATTAATTAATTATTAAATTAAAATTAATTAAAAAGGGGACATGACATAAACCTCAAAGTTTATTCATTTACATTCAAAACACAATGACAAGGAGATCCTTTCATTAGATAAAACATATTTTATTGATCTTTGTAAATATTTTCAATATGATCCAATGTCATATCCTTAACCTTATGGATAACACAATTTTCCATATTCTTGATCCATCTATCCCTCTTTCTTGAACCTCCTACCTACTCTACTGACTCATAATACTTCCCCCTACTCTCCTAAACCACACATCCCCATGCAAATCTCTCTTTCCCTTTTCTCACCCACGTTTGCATGAAAGTGTATTTTAAGTGTTCAAGGTAATTTGGAGGCTAAAATAGGTTTGTGATATTGGGATAAATAACCGGAAGCACACAATTGATTACTAAGCAACTTAATATGCGGAAATTAACCAGAATACACAAGTAACTAGAATTCAAAAATAACACATGATATGAGAGACAATACACAACTTGTATTAAAACTCTTGCAGAAAAGAATACAATAAAGAAGATGCCACTTCTTCTCCATCACCTCTTCAGAGGCTTCCCACACCTCAAGTGAATAGTACTTCTCTCCTCAAAGCTCTCTCTCTTAGGTCCCAACACCCAACTCAAACACTGAGTTGGTGTTCACCTTATACCTGTGCTCCACGCACACCACAAGTGCTCCACGCACTCCACAAGTACACACACGTACTTCAAGTAGATCTCCCCTGAACCTGCAACAACCTGCACCTCAATAGACCTTACTTATGGAAGGAACTCCCTTGCCTTCCTTACTGCTCTATCTGAGTACACACCTGTACTCCAAGTAGATCCTGCCTGATTCTGCTCCCTATTGTGTTGCTGTCCTATCTGATCTTGCACACCTACAAATCAACCTGGTTCTACACACCTGTGAACCTTGACCTTGCACACACATACACCTGCATATCAATGATCTTACTTACCATGTAGATCTCCTATAGAAGCCATGCACACCCGCTGACTAAGATCATACACCCCTAAAGAATCCTGTTGACTCTCCAAAACCAGCACCCACCTTGGTACTATGGCACTAGGAGGAACACACCATTGCTCACCTCACACACAGAAGGAGCTTATAATATTTCTCTCTTACTCACTAGCACTAGTTTACAATACAACCATGAGTCTATTATATAGATCTCATCCAAACAATAATTAGACATCTAATTACAATAATTAGATCCGCAGCTCTCAGTCTAAAATTAGCTCTCATCATGTAAACACTTGGTTCGTCAACTGACTACCTGTAATATACTCGCAGTCGAACCACACAGGCGACCGACGTCGGTCCCTGTCCGCCTAGGGGTCACCGACGCCGGCCGATCTCTAACCGACGTCGATTTCTTCCTGTCTCCTACCTGTCGTCGTCGGTTGGCCTGATCGACGTCAGTGTCTGTGACACTCTACAACTCCTCTGCAACCTCCTCCATGTCTGCATCAGTGAAGCTTTTAGCTCCACAACCTAACAACATCCCCATGCAAATCTCTCTTTCCCTTTTCTCACCCACATTTGCATGAAAGTGTATTTTAAGTGTTCAAGGTAATTTGGAGGCTAAAATAGGTTTGTGATATTGTCAAATATAAGTTTTAGGAGGCCTAACACCCTTAAGGGATAGGCCTAGAAAGTAATAGAACTATTAATGGGCATTGACTCGGGTCTAGAGACCTAAATGGGGAGTTGAAGTACAATAGGAGTGAGGTGTTGAAGGTGTTGAAGGAGTGATGTGTTAAAGACTCATAAACTAGTCTCACTAATGTACATTAGGCTTATTAGGCCAAATATTCATTAAAAGGAAAAAGTGTAAGTGTAAAGGACTGTGCATGAATTCGAAAGTAGATTCAGTGGGTTAAATGAAGGTTGGATAGGTGGATATAAGAGCTAGAGGAAGTGTTATTAAAAGTATTAAATAATAAGAAGGCATATAGGCATAGCCAAGCTTAGGGAATATATAGTGAGAGAGTGTGAAGAGTGAATGATAAAAGGGGTAGGTTAGAGGATAATAAAGGAGTTGAGTATAGAATAGGTATTGATAGAGATTACTCAAGATGTGAGGTAAAATATAAAGCAATATGAATAATAGAGTCCATACAAGCAGTAGGCCTAGTTTTAATAAAAATTATCCAAAAATTCATTAGATTCAAGTGAAGGTGAAAGATCAATTTTGCAAGTATAGGTATCTAAGTGAAAAATTTGTAATGATTTATGAATGATTTTATGTCTATGTATTATACATGTATGAACATGATTGGGTATGGGCTTTATGTAAAATCACATTGTGTTAATGATCAATTGAAAATTTGTAAATGGGTGGTGACAAATGAAAAATAAATAAGAGTTTCATCAATTATTTCCACTACACATAATCAAATAAAAACTTTAATTTAAAAAAATATGAGAGATTAGCTATATATAGCATTGAAAAGAATAATTTTTTAATCCAAATTTGTGTACAACATTAAATATGAGATCCAAAAGATAATAGTTTGAAAGATCAAAAAAAACTATACGATAACATTTTAAATTAAAAATGAATATAACTTAGATAGATTAACATATTTCATATGAAAACTCCAAAAAGAACATATAGGCACGTGTACAATGTCAATAATACATAGATTTCCATGATAGGCATAAAAAAAATTACATGTGCCAACATAGTATCTAATGTCAGGTGAATGTCATATATGCATATACAATGCAAAAAATGTGTACATTACCATATAGGTATTAAAAAAACACATCTCATGTAAGACATCATAATCATCAAATAGCCTCCTCTTTACCTTCCTCGAAGAAGACTCTTCCTAAAATACCTTGCTAGTAGATGGAGATCCCTCTAATGCCTTGGATTTCTCTAAGGTTTGACTATGGGTCCTACATTCATAGCTCACTTACAATTGAACATGTTAAAATACAAGCATTATTAAAAAATTAACATAGAATACATTCAACCACTTGTTAAGAAATTAATTTTAAACTAGAATAAAAAAATCATTTAAACATGCACTTATTGCAAGCTCATGGGCCTGTTTAATCTATTTTTGATGCTCAAATGAGTTATTGACATGATTAGCTATTCAAACAAGTGTCTGAAATAGGGAAAAAATATGAGAAGTTTCCTTACTAATCATCTGATTAGGACTATTAGATGTCATGGGATAATCCTATATACACAATACATTCACATATGTTATATTTTCCCCAAATATATAGTAAATTTATCAAAATATGTCTATTTTTACAATTCAAAATTACAAGTTAATATATACCTTTGTTAGTTCCTGTGTGATGACATTATAGCATCAATGCCTATGTCTATTCTAGCTCATAGTGATGGAGGGGTATCTACTTGAGCCATCAATTGAATGTAAACAAGGTCTCACTTTTTTATAAAGTATCAAATATATATATGGTAAGTTTTTCTCCTTTATTAAACCAAGAGTGTATTTAATATCACTATACTTAAATTTTGAGATTCTTGATAGATAAATTTAACTTAAACTTACAAGGTAAATATACATAGACTAAATGTACATAGAGCATAAGAGTAACTCAAAATTTTATCTTTGTATAAGTAAAAGGTGTCATCCTAATAGAGATAGATGTAGTAGTGGATGGGCCAATAGTTGGATCCAAAAATGTAAATAATGGTTGCATTAAATCAAATGTTGAAAATGTCAATTGTGATGATGAAGACACCATCACCTCTTGGGACATAAAACATTACATATACATTATTCAATTTTTATATAAATTAATTGTTAGTTAAATCAAATTTGTAAATATAACTTAAATTTAAATGACATTTATATAAAATATACCTTCATCTATGTAGTGGATGATGTCTGTACACCAAATGTGTGTGCCAAAAAATCATCACTCATAAGTAAATCATCCAAGCCCACTGAACCACTAGTGTCATCATCATAAAAAGGTCCAGTGCATATATCTCCATAATCTACAAGGGTGGGGTCATGTATACACACTAGGTGGCATATCTCTAGCATCAATATCTAAGAGCCTACTCATATGTTGAACAAGTATATCAGTGAGAGAACTAAGTGCATGCAGAGTCTCAATCTACATGACATGATAAACAATGAAGAAGATTTTAGGTTGAATTGGATTTTAGATACAAATCCTTATAGGCTAACTAGGAGCAAGATTTATACCTAGTCAATCTAATGCAAATCCTTTCACTCGGCTCTGAAACTCGCTATAATCAAAATAGTTTAAAATATCATTAAGGACAAACTCATAATAGATTTTCCTCAAAAATACAATGGGACCTCATGGTTTTTACAAGGTAGATAATCAAACACCATCCACCATCGGTCCTTTAAATTATGTTGGTAGTGATGGATTGGAAAATGTTTAGCAGTTACTAAAAATGGTGCATTAGTGGATGGGTAAATAAATAATGTGAAAATGGAGGATTTTGATTTGTCTTTATTTTTGACCTCATGTACTGATAATTTATCAGCATAATAAGCCCTAAAACTATCTTGATATGAAGCCCATTTATCAATTTGACTTGTTATAGAATCAATTTGACCTAATAATGACTCTAGGGAATTAGCTAGATAGGTGTTGTGGGTGTTGGTAGAAGTGGGATCCCTCATTCCCCTAATTAATTCTTCAATTTCAATTTTATATTACACAATTTGGTAAACTAGACTCTCATGACTACCTGGGATATTTTTTGGAACTATAGGAGGGTTAGGAGGAGGGTTAGGTTGAGGAAAAAGAGGGTTACGTAGAGGGTTAGGAGGGTTAGGCCAAGGAATAAGAGGGTTAGTAAGATGGGTTATTCAAAACAAATAAATTACCAATTAAATAATGAAAATACAAAAAATTACTAAAACTGAGGGTTAACATGTGTATAATTTTAACACTTACCTCTTCTACATGGTGACATCATTAATTAGTTGATGTGTCTAGCTTCTCAAGATGAATTAGCAAGGTTTGGCCTCACTAAGGCAAAATGTGATTGCAGAGTGGAAGAGAGTGAGGGGAATAAAGAACTCAAATGTAAAATGAAGAAATTTTGCATTTGTGTTCTTTTTTTAGTAAACACAGATAATGCAATCACATTATTAATGTGATCACATTATTAGTTTTAAATAACATGATTGCACTATTATTTTTAAATAACATGATCACATTATTTATCAACACAATAATGTTATGGATTAGTAATTATCGAGCCATAATTTAAATAATGTGATCATGTTATTTCAATAATGTGATCACATTATTTAATAACATGATCACATTATTTAATAATATGATCACATTATGAAAATATCCAAAAAATTATCCCCCAACTTCATGCACATACCCTCAAGCCATCCATTATAGATTAAATTTCTTAACATCCTCAAAACCTTCATCCCCCCTCCCTATTTAGAGCCAAAATATTTGCTAACTAGAATTTATCTATTTCTATTTCTAGTTATTGCCATAAAAGTTTTGTTTGTAATAATCACTTATCTCTATCCATTTCAGTCATTGTCCTAAAAATTCTCTTAGTGAATTGACCAACCTTGATTTATTATAATGTTTATGTTATGTAATTTTATATGCCTAGCACTGATCCATTCTCTCTCTTTATGTAGATTATTTCCCAAGTAACCCTCCAAGAATTTAACAAAATCATCATGTCCACATGATTTGTCTTGTCTCAATCCCATGAAAACATGTAGTTTAATATGTAATAACTATCATACAATTCAGTAACTAGGCTTATTTATATTCTGCTTACCGGTATATCTTGAAAACAAAAAATAAATGATCATAACTAAGACTGAAATATTTCCTTTTTCTATACTTACACTATTCTTAATTTTAATTTTTGCATTTTGAAGCTACAAAAAAAACCTATAAATACATTCCAAAATCTTGTCAATTAATAAATGCAAAAAAAGGCTTTACTCAATTACTCAATGCATACAATAACTTGTATTTGGTAAGGCACTAGGTTATTACTAGCCCCTTAATTTTAGCAATTGCTTCAAAATTTATTCATGATTTAATCCCAATAAATGACTCTAATATATTTATTAGTTCATCTCATATAGTGTTTCGCTAATGGGTTTATGCAATGTATATGCATAGGTTTTCCTATATAGTGAACAACTTCTTTCGTGAAAAAGTAAAGATGCAGAAGATTTGTTTTTCATCAGTGATAGGGTCACTATGACATGACTACTGCATTCATTATTGATTATGTTATAACCACCATCTTGGTTTCATACACATTTTACTGTTCTATGTAAGAACTATTATTCTTCTTCAAGTTTTGTATTCAATGCTATAAATTATCAAAACATGACATCAATTGAACCTAGTTTCCATCCTTAACCAAGCATCATGTTTTTTTAAAGTTACTTATATTCTAACTTTGTTCACTATTTATGATTTTCCAATCTCAATAATTGTTCAAAATTATAAACTTCGCCTTGCACACACATGCATAACATATTATCTTCAAACCACCAATACTAGTAAGAATAGGAATCACCATATGCTTCCCAGTCATAAGCCTTGAAATTTATTTCCTTGTTTTATGTTGATCTGAAAGTCTTAATTTTTTTTTATAATTCTCAAATGTTTCAATCTTCTACTCTACCAGTTTACGATAAAGTTTATATGACTATGTTCATTGGAAAAACATGGATTTGAGTCTCTAAAAATGTACTACTCGTTCTTGCCTAAATATTAGTTCTTCATAAAACCTTTTTTTTATTGATTTGTACTCAACTCTTTGTTAAACTTAAGTGTCATTGCATTTTAAAAATTATAAGCTATCTGAAACATACCCTATCTAATACAAAGCATCATTTGATTATAAATTTAATTAATGCTTTGTATTTTTTTTTGCATAATGTAAATTGTCTCATGATTTGCATACAACTTTTCAAAATGTTTATAGCTAATTTTTATGGTTAACAAACTCTTTGTTTCTTGGTTCTAGATAACATTTTACATCCAATACCAATGAAAATTTCAATGAATAGGATCTTATCCAAAGCACATACATTGCATTAGCTATAAATATTTCCAAAATTATCTTGAATCATGGCTTCAATTACTTGAAATTTCTATATTATATCATGAAAATGGTTTTTAGTATTAGATTTGACATAATTT
Organism: Torreya grandis; assembly: GCA_037957365.1. NCBI lineage: Eukaryota > Viridiplantae > Streptophyta > Pinopsida > Cupressales > Taxaceae > Torreya > Torreya grandis. Next base: position 227,021 of record JARHVA010008004.1, on the reverse strand, counting down.
TCACTAAGTTCAAATGTTTGTTTGTAAATTGGAATGCAATATTATACTCACTAGGCTCACCAAGTTATCTATAGCATGCATTCTTATGGCATATTCACATAACGTATGAGTCCAATGTAATTATAACTTAGACTTAAGGTGAATCATAAGTTGATTTTAAAAATAAAATTTTATAACTTGCCAAAAAATGTTATGTTTTCATTGAACATTTGTTTTCTTTGGTAGTCTCATCACAAGCATAGAGGAGGATCTTTTGATTTAAAGATGTATTTATCATCAATTTTGTTCCTGCCATTTCCATAATATGTTATGAATTTCAATGATCCAAAACTCAAAATTTTTGTTTGAAGAATATTTCAAAAACATAGAAATAATAATGTTATCTTTGAGAAGAGATGTTTTATTCCTCAAAATTGTAGATACAGCATATGCCTGTCACTGAAAAGAGATGTATGTTTTCCTTTTTGGGCTGCGTATCTATTTATACCTATTTTTAAAAGTAGGAGGAGGATGTGGAAGGTCACCAATTTCAAGGGAGATGAAATGGTTTGACTTCCATGAATTACAATAATATAGAATTTGAGAAATTGTTATTTTTAGAAACTTACCATTTTTAGACTACACTACTAAAATTGAAATTTGGGGCACTTCCATTTCGTTTTTTGGGGTAAAAACCCATTGAGAAAATATCAATGTCATCTCACACTGTTCTCCTCATTCTTAGCTTTCCAACAGTTCATATAGGGAGTCAAACAGAGCTATGGTGCAAAAGTTATAGCTCCCAAAAGTTCTACCACCAATTGGGGTAGGACAGTCACCTGAATTATCACCTGAAGTGTCACCTGAATCATTCAAATAATGATTTTAAAGAAATATTTAGAACATTAAAACATCTTCTACAGCTCTAGCCACTGGTGTTTAGACACAGAATCAAGTCTTTTGCAATGAAACTAGAAAGAAACAATCTATAATATTTTATCTAAATAATAATGATGAGTAAAGGAAGAAACCATTTGGCTCATGATTCAAGGCTAAAAAAAGAGCATTTTCCATTGTAAATGTCTCTTTTTAATGTTACTTTTAAAAATCTAATAAAATTAACTTGCATTTAGAAACTTCCTCTTAGGAGTGCAGAATAAAGGTTGATGTCTTGATCAGTTAACTTGGTCATAAGCATTGGTTTTTGATTGATGAAAAAACATTTTTTGGAACCAATTTATAGTAACTAAAAAGAGGATTTACATTATTATTTCTATTCATTGTCTAAAAGTTCAAAATTTATAATATTAAAGAGTCATCATAGGCATAGAGTAGGTTCTTTTGAACTAAATGATGTATTTATCATCAATTTTATTCCCACCATTTTCTTAGTAGGTTATATATTTCAATTAATTATTTGACAACCATCATTAGAACAATATAGCATCTGCTATAGGTTTGGCTACTAGTAGTTGGACACAAAATCGAGTCTTTTCCATTAAAGCTAGAAAGCAAAAATCTACATTATTTTATCCAAGCAATAATGATGAGAAAAGCAATAAACCATATGGCATATTATGCAAGGATATAGAAATAGCATTTAGCATTGCAAATCATTCCTTATAATGTTACTTTTTAAAATTCAATAAAATTAACTTGCATTTTGAAACTTCTTCTTAGGAATGTAGAATAAATGTTAATGTCCTTATTAGTTAACTTGCTCTTAAGCATATAATGTTGATTGATGAGGAAACATTTTTTTAGAACCAAGATATAGAAAATTTAGATAACCTTTACTGGTCATATCTCATGAGTAACTAAAAAAAGCTTTATAGTATTGTTTCTATTCATTGTCTAAAGTCCAAAATTTATAATGTTAAAGAGTCATCACAAACCTAGAGGAGGATATTTTGAGTTGAACAATGTATTTATCATCAATTTTTTTCCTACCATTTTCTTAGTAGATTATGGATTTAAATTAATGATTTCAAAGTCATCTTTAGAGTATTACATTATTTGCTACAAGTCTAGCCACTAGTGTTTAGACACATAATCAAGTCTTCTCCATTGAAGCTAGAAAGAAACAATCTACAGTATTTTATCTAAATAATAATCACCAAAGGAATAAACCATATGGCTTGTGATGCAAAATAAATGTTGATGTCTTGATCAGTTAACTTTTGCTTCGTGCAGGGAATTGGCACCCTATGCCCTTGTTTCTTTTGGAAATAAGAATCTTTGGAATGTATGTGATGAAAAATTTCAACCCTCATAAAGGGAAAAACTTTCAATATTTATTATTTTATGGGTCATTGGTACATATTTTGAATTATTTTCATCCCATGGTGATTCAATCTTTCTTTTTTCTTTATCTTCTTCTTCTCCTTTAAAAAAAAAAAAAATCACCACCACATAAAATTGAAACCCAAAACAAGTGAGTAGAGAAGTCAATAATTTCCCTCAGAGCTCCATTAATAAGGTCAATTGTAATTAACAATTTTAATGTAAGCATATTTTTCTCTATTCAACTATAAAATTTTAGGCTCTCATTAATCACAAAATTATGTATGTTAGAGACATTATATATGAAATATTTCATATTGCTTCATGCAATTAACACATTTAAAATGTTTTGATAATACATGTGTGTTAAAGATAATAAGGTACTGAGTTAATTATAGTGTGGTAAGGATAAGAAGGTACTTGAGAAGGATTTGTAATATTGACTCTACATTTATTATGTTGAAAAATAAATTATATAAAATAATTTAACATGACTTATATTTTACTTTTTAAAATGTCATATAAAGTAAAATTTATGTGAAATAATTTTTAAATTTATTTTTTGTATAAACTATTTCTCCATACATTGATTCACCCTTCACTTATTTTAAATGTGTATTTTAATCAATCCAAGTCAACAATATTTTGTAATAATTGATTTAATAACATGTTAAATAGTTATTTAAAATTTTATATATATATATATATATATATATATATATATATATATATAATGTTTTTCATATAAACTATTTTTTGGTTTTTCATACATTCATTCATCCTTCACTCATTTTAACGTTGAAACCTTAATCTATTTGATTAATTTATAATTTTATGTAGATATTTAATCATGAATTTAAGGATGTGATATTATATTATTAAAATTAAGACTTTAATTTATATTATTCTAATTTAAGTATAATTTTTCAAGATAAAAATATTGAGATATCTTTATTTTATAATATATAATTTCGGACAAAATATGGTCTTAAGTGTATTTAAGTCTGTGAGAATGTTAAATCAATAGTAAACTAATGGTTTATAAGAATGTTTCAACAAAATTATATGATGATATGTTTCAAATTGTTATTTTGAGTTATGAAAATATGTTTCAAATTAATAACTTTGAACATTAAAATAAATTAAAATCTTATGTTTAATTATTGAGACTATAAGAAGTAAGTTGGTATAATGAAAGGAGTTGAAGTTAAACCACCTTACACACATGGGTCATTCCCCATGAAATATGTATTTATAAGTCCTTAAACCATATTTAAAGATATGACACAGAAATGTGTTATTACATGTGCACATAGGGAGATTCTATAGATATTTGTACACGTGATTGGAGATAAAGGCTAATAAAATAATATAATACTTTATTCTACTTGTCTCCTATAAACAATTCATCCCAACCCATCAAATGGAGATAAAGTTTACATTTATGTTACTTGTGTTTTTTAAGTATTTCTTTGTGGTGTTTGTGGGGTAGTGATATAGAGTTCTTCTATAGGGTTACTATTGTTGATTGCTAGGTGATGTTGTGGTTGAAAAAAAAAATTAATGCCAATAAGTATATGAATATATTTTTTAGTTATTCAATTACATTTTTTCTAGACAAGATAATTCTTAATAATATATCTTGATGAGAAAGGGGTAAAGTTAAAAAAATGTTATGTTAAAAATACTAGGGAAGGGGATAATTTTAGTTCACAATGAGTAGTATGTGCTTAAAATTTTAAATTTTTTTAATTGTTTTTTAAATATACAAACTTTATTTTCACTGAAATGGGTAGTCAATTTATTTTTTATTATTTTGATAATTAGATTAACTATATTAACATGGAGAGATCCTACTCATTTTCATATGCATAGATGTGTAGTGTTATGGGATTGAGAGGATGAATATTACACTTATGGTGAGAAAGGTAAAAAAATTTAATGGGGCATAATCTTGATCCAATATTAATGAAGCAAAATTTTAAGTGTAAATTAAGCACATTCTCATCCATCTCGTGCATAAATACACAACCATGTTAAAATCATAGATTTCAATAAAGATAAAAAATGTTATTATGATTTATAACACAAATTTAAAATATTAATAATGAGTTAAATATTTATATATTTTTAGGACTAAATTAAAATTGTGGTTTTCTAATAGAAAGAAAAAATGTGTTAAATATTATTTTACATCATAATATAATTGTTATATTTGATATATAGTATTTTTTTTAAGGAGATACAATTAAATAATTTTTATTATTTCATTTTATTAGTTAGTTTTCTTAATGGTTTTTATATTACTCATATAGAATAGGTTTGTGGTTAAAGTGATAAAGGATTATGTTCTAGAAAATGGGACATAATAACTTATATGTATTTTAGAAATATTATTTTGTGTTTTTAATAATATTTATCAAATCAAGATTTAATTCTATCAAATATTTGGTATTAGAGCAGGTCACTTGGATTAATGTGTAGTAGGGTTGTTTGGGAATGGATGGTTTTTTCTAGATAAGGTATTTTCAGACATATAGTAGACTATTGTAGCTTTATTTTTTCGTGATTAAAAGAATTAATTATTTGCTTAATCATTGTAGGAACTTAATTCTTCTCAATACCACCGTGTTTCTTGATACATCATCATAGAAAATAGGAATAATTATTGTATTAGTTTTAAGAAAGTAGAAATACTTGGCAAAACACCAAAAAGATTCTGTATAACTAAGGGAACATTTTTAACATGAAGGGAACCACACCATATATAATATTTTTATTTTTGTGAGAATTATTCAAGATCTAACATTTATGAATCAAAAATTAATTGTTAGTTCATAATATAAAAGTAAAATAAGTAATGTGAAGAAGGTACTAGTAAAAGAAAGAGATATTTTATTTATATGGTGTTTATTATGGAAAAGAATATTTATTAAAAAAGAGTATATTAAAAAAATTTTAAAAAAAACATATTTACTATTAAAAAAAATATACTAATAAAAACATAATCTAAATCAATAAATTATAAATATACAATTAATCTAAAATAATATAATTCTATAATTAACAACTAATTATACTAAAATTAAATATCTACACATACATTAAATTAATATATACTCTAAAAATAATCCAAAAACTATATTTATCTTTAATTTGATTCATTTTAAAATATTACAATAAAATTTTGACTTAAACTTCTCCATTTTCCAGACTTTCTTTACTTTAACATCCAACCCAAAAAATTAAATCTTATTACACACATTTAAAAATATTAAACATTAAATAACAACACAAACGAAAATAAAATGGAATGGGATTCCTTGCATTGTAAGTAAGGATTCTTTAAAAGAAAAGTCGTGATAAATACGCCGTGGCTCCCTTGCGTTGGGATTTCTCGTCTTCTCCCAACTTTCCCCGGAGTTTGCAGCCACTTCTTCTCTTTCCGTTTTTATTATAATAACAAGATAAACTCCTAGTAATATGCAAATGCGGACGTCGAAATTGGAAATGTATCTTCACCGTTGACTACTTACAGGAGAAGCATGAATGGACGTAACTCCATTTTTTCACAGGTTAAGAAAGCAATTCGACGACCTGGCTCATGGAGGGTCTCGAACCCGGGTCTTGTTCGACACAAAGCAGTGCCGTTCTCACCACTCTTTCTACCTCTTCCATATCAACACTTCCATTTAACTTGGGATCCACCACTTCTTCTACCAGTTGTCCAGACACCCACTGTACCAAATTGTCAGACTGATTGGATGCATTTCTACCGCTTACAATCTGCAACAGCACAATCCCAAAGCTATAAACATCTGCTTTGGCTGTAATAGGAAGATTTAACACCCACTCTGGCGCCATATATCCCCGAGTTCCACGAATTGTAGAGAATGAAAAGGCATGGTCTCTGTCCACCAGTTTCACTAATCCAAAGTCAGACACCTTGGGACTAAAATTCTGGTCCAAAAGTATATTCTGAGGTTTCACATCGCAGTGAAGAATCCATTCCAAACATTCTTCATGAAGGTAAGCCAATCCCTTTGCCATGCCCACTGCAATTCCAAATCTCTCCTTCCAGCCCAAAATTTCATTTTCTGCAAAAAGACGACCGTCCAGCGACCCATTCTGAACATACTCGTAAACAAGCAGCCTGTGATCTCCCTCCGCACAGAAGCCAAACATGCGAACCAAATTCATGTGATGAACTCTGCCGATCATGCTCACTTCTGCCCTGAATTGGTCCTCACTCTGAGACACTCCTTCCAATCGTTTCACCGCCACGATCTTGTCGTCGCTCAAAACCCCTTTGTAGACGCTGCCAAACCCGCCTTCTCCCAGCTTTATCTTGAAGTTATCCGTGGCTTTTTTCAGTTCTGTGTAGCTATACTTCATGAAGCCCATTGGGATGGCTGAATACCCCTGACGGTCGAATTCAGGTTCACTCTTAAATATTCTGGACACGTACCACCAGCCCAACGTGATGCATACAATTTCTGCCACACCAAACGCAACAGCAAATCCCAGGGGATACTTGATTACTCTTCTTTTCTTCGAATTTTTGAAATTGTTGTTTTCAGAAACAACTCTCGCAGAAGAACAAGTTGACCGGATTTCATTTCCGTTTGTGGAATTCAGATGCGAGCTGGAATCGTTGATAGAGACTTTAATATACATGTCGTTGGGAACGGCAGGAGATCGATATCCATTGAGAAGCACGCCTTTGGGATAGCATCTTCCCCTGCCATCCCGAACGTAGCTGAAACCTGCACAATTTCTATCAATCATACACGCGCTCTTACATTCTTCAAGTGTCATCCCATAAGAGGTGGCCCTAAGATCGTTGCCATAATAATCCGTATGTGCGAGATAAATGAGCTGAGCATTGGATCCCAGATCCGGAAGCTCTATATTGCGTTCGCAGCCTTGGAACCAGTCTGCGGGATCCTTCTGGTGGAACCCAGGGGGGCAGGTACACGTAGCCTTCCAGTTGTAAATACACAGGCCGTTGGTTCCGCAGAGGCCGTGAACAGAACATTGAGAGGGGAGTGCCAGCCAAGAGAGGTTCCAGAATCCTCCATATTCCTCCACCAAGGTGTACAATCTCAGGTTTCCGTCGGCATCCAACGTCAATCGTCTCTTTAGGTTTGGGCCATAATCCCATGCAGTAAAACCAAAGTTATCGCTGGACTGGAATGTACCGAGATGGTCCAAAACTCCATAACGAGTGATGTTGTATGGATATCTTCCGTTGTCACCGATGGCCAAATAAGGAGTAGGCCAATAGTTGGAGGCTGCATATGAAGTTTCGCACCTTAACCGGAGAATGTTATCGTAGTCAAAATATAGATGATAATATCCTGACGTGAAGGCATCCGTGCCCAATCTGGATACTAACTGGGAATTCCCTCTGAGTGGCTGATCTGGAAGAAGTGTATCTGTTGGATACTCAAAACTTTCCCACACGATCTGATCCGAAGAATTCCGCAACACCAGATTTCCTGTGTCGAGAAGCAGAGCCTCTTTAACATTAAAACTGCTGCCCGCCGTGTTGGTTTCCCATATGGTGCTTCCATTTGCATCAGAGAGAACCAGGTTTCCGTCGTTTTGCAGATGCAGAAGGGAATCCCTTCCGTTAACAGGCTGGTCTCGGTTTGCCGTCCAGACGACTGTCCGATCGACCGTGCGAGTATACCATATTGCCACGGAATACGCGTTAATTCCCACTCCATAAAACCCGGCGGAAAATGTTTGATTGGGAGATACCAAACAAGTCGTATTTCGTTGAGGAGTAAGAGAAGCTCCGCGACTTAGCTTAGCCAATTGAATACCTTCATTTGCATAAGCTTGTGAGGTGCATAGCATCTGACATACCAATACAATTGCAGCTAACAGACGCCAAACACATTTTACTTCCATTGTGGCTTTGGGCATACAGAATAGCCGGTTCACATCTTTGTGGGGAAGTGGGAAAAACAAACGACACAGCCGGCCATATTTGTGGATAAAATAAATAAATTTGTCGGAATACAGTCAATAAAAAACAACTAATACGCGTACGAGTAACGTGCAGTATGGGATGTCGACTTTAATTATTGCACATGGCCAGCGTACGTTTCACGTTTGACAGTCGCGACGCTCTTTTATTAAAGAAAGGGGTTATCAAGGTAATGACTCATCGTCAACGTCATCACGAGAGATCTCTTAAACATATTGGTAAAAAAATCCATAAAAATCAATAATCACGATCAAAGGTGTTGATATATATGGTTTCCTTTAGTACATGTGTTAAAAATTTCCAAAGCCTTCATATTCGACATGTAAATAAATCAGTCAATCCGATAAAGAATTTTTTTTTTTTTAATATATAAATAATTTTATATTTATTTTTTGATGGGATATGGGTGTATTGGTCAAGTGATTTGGTTGTGTCTAACGTTATTTTAATTCAAATTTTGTTAAGTATATTAAATCGATTGTAACTGTAAATGACATTGATGATATTATTAATGCTAGTGATAATGGTGATTTATAAGTGGATTTGAGCCTCCTATTTAAGTCCCATAAAGGTTCCTAGCTCTTGTCAATGTTACCTGTCAATGTTACCCCTCTTCAATTTATAGTTTCAATCTTTGTGAAAACATTTGCCCATAACTTAAAAAGAATAGTATTTTTGAATCCGTAAATGAATGCATTACACATACTAATTTTTTTCAGACTCAATAGTGTGTCTAAAGTCAAATATTTAAGAAAAATCGACAATGGGCCATCAATGGCCTTTGTCAACTCTATGCATGTGAGCTTGCATTTAATGGCTTAATTACATCATCATGTTGTCGTAGTGTGCTTTAACATAGGTAATGTGTGTGCATTTGTTTTTGTCCAAAATTATTTTGTTCATTTAGTCAATGATGTTTTTGCTATTGAAGAAAAAACTCTTGCATCTTTGAGAATCTACAACGGTTGAGAGTTTAATGTTGACTTTCATTCGATAACATTTTTTTGAAAAATATTTTGCTGACAAGAAGTATGTAGATTTCAAAACTATATAATTTTTATAGTTTATTTTTAAATTCAATTAAAGAATGAGAATTTTAGTATTCCGAGGTTTCTACAATCTATTACAACAACAACAACAACAACAACAACAACAACAACAACAACAACAACAGTGGTAGAAAAAAGAGTCCATAGTATAACTTGTAAGTCCTTTTAAACAATTTTTTTCCCCTTGTATTTTTTATTGCAATATAATGTGAGTTGGTGAAAAAGGTAATGCATATTTTGTTTCTATTTGCAATAATCTTAAGTGTGAAGTCTTGCTACCTTTCTATATGTTCTTTAGAAGGACAAATACTTTAAAAGACCCTTTAAATGTTGGTGTGTGTGTTCTCTCAAATAAGCAAGATTTCATTTCATTGTTTCTTTTACCACATTAACAAAACTCTTACCAATATGTGTGTGTGTTTTCATATTCTTAAAACAAGTATATATATTTGTTTAGGAATATATATTCCTAAACAAAAAAGATTGCATGTTATCACTTTTTTGTTATTATGTAGCAAAAGAAATAATGAAATGAAGTCATGTGTGTGTGTGTGCGCGCACACATATAGGTAAGAGTTTTGTTATTGTGTGGTAAAGGAAGCGATGAAATGAAGCCGTTTTTATTCAAGTGGAGGTTGAAAGAGGGAAAGATAGCTTGTATGAGTTTGTTTTTAGGTTTCTATACGGATTTTGACCAATTTCCTTTCGGTAAAAGAAAATCCTATTTTTTTTAAAAAAAATTACAGTTAACTTATCACAAATATCAAAAAATTTAAGTTATTTTATCGAATTTATAACACACAATGTTAATTTAAGCACTTTAAACTTAACATAGTGACGATTAGAAGAGACCTTAGCTTGAGATTTGTAGGTTTACTTTTTAATATTTAGTAAACAAAATTATTTCTTATGATTTTTTTACTTTTAAAAAAGTATAGTGATTTCAAAAGATCAGGGCGACATAAAATGTATTTTATAGGATTTTCTTTCTCTTTTTATCTTTTCCCTCTCTTTATGTTTTTTTCTCTAGGTTTGCTTCCATTACTTAAGAGGAATTTCTAATTATTTTCTTTTTGGCCTATAATTTTCATTATATTTAAAGTATTTTTCTTGTTATTTGATAAAACTTAAAATAGAATATTTACATAGTAAGCTCTTCAAGCCACTTTAGTAATGGTTATAAAGTATCTTGAATTCTACGTGTAAGAGTCTTTTATTTTTTTTATTTGGTCAAGTTTCTTTTATGTTAGGACTCATGTGCAAAAAATGAAATATTTTTTTAATATTGGAGACCTTGACAACAAATATTTATTATTTTTCTCTCTTGATTTTTTTCATCTCTTTCTTTAAGGTTACAAGGAACTGGGGTTGTGTATTTCCTTTAAGTTTCTAAGAATTAGGGTTGTGTCTTTTCTTAGAGTTTCTAAGAATTAGGGTTGTATATTTCTTTAGAGTTTATAAGAATTGGGTTTGGTATTTTTTTGCCTAGTGTTTTTTTTAAGGGTACTTATATATTTTAGAATTTTCAAAGTTATTTTTTTTTAATTACATTATATTGATTTTTTTCCACACACTATGACGTAAGGGTTTGGACATAATAACATTAAAATATTTGAATAATACAAACCTAAATTTAATATAACAATAGAAAGAAAATATATGTTTATTTTTTTCTTTAAAATAAGAAAATTAACATATTTTCAAAAATATTTAAAAAGTTTTTTAAAAATACCTATATTTTTTTATTGAGGTTAAAGTGGGGGATTTTTTGAGCTAGGGTCCCCAAACCCTAGAAGAACATCAACACAAAGTAAAACCAAAGCAAGAAACAATCTAAAAAAATAGGAACAAGAAACAGGACATAGACAGCTAAAGAACAACTGATAAATAGCTCTAGAACATCCAGCATATTAGCTTACTCCATGCTTCCAGAAATGTCTTTTCAACATGCCTTCATGTTGCTAAGGTTCATATCAGTTTGTTTAATAATACTTTCATAGTCAATGTTGTGAAATTCATTGTTGTTTTGGCCCTTTATCTCTTTTCCTTTCACTGTGTGCCTGAGGTTGAATAAGTCTCTTAGATGTGTCCGAAGGTTTTTCATATTTTTTATACCTTCATTCATTATTGCTTTGATATAATTAATTATGAAACTGAGTTTGTTCTAAAGACTTTCACTAGCATGCTCAAAAAGGTCCACCCTAAAGCTCAGTCTTTGGATCTATAAATCTTCCTCTCTATTATCCTAGGCTTTGGATATTTTAAACAATAAAATGAAACCTTTTTTGTACACACACACACTTTGGTAAGAGTTTTGTTATTGTGTGGCAAAAGAAGAGTTGAAACAAAACCATTTTTATTTAAGTGGAGGTTGAAAGAGGGAAAAATAGCTTGCATGACTTTGTTTTTAGGTTTTTATATGGATTTTGACAAATTTCCTTTCTGTAAGAGAAATCCAAATCCAAATTTTGTTTTGTATGTTAAGTTGATTGTAACTACAGATGACGTTGGTGATATTAATAATGCTAATGATAATGGTAATTTACAAATAGATTTGAGCCTCTTATTTATGTTCCAGAAAGGTTTGTAGCTCTTGTCAATATTACCCCTTTTCAATTTATAGCTTCAATCTTTGTAAAAGCATTTGTCCATAACTTAAAAAGAATAGTATTTTTGAATCAGTAAATAAGTGCACTACACATACTAATTTTTTTTCAGACTCAATAGTGTGCCTAAAGTCAAATATTGAAGAAAAATGGACAATGGGCCATTATTGGCCTTTGTCACCTCTACACACAAACTTGCATTTAATGTCTTAACTATGTCATCATGTTATCACCTCTACAATGGTTGAGAGTTTAATGTTGACTTTCATTGGATAACCTTTTTTTTAAGAAATTTTTTGCTGACAAAAAAATGTGTAGATTTCAAAACTATTTGATTTTTATAATTTATTTTTTAATTCAATTAAAAAATGGAAGTTTTAGTATTTTTAGGTTTCTACAATCTATGATAATAATAATTAAAATAAATAAATCTATAGTATAACTTGTAAGTCCTTTTTAATAATGGACGCAAAATTTGTTTCTTTGTATTTTAAATTGAAATATAATGTGAGCTGGTGAAGAACGTAATGTATATTTTGTTTCTATTTGTAATAATTTTAGGTGTGAAGTCTTACTACCTTTTTGTATGTTTTTTAGAAGGACAAAATACTTTAAAAGACCCTTTAAATGTTGTGGGGTGTGTGTTCCTAAATAAACAAGATTTTATTTCATCATTTCTTTTACCACATGATAACAAAACTATCCCTCAACAAATATATATTTTTATTTAGGAATATATTTCTAAACAGACAAGGTTTAATGTTATCATTTTTTTGTTATTGTGTGGTAAAGAAAACGATGAAATGAAGCCTTGTTTGTACACACACACACACACACACACACACACGTGCTTTGGTAAGAGTTTCGTTATTGTGTGGCAAAAGAAGAATTGAAATAAAATTGTGTTTATTTAATGGAGGTTGAAAGAGGAAAAATAGCTTACATGAGTTTGTTTTTAGGTTTTTATACATATTTGACAAATTTCCTTTCCGTAATAGAAATCCCATTTTTTTTAAATTTTTACGGTTAGTTTATCCTAGATATCAAAATTTTTAAGTTATATTATTGAATTTACAATACACAATGTTGATTTAAGCACTCTAAAGTTTACATAGTGATGACTGGAAGAGACCTTAGCTTGAGATTTGAAGGTTTTTTTAATATTCAGTAAAAAAATTTATTTCCTATAGTGTTTTTGCTTTTAAAAAATTATAGTAATTTCAAAAGATCCAGAGTACATATAATGTATTTTTGAGAGTTTTCTTTCTCTTTTTCTTTTCTCTCTCTCTATTTTTTCTTTTAACGTTGCTTCCTTTGCCTAAGAGGAATTTTTAATTCTTTTCTTTTTGACCGATAGTTTTCATTAGATTTAAAGTATTTTTCTTGTTATTTAATAAAATTTACAATAAAATATATACATAGTAAGCTCTTAAAGTCACTCCAGCAATGGTTATAAAGTATCTGGAATTTCATGTATAAGAGTTTTTTGTTTTTTTATTTAGTCAAGTTTCTTTTGTGTTAAGATTCATGTGTAAAAACTGAAATATTTTTTTAATATTAGAAACCTTGACAACAAATATTCGTTATTTTTATCTCTTTATTTTTTTTACTCTTTTTTTAAAGTTACAAGGAATTGGGGTTGTATATTTCTTTTAAAATTTTTAAAAATTAGAAATGTATATTTCTTTAAAATATGTAAGAACTGGGTTTGGTGTTTTTTTTATCAGTATTGTTTTATTATAAATTTTATATATTTTAAAGTTTTGAAAGTTATTCTTTTTTAATTAGATTATATTAATTTTATTTCCCAAACACTGACGTAAATGTTTGAACATAATAACATTAAAATATTTGAATAATACAAACCTAAATTTAATATAACAATAGAAAGAAAATATATTTTAATTTTTAATCTTGAAAATATGGAAATTAACATATTTTCAAAAATATTCAAAAAGTTTTTTAAAAATACCTATATTAATGCAAAGTTAAATTTTATTGTTTAACAATCACAGGATTCCACGTTGTTCGATTGAATCGATAACATAAATAAATTTGACGGAATCGTACGAGTGCCGTGAAGTATGGGTTGACCGACCAAAATCCTCCACTGGTGGTCCACCATAAATGTGAAGTTGATTTTAATTTATTGGCCATGGGTGATGGACTTCCCCACCCTTCTTACGCCGTTAAGAGTGGGGAAGCGTAAGTTTCACGTTTGGCAGTCTGGAAGGATGGCGCAGACTGAATTCCCTTATCGCATGATGATTGTTAAAAAATTTACATTACAATATATATAGATATAGATATAGAAAGGCTCGTCATCACTCGAGATCACTTAAATATATTGGTAAAAAATCCGTAAAAATCAAGAATCGTGATCAAAGGTGTTGATATATATGGTTTCCTTTCGTACGTGTGTTAACAAATTCCAAGCTTTTATATTCCACAGGTATATAAGCTAGCCAATCCGACAAAGATAAATGGTATTGTTTTTAACTTCGGTTATATATAGTTATATATTTTTTTGGAAATTTTTGTTTTTATTTTTAAATTGGTTTAATTTATTTTTCTTTTTATGTTTGAAAGATGTGGGTGTATTAGTTAAGTGATTTGGTTGTGTTTAATGTTATTTAAGATCAAATTTTATTTGATATGTTAAGTTGGTTGGAGTCATGGGTGATGTTGGTAATATTAGTGATGTTGGGTATTTATAAAAGGGATATGATCCTCCCATTTATATTTTAGAAAGGTTTTTAATTCTTGTCAATGCTACCCCTTTTTAATTTATAGCTCTGGTTTTTATAAAACAGTATCCCATAACTAAAAAAATTTATTGATAAATGAGTGCATTATATGTACTAATTTTTTTCAAACTCAATAGTGTGCCTAAAGTCAAATATTTAAGAAAAATGAATGATGGACAATTAATGGTCTTTGTCACCTCTACATACATGAGCTTGCATTTAATGACTTAAAAACATCATCATGTTGGTTGCAATGTGCCTCCACATAGGGTAATGTGTGTATATTTGTTTTCATCCAAAATTATTTTGTTCATTTAATTAGTGATATTTTTTGTCATTGAAGAGAAAACTCTTACATCCTTGAGAATCTACAATAATCAAGAATTTAATGTTGACTTTCATTAGGTATCATGTTTTTGAGAAATATTTTGCTAAGAATAAATACTTTTTATAGTAAATTTTTTAAATTCAATTAAAGAATGGAGGTTTTAGTGTTTTGAAGTTTTTGTGATCTACAGTAATAATAAAAAAGAGTCATGGTATAACTTGCAAGCCTTTTTTAAAAAATGGACACCATATTTTTCCTTATATTTTTTCATTTATATCATAGAAAGGTTCCTAGCTCTTGTCAATGTTGCCCCTCTTCGATTCATAGCTCCGGTTTTTGTAAAAATGTTCAGCCATAACAAAAAATAGATCGGTAAATGAGTGCATTAGTTGTACTAATTTTTTTCAAACTCAATAGTGTGCCTAAAGTCAAATATTTTAAAAAAATGGATGATAGACAATTAATGGTCTTTGTCACCTCTACATACACGAGCTTGCATTTAATGACCTAAAAACATCATCATGTTGGTCGCAATGTGCCTCAACATAGATAATGTATGTATATTTGTTTTCATCCAAAATTATTTTGTTCATTTAATTAGTGATATTTTTGCCATTGAAGAGAAAACTCTTGTATCCTCAAGAATCTACAATGGTCAAGAGTTTAATGTTGACTTTCATTAGGTATCCTTTTTTCAAGAAATATTTTGCTAAGAATAAGTATGTAGATTTCAAAATTATATACTTTCTATACTCTGTTTTTTTGATTCAATTAAAGAATGGAGGTTTTAGTGTTTTGAATTTTCTGCAATCTACAGTAATAATTAAAAAGAGTCCATGTTATAACTTGCAAGCCTTTTTTTAAATTGGACACCATTTTTTCCCTTATATTTTTTCATTGAAATATAATGTGCGTCGGTGAAGAAGGTTATGTATATTTTATTTTTATTTGCAAGAATCTAGGGAGTGAAGTCTTGTTACCTTTTTGTATGTTCCTTAGAAAGACAATACTTTTAAAAACCTTTTAAATGTTGTGGGATATATATATATATATATATATATGCTTTGATAAGAGTTTTGTTATTGTGTGGCAAAAAAATGATGAAATGAAATTCTATTTATTTATGTGGAGGTCGAAAGAGGGCAAAGAGTTTTGTTATTGTGTGGCAAAAGAAACGATGAAATGAAACTCTATTTATTTATGTGGAGGTCGAAAGAGGGAAAAATAGTTTGCATGAGTTTATTTTTAGATTTTTATATAGATTTTGACAAATTTCCTTTAGTAAGAGAAATTCTAGTTTATTTTTATTTTTCATGGTTAATTTATCATAATATTAAATTTTTATTAAATCATTTTTTCAGTTTTACCATACATAATGTAAATTTAAGCACCATTAAATTTATGTGACCTTCATAGTTTGATATTTGTAGGTTTATTTTTTAATATTCAATAAAATATATATATATATATATATATATATATAATTTTTCTCCAAAAAAAAAATAAAAAATTGTGGTGATTTCAAAGATTTGGGGACATATAATGCATTTTTGGGGGCTTGCTTTCTCTTTTTTTCGCTCTCTTTTCTCTTCTAAGATTGCTTCCTTTGCATAAAATAAATTTCACCTTCTTTTATTTTTAGCCTATAGTTTCCATTAAATTTAAAGTATTTTTATTGTTATTTGGTATAATTTAAAATAGAACATCTACACAATAAGCTCTTAAAGCTACTGTAAGAATGGTCATAAAGTATCTCAAATTCCACATTTAAGATTTTTTTTGTTTTCTTATTTGATCGAGTTTCTTTTATGTTGGGGCTCATGTGCAAAAAATGAAATAATTTTCAGCATTGATGGAGACCTTGACAACAAATATTCATGGTTATTTTTTCTCTCTTTATTTTTTTTTGGCTCTTTCCTTAGAGTTTCAAAGAACCACGGTTGTGTATTTCCTTAAGGTTTATAAGAATTAAGGTTGTGTATTTCATTAAAGTTTATAGGAGTTGGGTTTTGTTTTTTACTTAACCAATATTGTTTTGTCAGAGTTCATGTATATTTTAAGGTTTTGAGGGTTATTCTTTTTTAAATTGATTTTATTGATTTATTTCCTTGATAATGATGTAAGGTTTGGGGATAATATCATCAAAAGGTTTGAATAATACAAATCTTAATTTAATACAATAATAAAAAGGAAATACTTTTGATCTTAGTTCTTTAAAATATGAATTTGAGTTTTTTTTTTAAAAATATTTTAAAAGTTTTAAAGAATACTTATGTTAATGCAAAGTTAAATTTTATAATTTTAACGGGAAAACATAATCTAATTTAATATGTATTTCTAATGATTTTAATGTTATATTATTTAGTATTATTTTATAATCCAACTTCACTTATATATAATTATGAGATTATAATTATTCTTTCTAAACTAAAATATAACCAAAAAAAAAAAAAGAAGATATTTAGATATTTATATAAAAATAAAAATACAGTAAAAAAAAAATAAAAAACACAATAAAAAAATATTCACAAATTAAATAATAAAATTAAAATATAAAAAATAAATTACAAAACACAATTACAAAATATAAAAAACAAACATAAAGTAATAATTCTAATTAAATCGCATGCAACTTATACAATTTTTTAAATTGTGAGAAATTGCTCAAAATGGACCCAAAAAATCAACTCTTAATATTATCATCCTGAATTTATAAGCCTTCAATGCTACAAAAGTACACATATTTAGTTCATCCTAAGAAAAACATAGGAATTTAACACTTAAGCGTCAAGCTCCTCGGACCTTTGCTCTGCCTTATGTGTCCTGGCCTTCCCCTTCCTTGCAAAGAAACAGATTAAGCCAGTCCAGAGCCTTCTAGACCAAATGGCACATCCCAAAATGGACAAAACAACAATAATCATCAAAGTATAAACCAGCCAATTAGGAATAACTGCATTCGCCTTCCCAAGAAATTGAAAGGCGGCCAATTTCCATGTCGACTAAGGCCCCAAAATGAACCTCGTGACAGTAAAATGGACGGTGAAAATTGGGAATAGAAAAGTGTATATCTGGTTTGCCAATGCAGAGCCTGTTTTAACTGTCCTAGAAACAATCCACACATTCTAAAATTTCCAACCTACGCGAAGTTTAGTTCATCCTCCCTTTGGAAGATGGTAACAACTAATCTGATTTAGTACCCTCTTTTTTACTTGAAAATAATTCACTCCCAATCTATTCTATTTGGGTCAAGATAATATTGTAAAAACTAGTTAATTAGAAGATTCGAAATGGTTTAAAGTTCCGTGCACCTCAATTCCTCTAATCAATGTTTTTACCGCAAGCTAGTTTTGAGAGTGAACGCAAGCGGAGTCTACACAGCTCAATGAAGGTTCTCCTTATTGCAACTGTGTTCAATCTTTAAAAAACGTTCATCTAGATTTGTTTAAAAATTCAATTGAAGGCCATGAAGCTTGGAAATTTGTCTATGTTATTTCATTGCCTATGGTTCATTTTATGGTAAAGTTATTCGAAAAAAATATCAGGGTTCACATTTTGATTGTTAGTTGGATGGCTTTTGAAACTATCAAACTTTATTTAAAATGGATACGCGATGGTTTTCATAATAGCCTATTCTTTAATGATCATAATATTTTATGGTTTTCTATTATGACAATTATAGCCTTATGTTAGTAGAATTCTAGGGTATGAAAGCTTTGAAAATTTTCAAAAATGTATTCTTATTATTAAATATTTGATTTCTTCTCATAATTGAGTTCCTCTACTCTGCTAAAAGATAAATATAAGTTAATCAATTTGGAGTTACTTTCCATTGTATGCATTTAAGAAATGATGTTTGATGTCATGATGTGTAAGATGGGGTTGCAATTTCTATGCGCTTGGTGGAAGGATTGGAGATGGAATAGTGATACTTTTTTAAAAAAAAACCTCTAGGTCTCCTCTATCAAATCATGAGCGGGTCCTCTTTGGCTTTGGACAAGTTGAATAGGCATTGGAATATGAAATCCTTGCCTAAGACTTGACTTGTTACACTTAACAAAATTTGAGATGCCAAGTTCGAACCCAAATTTACTCACTTTTTTAGGTATTTGCTATGTCAAGGCCTTCCTCTTCAGAATTACCTTTTACATATTAGAATTTCAATAGTAATAATAACATATCACTTTATAAATCACTTATATATAATAATAATAATAATAATAATAAAATTTCAATATAAAAAAATACATTATAAAATGTTACTCAAAAGTCTGAGATTTTTTATATTTTTTAAATAAAAATTAATTATTATTTTTTAAATACATTTATTTTTTATCTACATATTAAATATTTTTCCCAATCAAATATCTAAAAATTTGTTTGGATAGGGGCTTCTTTAGAGTTGGTTGTATATATAAAAGTATTCTGAGAATTACTAATACTTCTGTTAATAATTAATGCTTTTGTTATTTATCAGAAGTAAAGGTTCGATTTAATGGATGCAAACTTGTGCATTTTCACTATTCTTTCGTGCCTTCCAAAGATCACTAGGATGGATGTGGTTCTTGTGTTTTTTTAGTGGGCAAGTTGTTTGTTTTGATTTGTCTTAGAATTTGCATTCGTCTAGAAATTACATTTTTTTCTCAAAAATATTTTTATTTCAAGCGAATTGGTTTGTAGATTCTATTTTGCTAAACTTGGATTGCATTAGACTTTTGTTTCAAATTTGTACGAATGCAACCACAAATATTCATTTGCTTGGTGAAAATGGTAGCAAAAATTCAGCCCCGTTTTTTCTTTGTATTATAGCAAAGCTTAGATTTTATTTGTATAAAGCTTTGTTCTTGCAGTGTTTGTACGTACTATGTTTGACCTACACTAGACTTTGGATTTCATCTTTTTTTTTAATTGGACTGTTCTTTTTCAGGATTGAATCTGGTTATCTTAATATTATTTTCATCCACTTTTAAATTGAATTAATCTTCGATATCAAATTAGTTTGCATATCTATTATAGACAATGTAACGATGTTTTATTATGTTTGGCTATGATCTCTATAAAAAAAAATTGAGATTTTTCACCTGATTGTAATCTAACCATATTTCATACTATTTTTATACTTTATTCGACTCTGATTTATATTTATATATATATATATATATTGAATTGAATTTTCTATTTTTATTTAAATTAATTAGATATTTGTTATATATTTTGTATATGTTATAATTTTTAAGGGATAATAATTGAGGTCTAGGTCATTGCCCTTATTAAGGGGTTTAGGGGTTCAGTGGCCATCCATTTGGAAGTTTAAGGGTGGGAGTCTTTGAAATTTTTATTTTTTTAAAAATGAATTATGTTTTGGGGATTTTATAAGTATTTTTATCTATATTAATAATATGGGTGGTGTTATGATCTATAATTTATGAGGAAAAATTGTTATAGGTTGTATTTTTAATCCATGTTATTGTAAAATTATTTAGATAGTTACTTATTAATGTGTCTATATATATTTACACATACATTTGGGATAGAGCATAACTGAGATGTACATTATGGTATTGCAAGACAATTAAGCTAATATAATAATAGAGGAGGTTATTATACTAAATTTTTATTGTAAGAGTTTTTTAAATGAAATCTTGTGTGGTGTGTAATGTTGTGTATATGAAATTTATCCTATTCAAATTTAATGATAATTTTTATTTTATTTTTTTAATATTACTTCTCTTGTATTGGTTTATCAATCATTTTCTCTTTAACTCTTACATTGCACAATGCTCTAAATATGATAAAAATGATTCAATTTTGGTTCAAAACCTATCAAAATCATGTCTATGAAATATTTTGACAGCCATAAAAAAGCATTTCTATATATAAATATGCTCTCTTTTTTAGATACCCAAGAAGCAAAGATCATTTCTATGCATAAATATGCTCTTACACATATGATAAGTACTGCAAGTAAATTGACATCATTTTTCTATATAATAGAACATTGTAAATAAAAGTATGTTAAGAAATATGCTCAATATTTTATTGCCTTTTTCTTGTAAATGTATAATACTAGAATTATATAAAAACAAAAAATTAGATGCCATAATACAATTAATAGTTATCATTTTTTAAAGTTTCAATTGTTTCTTCAATTTTATAAGATCTAATATTATGTAAATAAAAATAAACTTTTTTGGCATATGTTATAGGATATCATATACAAGACGATCTAGCAATCAAATATAGAATATTCTTCCTACAAAAAGTCTGTCATATATAAAATAAAACCTCCAATCAAATTGCTAGCCTATTTTCATGTAATAAATCAAATAAATAAATACAACCAATATTTATGTCTTTTACCATAAATATGTAAAGTAAAAATAGGAGGACAAAAAATGTTATAATTTATAAAATGTTTATTTATATCTGTTACATTACAATAAACTTCACTTTTGAGTTCTTTATCTACTTTCTATTGCATATTGACATGTTCTTTTATACAATTATATCAAACCTATATGTGTATATATATAGCACAAAAAATAAATATCTACAAAAAAAATTATATTAAACAAAATTTATATTCGTTATAAATAAATAATTTTTAAAAACATGTGTGTGTGTGTGAGAGAGAGAGATAAATTTAATTATTTTAAACCATATATTATAAAACTTATAAAATTTATATCATTGATTTTAAATACTATTTGCACTTCATTAAATTTTTTGGCAAGTCATTTTTATATTGCAATGATCCCTTCAGAGATTCATTTAAAACATCTCATAATTCTTTTTTGACACTTTCAAATTCACTTAATCCTTTATATTAAATTCATTTGTTTATATACATTTAATAATATAAAATTTTCTTATTACATTTTTTTCTTCCATACAAAATTATATATTACATTACATTAAGTATTAACATTATTTAATTTTAAATTTTCATAAATTAAAATATATTTTTTTATGCTTATAATCATTATATATTCATTTTGTTATTCAACATATTCAATATATTAATTGTTACATTTAAACACACCAAACTTAAATATAAAGTTATTTACATAAAACATGACACAAAATTAATAAAACATAATTAAATACAAAATCAATGGAAATAAACTACACAATATAAATTAACCCACACCAAATAATTAAATTCTACATCTATAACCATATATGGCACATGCAAAATTTACACTGCTCTTGTATTTCTTTCTCTATATTTTCGTAGAGTTCCAAATATTCTTCTTAATTTATCTTTCGCTATCATGTATTACAAACGTTTACACATGATCTTTCTTCTTACCCTTTGTTAAGGGATCTTTCTTCTTGCCACACATTTTAAATCTTTTTTATTCCATGGTGGTCCATTAATAATGCCAATTGCAAGCTAAAAATTAGGCTCTCCTTAGTCACAAAATTAGGTTTGTTAGAGACTTTGAGATTTGATATATGATCTCTTCGTATTTCTACACGATTAACACGTTTAAACTGGTTTTACCATACATGTCTATTATTTAAAGTATAAATCGATTGAAGATCTATACAAATTCTTAAATTGAATGTATATACAAATTTTATGATTATTATTAGTTAACAAGAGTTACATTGTAGTTATAGTATTTGTCTTTTTGCACGGTAGAAGAATTTATTGTTGGATTTTGGGTTCGAGGTTCGAAATTATGTCATTTGACGAATGTACGCTTGTCTTGGGGTTCTTGACTTTTTGACTTCTAACTTGAAAGTGTGATGGTTGTGTGGACGTCGTGTGGATGTCATTGATGGTGGATGTCAAAATAAAGATCTTATCAATTAATCATTGAGGTTCAAATTGTGATGGTTGTGTGGACGTCATTGATGGTCATGTAGATGTTAATGACAGTTGTGAAGGTGTCAAAATAAAACTCGATAATTAAAACGTTGGGGTTTAAATTATGACGGTCGTGTGGACGTCATTGATGGTCATATAGATGCCATTAATGATGACATGGATGTCAAAATAAAGCTCATGTTAATTAAGGATTGAGGTTCAAATTGTGAGGATCAATGGACATCATTGACATTCATCCAAATGTCAATGACGATTGTGCAGACATCAAAATAAACCTCGATAATTAAACCACTGGGGTTCAAAATGTGATGGTCACATAGACGTCAATGATGGTCATGTGGATGTCAATGACGGTCACATAGACATCAAAATAAATCTTAGGTAGTTAACCATTAGAGTTCAAATTTGATGATCACACAGATGTCAATGACGGTTACATGGACATCAAATCACGATCGTACAGGTGTCAAATTTGAGCCTCATAAAATAGTTTTTGGTGTTCAAATAGAGGCAAAATCAATGGTCATTATGCAATCATACATCAAGATCAATGGAGCGAGAGCATGGATGAAAACAACTTTCACCCAAGCAAATGCAAATGAACCAAGATCAAATAGGACCTAGGGACAACCATGCCATTTGCTACCTCTACTATGTGTCTTGCATTTATAATACATGTCATTAGTGTTGGTGTAGTGCTTTTTTCCATTAGGGTTTGCCTACATGGCCTTACAACCATTCTATGTCAATTAAGCTTCCTTAGGTTAGTTATAAAAGGGTCACATAAGCTAATTATATTTTAATGTAATTATTTAATTACATAAATTAGTGGCTTTCTCATGTTGCCTTAATTTTCCCTATATGTACCCCACTTTTCTTTTTTGGAAGGTAAGACAGGTTAATGTGATATAATGCAAGCTTGTCATTTTTGCAATATTGTTATGTGAAGACAAGCTTCTTCCTCCTTTGTAATTTATCTATGATTTCATTGCTCCATACATAGATTTGCTCAATTTTCTATGTAAAGATCCAAAATTGTGGCCAATTTGACATGGTATCAGAGCCATTTTTGCTAATATTGCAGCAATCTTTATTGTGAAATCTTGCTACATTCACTATTCCAACAAAAAGAAGGGTTTGGTGGGATTCCTTGGAGAATTCATGTAAAACACTCTACTAGAGATTTAGATCTAAAAAATGACTATGTCATTGGTTTTAAAAGGTGTCAAAACCCTTTGATTGATTGTAAACATGACCTAGTTTTGGAATAGTTACTTTTTTTTCTCTTTTTGGCATTTCAAGGCCCCATTTTTTTATTTTTTACAAAAATCTATACTTCCTATGTTTTTGTACAAAAATGCCCTCTAGGTTTTCTTTCTCAGGGCAAAATCTCAAATGGGTCTCTTGCATAATTTTTATTGCTAATGTATTTTAGATGTTTTTGACTTGTCTTGATTTATGTGCCATCAAACCTCTATGTTACTCAAATTTGTAGGTGGTCATTACTTCAGATTTGTAGTTGATCTACTTTGTGTTGCATGCATTAGATAGTCCATTGAATAATCTGGGATTTTGAAGAGTTGTTACTTAGCCAATAAACCAACTCAGACTTATGGAGTTGCTTTACTTGCAAATTCATGAAGTTAAGTAAGTAGGGTGCCAAAAATTGGATTGCACTATGAAAGACCAACTAAGATTTGTGGATTTAATTTACTTGTAAATTCATGAAGTTAAGTAAGTAGGGTGTCAAAACCTAGATTACACTACGAAATACTAACTCAAACTTTCAAGGGTCTATTGCTTCCTCAGGTTTTAGAAGGGCCAATACTGCTCGAAGTTAGAAGCAAAATAGTCTAGGAAACCTGAATTACTCTTTCGAAATTGACTCAATTTTTAGAAGGGCCATTACTGCTCACAGTTGGAAGCAAAGCATTCTGGAAAAATTGAATTACTCTTTCTAGATTGACTTGGGTTTTAGAAGGGCCATTTGATCTGGGCAACAATTCAGGTGACAATTTGGGTGACGGTTCCACCCCAATTAATGATGAAACTTTTGGGAGCCATAACTTTTGCACTGTAGCTCCAATTGACTCATCGTTTGAATCGTTGGAAAGCTAAGAATGAGGAGAACATGGTGAGATGGCATGGAGCTTTGCTCAATGAATTTTGAACTCTAAAAACCCAATAGAAGTTCAACAAATTTCAATTTTAGTAGTGCAGTCTAAAAATAGTAAGTTTCTAAAAATAGTAATTCCTCAAATTCTGTATTGTTTTAAATCATGGAAGTCAAACCAATTCATGTCCCTAACAATCAGTGACCTTCCACATCCTCCCCCTACTTTCAAAATGTGTATAAATGAATATGTAACCCAAAATGGAAATCAGACATCTCTTCCCAGAGATAAGCATATAGTTGTATTGCGATCTTGAGTAATAAAACATCTCTTCTCAAAGAATTCATTATTACTGTGTTATTTTTGTGCTCTTGAAATATTTGTCAACCAAAACTTTTGAGTTTTGGATCAGTGGTATCAGAGATGTTTGTCTTGAGAGTGTATGATCCTGAGGATGAGGTCAGGCTACAAGAAGCTTGGGTGGAAAACAACAGAGCTTCCAAACTATCCACCTATTCAATCCAAATGACTTCAAATGGCAGATGACACCGAGACATCTGATTCTTTCAAGGAAATGGTGAATGAAGCCCTTCAATGGCAACAAGCATAGATGCTACAACAATTTTTCCAAACTCTCTAATAACTCCCGATGGGAAATTCTGGCTCCTCATCGGTACTTCCTGGCTCCTCATCCATGGACCATCTTTTCAGTGTCCAAACACCCTTCAAGGTTCAGGTAAATTTTGATATTCCTACATTTGAAGGAAAAATCAATATTGATGCAATAGAAAATTAGTTGGATCAATTGTATTTTTACTTCTCTATAAATAAGTTCACTGATGGAGAAAAGATCACTTTTGCTCTTTTGAAAGCATCATTACCCATGAAAAATTAGTGAGAAGTATATAAAAAGAGGTTCAGTACAGATGACATTGGCCTTGAGGTAGAACCTACCTAGGATGATTTCATGGAAGTAGTAAAGTAAGAATACTATCCCATTAGAGCATATGATGATCTATACATACAGTGGCAACAACTTCACCACAGTAAGGACCAATCTGTTCAAGATTACACAGACATTTTTCATTCTTTGTCTGCAATATTGGGCATCTAAGTAAGTGAGAAACATAAGACTTTCAAATATCATGGTGGACTACAATGGTACATACAAAGGGAAATGGAACTCTTTAATTTAGAAACCCTCAGTGAGACATACAAGTTTGCAATGAAGATTGAGCAAAAGCATGGCAGAAAGAATATGAAGAGTCAACCCTAAAAATGGAAAAATGACAAGGAAGGTCAAACATGAGACTAAAATTGGAAGCAAAAGGAGTTTCAAGATAAGAAACCCCAGAAGGAAAAGAATGGAAAATGGTGATTAACACACAACTTGAACTCACTCCAAAGAAGAATGTCGAGCCATCAAGTCACTGCTTTTTGAGTCACAATACTCGACATCTACTACTCTGTCTCATACAAAACCTACAATCAAAGAGGATGAAGAATAGATTATAGATGTTGAGCCTAACACCATCGTCACTTCATCACAGACCCATGAGGAAAGGCCAGATGACAAGGAAATATTATTCCACTCCAAATTATGGGTAAAAGGTAAGCCTCTACATTTCATTCTTGATATTGGGAGTCAAAAGAATTTAATCTCTGATAAAGTTGTGAAAAGTCTGAATCTATCCATAAAGCCTCACCCAAAGCCATACAGTATTGGATGGTTGAGCCTAGGGAGAGACCTCTGTGTCACCCATCAGTGTCTTCTTTCATATGCAATAAAATGTTTCCAAGATGAAGTCTTGTGTGATGTGGTCAATCTAGATGTTTGTGATGTACTCCTTGGTCAGTCGTTCATGTATGATCAACATGGCATCTATGAACCATGAACTCGAAGAATCACCCTCACTCTTAGAACATGGTACTATAGGGTACCAGAGGTACCACCTCCCACATCTATCTCTCTGATTAGTGCCAAGCAAGGTAAGAGATTGGTAGAAAAGATAAATCAATTTTTTCTCATGGTGGTCAAACCACAAAGATCCAAGAAGGCCGATGTTACAGTCCTGACTACACAATCAACACAACAACAAAAGTAGATGGGACAAATCATAAGAGAATATGATGACTTATTCAAGTCACCCATAAAAGTTTCACTGCATTGTCAGGTAAAACATTTTATCAATTTGATCCCAGGGTCACCTTTGCCTAACAATCCTGTGTATCATAAATCAGTTTTGGAGAATGATGAGATAAAAAGAAAGATTCAAGAATTGATCCAAAAGGGTCACATCAGGCCAAGCTCTTCACCCTGTGGTAGCCCAATTTTCCTGGCACCAAAGAAAGATGTAACATGGAGGCTTTGCATTGACTATCGAGCACTAAATAAAATCACTGTGAATAATTGCTACCCTCTCCCTAGGATTGATGACCTGCTAAACCAACTCTATGGTGTGAAGTTCTTCACCAAAATTGATCTCAAATTTGGCTATCACCAAATTCCCATCGATCCCACCGATGTCTGGAAGATTACATTCAAATCTAAGGAGGGGCTCTTCGAATGTTGGTTATGCCTTTTGGCCTAATTAACACACATGTAACCTTCATGAGGATGATGGATGACATCCTGTGACCCTTCACCAACTCATTCATGGTTTTATACTTGGATGACATACTCATCTACAATAGAACATGGGAGGAACATCTGCAACATATTCATTAGGTGCTTCAAACTCTTCAGGAGCATAAGTTATATGCAAATCTCAACAAATGCAATAATTTAGTACCTTGGGTACGTTATGAATGAAGAATGGGTCCATGTTGATATAGAAAACATTTACGTTATTTGAGAATGGCCTACACCAAGGACCCTCACAGAACTTTGCAACTTCTTGGGTCTTGAAAATTTCTATCGTAGGTTTGTTCTTGGATTTTCACATGTTACTTGGTCACTAACCCAAGTGACTAAAGGAGGAGGTAAAGCTATATTTTAGTGGGGTGCTATACAATAAAGGGCATTTGAGAATTTGAAGTATAGAATTTGCTTAGCCCTTGTTCTTACCTTTCCAGATTTGCATCAACCTTTTGAGTTGATGACAGATGCATCTGAATATGCTATGGGAGTTGTCATCATGAAACATGGCCATCTTGTTGCATATCATAGTGAAAATTTCACTAATACAATCAAGAAATATTTGACATATGATAAGGAGCTCTATGCCATTATGCAATCCTACAAACAATGGAAACACTATGTCTTGGGGAAAGAGACGGTCATCTACATTGACCACAGACCATTGAAATTCATCTAGACATAGAGCAAACTGTGAAATTAGAGGCATCAAAAGTGGGCCACATGTCTTTAGAAATTCCATCTGATAATCAAACACAAAAAGGGGATCTCAAATATAGCTATAGATTGTCTAAGCCACCCACTAATTACTACACTCACAATAGTTCTGGACCTGTGTAGACATGAGACTGCCACATGGGGTGCTCTGTATGAAGTAGATCTTGCCTTTGCTGATACATATCAGGTGTTTCAAAAAGGTAAACATGTTTCTAATTTATATTTACAATATAATTTCCTCTGTCATATGGGTTACATCTGTGTTCCAGCTACAGAGCAATAAAAGATGATATGGCAAGCACATTTTACTAGGACAGCTGGACACTTTGGTGTAGAAAAGACATTGGTAGTTCTTTAGAAACACTTCTACTAGCCCCATATGCAAAAAGATGTGGAAAGGTATCTCAAATATTTCACCCCATGTGTGATAGACAAGCCAAAAAATAAGAAGCAAGGATTGTACACACCATTGCCAAAACCAATCAGGCCTTGAGAATCTGTCTCAATGGATTTTCTCTCATGTTTGACCACTTCAAAACATGGCAAGGACTGTATTTTTGTTGTAGTTGATCATTTTTAAAAAATGGCTATCATGATTGCTTGTAATAAAAATATATATATTGAAGAAACTACTCAACCATATTTTAGTCATGTATGGCTCCATTTTGGTCTCCCCAAGTCCATTGTCTTAGATCGAGACAACAGGTTCTTGAGCATCTTCTAGTCCACTCTATGGAAGATGATGGATACCAAGCTGATGAAGTCCACAACCTTCCATCCAAAAACTGATGGTCAGACAAATGTGGTTAACCAATTGATTTTTCACATGATTCAAATGTATCAATCCAAACATCGACACACATGGGATGAGGGGCTTCTTTTCATATAACATAGATACAATCGGGCCCTGCACATCTCGACCAAGCACAATCCATTCTAAGTATGCTTCGGGTTCCAACCCATGGCACCAATTGATATAGATGCTCCATTCTTCACCATGGAATACACACCTCATGGAATATCTAAGGCAGTAAAAGCAATAAAGTTTATTGAACAAATGCAACACATCTAGCAGTAAGTTCATGTCATCTTAGAGAAGATGAATCAGAAGTATAAGCAACACCATGATAAACATAAGATTACACACCATTTTGTTGTGGGTGACAAGGTTTGGTTGCAGCTTCAGAAGGAATGACTTGCAGGCCCACACAAAAAAATTTAGTCTCTATGATATGGTCCCTACACCATCACCAGAAAAGTTGGAGAAAATGCTTTTGAGTTGAACCTACCAGCCTACCTTGGTCTGCATCCAATATTCAATGTGGAGCTCCTCAACCATATCATCCACCTCTTTTGGACACTTTAGTCATAGTAGAACAATTAGACATTGACAAGATTGATCCACAAAGTTTTACTTTAGTGGAGGAGGATCAGATTGTGGACACCTGGATGAAGATACCAAGAGGATGCTCTATTCTGCTTTATCAAGTGGTCAAAAGGGGCCAACTTAGCCACCATGGTGAGTGGATCACATAGAATAAAATCAAGACACAACTACCAAACTTGATGAGGAACATTAACATAATGGGGACCATTTCTTCTCAAGGAGGAAGGAATGATCTGGGCAACAATTCAAGTGATAATTTAGGTGATGGTTCCACCCTAATTGATGATGAAACTTTTAGGATCCATAACTTTTGCACCGTAGCTCCAATTGACTCGCCATTTGAACTGTTGAAAAGATAATAATGAGGAGAATGTCGTGAGATGGAATGGATATTTTTTTAATAAATTTTTACCCATAAAAACTCAATGGAAGTGCCCTAAATTTTAATTTTAGTAGTGTAGTCTAAAATAAGTAAGTTTCTAAAAATAGTAATTCCTTGAATTCTGTATTATTTTAAATCATGGAAGTCAAACCAATTCATATCCCTCAAGATTTGTGACCTTATAAATCCTCCCCATACTTTAAAAATGTTTATAAATGAAGATGTAACATGAAATGGAAATTAGACATCTCTTCCCAGAGATAAGCATATGGTTGTATTGCGATCTTGAGTAATAAAACATCTCTTCTCAAAGAATTCATTATTACTGTGTTATTTTTGTGTTCTTGAAATATTTATCAACCAAAAATTATATGTTTTAGATTACCATTACTACTTAGAATTGGAATCAAAGCAATCTAAAAAACCTTGATTACTCTTCTAAGATCGACTTGGGTTTTAAAAGGACCATTACTACTCGAAGTTGGAAGGAAAGCAGTCTAGGAAACCTAGATTACTCTTATAAGACCAAATATATTTTAGAAGGGCTAATACTGCTCAGAGTTGGAATTAAATTAGTCTAATAAACCTAAATTACTCTTTCGAGACTGACTCAAGTTTTAAAAGGGTCATTACTACTCAAAGTTCAAAGCAAAGCAATCTAGAATCTCTGAATTACTGTTCTGAGATTGACTTGGACTTTTGAAGGGTCATTACTGCTTAGAGTTGAGAGGTACATCTACTTGTCTGGAAAAAAAATTCAATTTTAGAAAGGGTCCAGGAATATGTGGGAGTAAGAACTTGTAAGTGCAACTTTCAATTCGTAGCTCTATTTTAGATGATGTTTGTTTTGAAAGTGCATATTTTCAAAGCTCTATGAATTGGTGGTATTATTTTAGGCCCTTTATAAAATCCATTTTATTCATTGTGTAATGGCTTAAAATGCACTATATATTTGTTGGATGCATTATCAATTGTGCTCGATGTCCCTCTCATACTCTCTCACACTAATTACTCATAGATGCATTCTCGGTGGTGCATGATGTTTAATATTGAGCATGTGATACATTATATTTTAAGGAGGGGTCTTGTTGATATTTCAAGGGGGTAATTTTAATTTATGCAATCTATTCTTTGCTTTCATCTCAATTCTATGAATTATCTCAATCTAATCTGTACTGATGGATCTAAACATTAAACCACTCACACCATTTAACTATATTGATTATAAGTCTAAAATACATCTTGCCTTAAGAGGTAAAAGACTCTATCGAATTACTATGGGTGAGAAAATTGAGCTATCTATAAATGCAAAAAAATTTAAGTAGTACAACAAATGTGATGAGGCCTATGGGTTTTTATGCCTATCAATGTCTCCTGGCCTCTTGTTTCATATTGAATCTACAAAAACTCCCAACAAAGTTTGGATCATCTTAGACAAGTTTTTTGGAGTGTAGGACATCATGAGGGGTCATGAGCTAGAGAATGAACTCATCACATTGAGCCCAGGTGACTATGACACCCTATAAGACTTATTTACAAAGTTAAAATCAATGAGACTATAGTTAAAATAATGAGGTATTAAGAAAATAGATGACCAGTTGATTATATCTATGCTTGCAAAATTGGGTCATAACTATTTAGTTTTCATCTCTACTTTTCATGCTACCAAACATGCACTTGGATCCACTTAGAAGATGTCATTATTTGATGAGTTTATTATCTATTTGACTTTAAAGTAAGATAAGCTGGTTCAAATGGGTGCACTGAAGTCTTCAAAATCACATGCCTTGATTGTTAATTAGGATAAGAAGAAGCCTTCTACTAGTGGAAAACATGAGAAGAAACAGTCTAAACCAAATCATGAGTACAAGAAGAATAAAAAATAAGATGCCAAGCTTAAGACATTGTCAAATGAGTCCTCAAGTGGGAAACCTAAGAAGGAGAAACTCAAATGCAAATTTTTCAAGAAACTTGAGCATGATGAATCTTATTGCATGAAAAAGAAGATTGACACCTTGATTAAGATGCTTGAGAAGAATAGCTTCAGTGTTATTGAATCCTCAACTCAAAACACATCTACACAAGATTCTACAAAGGGTAAAGATAAAAAAAGGGTAAAAACTAGGGCAAGGCACTTTTTGGAGTAACTTATCAACCTTTGACTTAGGTTATTGACTCAAGTGATTCCCTTAACATGGCCTCCTTAGAGGATCTATTTTTAGAAATAGAGCCATGTTTTGTGCCTTCAATTCTCATGGGTGATGACATTTTGGTAGAAGTCAGTGGTAAAGGATCAATTGAAGTAAGTGATGGGACCTTCAATGATGTTCTATGTGTTTATTATCCACCAATATTCTGGTGGTATACCAAATCATTCACATAGGTGTAGGGAAGCGAGTTGA
Source organism: Torreya grandis (assembly GCA_037957365.1). NCBI lineage: Eukaryota > Viridiplantae > Streptophyta > Pinopsida > Cupressales > Taxaceae > Torreya > Torreya grandis. The sequence continues at coordinate 194,557 of JARHVA010008004.1, read as the reverse complement.
TTTCACACCTGATTTAGTGGTTATCAAGGAGCTACACAGTGACACCACAATGGCTTATGAGAAGGTCAATCATTAGTCTAGGTTATATACCTTCTCATAATTTGCCCTAGATTAGCCTTTAGTTGCATTTATTACTCATACAAATGGAGTGAAAATTATGGCAATAATGGTTTGGCCATTTAAACTACTATTACCTGGAGCAATTCAGTCATCAGGGCATTGTTTCAAGGTTGCCTAAAGTCAAATTCTCAAATGGCATATGCAATGGCTACATTCTTGGCAAGCATCCAAAAGAGAAATATGACAAGGGAAAAGAAAAGAGAGCTGAATAGAAGCTATAAATTATCCACAGTGACTTAACAAATCCATTTTCAAAGCCTTCATTCAACAGGACTAGATAGATGCTAACATTCATCGATGACTTTTTGAGGTACACCTGGGTGTTTTTTTCCCAAAAAAATGTTTGAGGTCTTTAATCACTTCAAGGAATTAAAGGCATTTATGGAAAAGTAGTTAGATTATTTCATCAAAATCTTAAGGACTGACAATGGTGGGGAGTATGCCAACAATAGGTTTGAACAATTTTGCACATCAGAGGAGATTCAGATGCAACACATATTTATATATAGTTCTTAGTAGAATGGTGTGGCTAAATGTAATAATTATACCTTGAAGGAAATGGCCAACTGCATGCTTCAATCAAAATCTCTTGTTCCTGAGTTTTGGGTCGAAGCAATCAACTGTGCATGCTACATTTAAAACTATGTTCCATACAAAGCCTTGAAAGGAATAATTCCTTTTAAAGCTTGGGATGGTCATAAGCCCACAATGGATCACTTTTGAGTGTTTGGATCACTATAAATGGCCCATGTTCTTAAGAGGAAATGCAAGGCAATGGACCCTTAGAGTTACTCTTGTATCTTTGTGGAGTATGTAGAGGGTACTAAGGGATATAGGCTCTTACATCCTAAAACTCATGAGTAGTTCATAAAAAGAAGTGTCAATTTTTGTGAGGGCCCACTTAAACTCACTATTGGCACTCTAGACTCTTCAAAAGTCTCACTGGACATTGATTCCATCTCATACAGTGACTTGGATCCATCTCCAAATCTTCCTAATGATCAGGATGACTCTTCTTCTTCTTCAATTTCAAGTGATGAGAACAATGACAAGGATTCTCCTCCCCTATCTCACACTCACACTTCAGATGATGATGACTACATTTTGATTCTCCAATATCATAAAATTTTGGTCCTACTTGGGCTAAACAAGCACTTAAAAGTGTTAGGAAATGGGTTGGAAATCCATCAAATACAAGGTAGACACATTAACAGTTTTAGGGGACTTCACATGCCTACGTGGCCATTGCCTCAGATCTGAGTACCTTTCATGAGGCATCTAGCATTGGGATTCTACTATGTAGGAGGAACATAGTTCCCTAATCAAGAACAAACCATGGGACTTGGTCCCTCTTCTTAAAGGAAGCAAATTAGTTTATGACAAATGGGTTTATCAAACTAAGTATGGTGAAGATGGGTCTATTGATAAGTACAAAGCTCATTTAGTTGCAAAGGGGTTTTCTTAGGTTCCTGGTATAGACTACACTGAGACATTTTCTCCTGTAGTCAAGATGATGTCTATCAGACTCACTCTAGCCATCGCAGTCATACATCAATGGGATGTTCACCAAATAGATGTTAAGAGTGATTTTCTACATGGTGACCTCAAAGAAGAGATATACATGGAACAACCAAAATCCTTTGTGGAAGATTCTTCCTTGGTCTAAAGACTCAAAAAATCTATCTACGGACTCAAACAGGCCTTTTGAGCATGGTATGCCAAGATAGACTCCTTTCTCCTCACAGCTGGGTTCACCAGATGCCACTCAGATCTGAAAGTCTACATCTTGCATTAGGATGATTCTCTATTGATCCTAGTTATCTATGTTGATGAATTATTGATTAAAGGGAGCTCATGATCATCCATATTTGTAGTGAAAATTGCACTTTTAGACATATTTTTAATGACAAACATGGGATTGATGCATTACTTTCTTAGGATTGAAATCATTCAGTCAGATTTTGAGATAAATTTATCATAATCTAAGTATTCTCTTAATTTGATTGCAAGGTTTAACATAGTTGAGTGTAAGCCAACTCATACTCCCTTCTTGTCTTGTGTGAATCTTGAGGTTGATTGTCCTACACCATTGGTTGATACACCTTTATATTGCTAACTTGTGGGCAGTCTTATCTATCTCATACACACTAGACCTGGCATATCCTATGTATTTGGCATGGTCTCTTGATTTATGTAGGATCCACATGATTTTCATTAGAAAGCAGCTAAGCAGATTCTACACTACATTCAAGGTTTGCACAACTATGGGATACACTACAAAGTAGGAATAAAGGTTGATTTAATCAGATACATAAATTCAAATTGGGCTAGAGATATTCAGATTTAAAATTTCACTTTAGGCTATAGTTTCTCACTTGATTTATCTAATAAGTTGGTCAAGCAAGAAGTAGCATGCAATTTATTTATCATCTATAGAGGCAAAATACATAGGGACATAGGGGTTATTAATGCCACCACTAAGGCAATCTGGCTTTAGGAGATTCTCACTAAGTTTGGTATCCAGTTTCATAATCTAACAATCATCTACTGTGACAACTAAAGCACTATCCAAATTTGTAGGAATCTGGTTCTTCATGAAAGGACCAAACACATAGAGATTCACATGCACTTCATCAGGGAGCTTACCAACAAGCAAGTCATTGATCTTTAGTACTATCCAACATTAGAGCAGATTGTATATATTCTAACCAAGCCCTTCATAGAGAGTAAATTTGTTCATCTGTGAGCTATCATTAGTGTTAGGGTTGCTTCACCTTATTACTCCTCCTATGGAGGTTCTTCACTATGTAATTGAGTACCTCATCAACCTTTCAATACTAGGACCTAATTCTCATCTCACCTAAGCTACACTTAAGGGGCTTATTGGTGTAGTGATTTTTTCCATTGGGTTTTGCCTACATGGCCTTACAACCATTCTATGTCAATTAATCTTCCTTAAGTTAGTTATAAAAAGGTCACAGAAGCTAATTATATTTTAATGTAATGATCTAATTATAAAAATTAGTGGCTTCCCCATGTTTCCCTAATTTTCCCTATATGTACCCCACTTTTCCTTTCTGAAAGGTAAGACAGGTTAATGCGATTTTATGCAAGTAGGTTATTTTTACAATATTGTTGTGTGAAGACAAGCTTCTTCCCCCTTTGCAATTTATCTATGATTTCATTGCTCTATACATATATTTGTTCAATATTTTATGTAAGGATCTAAGATTGTGTCCAATTTGATAATTAAGGCATTAGCTATGGGTTTAATTGAAAATTTTGATTCATCTTACACCATCTAATCAATTTCCTTCGAGTAAATGCATGTCATTGATCTTGCATACGGTGCTCAAGATTTAACTTGGGATTGAGGTCTAAATTTTCAATGTTCATCACACACCATCTGATTGTCTTTGTAAAAATCAATGCACTCTATTGGATCTTGATTCGAGGGGTGCACCGCTAGTGACTGTTCACTGGTCTCTCATTAAGAAGGTGACACTTGTCACCTTCTAACTCATCCCATTCTCTATTGAAGTCTTGACTCAGCTCACACCATCTGATCAATATCGAGAGAGCAAAAACATACCATTGATCTCAAGGACATTCTCGAGCTTTAACTTTTTAGTCAGGGCTTGACTTTTCAACCCAAATTATGCACCATTGGATCTTATCATCTAAGAAAACTCACATCATTTAATCATGATTTTTGAGGTTGAGCGAGATTGGTTCCTACTCTTAGTCTTCCATTATGATCTCTCTCTATTGGATTAAATTCACCTGAGCAAACGTGAGTAATCAATTCTACAGACAAGCACAATATTTAAGTTAACTTTGAGAATAATATAAAATTTAAGTAAAGTCTTAAACTAACGTCTTAATACGAATAAAATTTTAAGCTAAAGTATTTAGCTAGGTTTAAGGCATATTAAGGTGATCTTATGAATTAGAAGGGACTTGGCATAAATATTTTGGACTAAGTGTTGGAAACATAGTAAAAAGGACCCCATTAATACTAAAAGATAAGTCATAAGGTTTTAGCCTAGGGTTTAAAAATTTAGGATAAAGCTTTATGACTCTTCTAGGTTATACAAAAGGGACCCTGCATTAGTTGAACTATGCTAAGATAAAAGAGAACAAAGGGGCTCGAGACATAAAGGGACACAATATATAAGTTTTAGACTAAGGCTTGGTTGTGTCAAAAAACATGACTAAGCTTTACTATAAAAATTAATTCCATGGCATACACAATTGTTTCTGCCAAATTTAAATTTGATTCAAAAGGGACCTAATTTAATTAGAATTAGGGTTTTAACATGACTTAGATAGACCAAAGGTTAATAAAATATCAATTTAATATTGAAGCACAAAACCCTAAGCATGTTCATTCCCAAATGATCTTCATTAAACCTGTAACCTAAAACATAGATATCCAATGTTAACACTTTTAGATAAGATCAAACCATAACCTTGAATAAATAAGTGAACCTAACCATGGTGTGAATTATCTTTAAATAAAGATGATGTGCAAACATGTTAATGACACTCTGATTAAGTGAATTTTCATTTTTAAGGTATAAATTTGCACAATATTATTGTTATTAATATTATTTCAGACTAATTTTTTTTTATCATATGATTATAAGATGTTATATTATATATTACTATATGGTATTAATAAATATTATTATCATAATACTGTATTATATTTTTATTGTAATATATATTAATGTATATATGATATGTTTGAAACTAAATATTCAATAATAGTATTATACTATAATGGCATAATATAATATATTTTAATATATAATATAGTATATTATAATATTTAAATATAAATATAAATATTAAATTAAATTATTCTAATTGATAATATACTATTTATATTAATAATATTACTGAATTACCTGTTTACTATTTTGTGCTTGTGTAATTTAAAAGCTTAGATGAAGTAATATATTCTATGGAAAATATTTTATTTCATTTGAAAAAGATCAAATACTTGTTATGGACATGTTTATTTCCATTATTTTAGCCTTTTTCTCATACTCAAATAAATAATCAAATAAAGACTCATACAAGAAGGATGTCATTGATTCGAGTAAGGTAGATGTCCCCAAAATAAAGGGATTTCTTGCATGTAATAAAGTAAAACATAAACAAAACAATTTTTTTGTCCTTTCAGAGGGTTCACTCTAGTCTATGACCATGGACATACACTGGTACTTGGTCATGCATCTCCAAGAATAGCTCAACCTCTATAAATAGTCGCAATCTTTATGCCAGATCTTTTTAATTCATGAGGTCACTTTAATATGTCTAAAACTTGGCTTAAGACTATAGCCTAAATCTTTATTCATATTTATTAATACGAATGAAAACATTAGTCTAAGACTTTAGCTTAAGTTTTATATTTATTGTACTCGACATCCCCCTTCTTTCCAAAGGAAATGGGGACCCACCTTTTTTTGGATTATAGTCTTGACTTTGAGCCCCTCTTCTATGTGTTTTTGAAAAATTATGGGAAAAGACTGACTATTGGCCTTTCATACTTTGGTAAGATGGCATTGGTGCTGTGTTTTCATAAACTATCTTTATAATTGTTTTGGACTTATTCTATTGGTTATTTTTTCTAGTATCTCTTTTGGGGCCTATGCAATTTTTCCTTTAGGACTTATTTGTTTTGGAGTTATTTATTTTGGATTTATTCTATCAGACTTTTTGTTGTGGGCTTTTTGGCTCGACATAATTGTTTTGGACATTTTGTCTAATAGAATTGGGTCTTTGACACATTTATTTTAGACATTTTTTTCAATGAAGTAGACCCTTTGGAATTTTTATCATGGGTACTTTACCCTACGAAGTAGACCCTTCATATTTTTATAGTTTCCCTTCGACCTTTTTTACGACCTTTTTCCCACCATAATTTCCCTTGGATCATTTTTAAAATGACCCTTCATACGTTTTACCGTAGGCATTTTGCTTGATGAACATACCCTTCAAACATTTTGTTGTTGGTAATTTACCCCAAAAAAATAGGACTTCGAGATAATTACCTCAGACATTTTGTCTGAAATAATTCCTCAATGATATACATACTGCGCATAATTTTCCTGATATATTTTTCCCACAATAATCTTGCTAATACACTTTCATGAAAATAATTTCCTTTCAACCCTTTTGAACCTATCCTTCGGTCCTTGTGTAACCTACACTTCAAGAATCCTATCCTAGACATTTTCCCTATGAAAAAAACCCTTTGGACCTAATGCACTTACCCTTCAAGATTTTTGTCAAAGGCCAATTCCTTTGGACTTTGTGTTTCAGACATTTTGTCTGATGAAATTAGGGTCTTTAGAACATTTCCCTTGGACAAAATCCTTGAAACAATACCTTACTGCCAAGTGGCACCCTTGAGTAGAGGACATTTTATTATGAACTTAGTATAAGATTTTAACCCAAGCCCTGTGTTTTCATAGACTATCTTTATAATTATTTTGTACTTATTTTATCAAGTATTTTTTCCAGTATCTCTTTCAAGACTTATGCAATTTATTGTTTCGAACTTATTTGTTTCAGAGTTATTTGTTTTGGACTTATTTTTTTAGACTTTTTGTTATGGGATTTTTTGCCTCGGCATAATTGTTTCAAACTTTTTATTCGACAAAATTGGGTCTTTGACACATTTGTTTTACACATTTTGTTCGATGAAGTAGACCCTTTGGAATTTTTATCATGGACACTTTGCCTTACAAAGTAGACCCTTTGGATTTTTTATAGTTGCCCTTCAGTCTTTTTTATGGCCTTTTTTCACTAGAATTTCCCTTCAACACTTTTTGAAATGACCCTTTGAAATTTTTACCACAGACATTTTACTTGATGAACATACCCTTCAAAATTTTGGATTTTTCTTGATGAAATAGTTCTTTAGGATAATTTCCTCAGATATTTTATCTAAAATAATTCTTTGATGATATACATACTGCATATAATTTTCCCAATACATTTTCTCCACAACAATCTTGTTGATACACTTTCACCAATAGAATTTCCCTTCGGCCATTTTGAACCTACCCTTTAGGATTTGAGCAACTTACCCTACGAGAATTTTATCCTAAACATTTACCCTATGAAGGAGACCCTTTAGAACTAATGCACTTACCCTTTAGGGTTTTTGTCAACTGTTAATTCCTTCAAACTTTGTGTTTCAGACATTTTGTCTAATTAAATTAGGGTCTTCAAAATATTTCACCTAGACAAAAACCTTTAAATAATATCCTACTACCAAGTGGCACTCCTGAGCAGAGGGAATTTTATTATGAACTTAGTCAAAGATTTTAACCCAGGCCCTATGGTTTCATAGACTATCTTTATAATTGTTTTAGACTTATTCTATTAGGTATTTTATCCAATATCTCTTTTAGGACGTATGTACTTTATCATTTTAGACTTATTTGTTTCGAACTTATTCTATCAAACTTTTTGTTGTGGTATTTTTTACCTCTGCATAATTATTTTGGACATTTTATCTGACAAAATTGGGTCTTCAGCACATTTGTTTTAGACATTTTATCTGACAAAGTAGAACCTTCAAATTATTTGTTATGGGCACTTTTCCCTACAAAGCAGACCCTTTAAATTTTTTGTAGTTGCCCTTTGGCCTTTTTTGCGGCCTTTTTCCCACTAGAATTTCCCTTCAACCCTTTTTGAAATGACCCTTCAGAATTTTTGTTGTGGGCATTTTTATTGATGAACACACACTTTGAACTTTTTGCCATGAGCATTTTGCCTGATGAAATATGTCTTCAAGATAATTATCTCATACATTTTATCTGAAATGATTCTCTGATGATATATATACTATGCATAATTTGCCCAATACAATTTCCCCACAATAATCTTGTCGATACACTTTCACCAATAGAATTACCCTTCAACCTTTTTGAACTTACCCTTTGGGCTTTGTGTAACCTACATTTTGGGACTTCTATCCTAGACATTTATTCTATGAAGTAGACCCTTCAAACCCAATGTACTTACCCTTTGGGATTTTTATCAATGGCTAATCCTTTGGACTTTGTGTTTCAGACATTTTATCCAATGAAATTAGGGTCTTCGAAACATTTCCCCCAGACAAAAGCCCTGAAACAATACCCTACTACCAAGTATCACCCCTAAAGCATAAAGAAATTACTATTTATTGGTTTCATTGAAAGGATAAGAGTTGGGAGAATGAATTTTTTGAACAAGCATAGCCAAAATTTATATTTGAAGAGCAAATTGAAAGCAAAGAAAGAAAGTACATTATAAGCTGCTATTTGTCCACAGTAGGATGGTTGTTAGACCATAGTGTGGATGATATTTAAATAAAGATGATGTGCAAACATGATAATGACACTCTCATCAAGTGAATGTTCAATTTTAAGGTATAAATTTGCACAATATTCTTGCTATTAATATTATTTTAGAATAGGAAAAATTGATCATATTATTATAAGATGTTATACTATATTATATATTGTTATATGGTATTAATATATATTATTATCGTAATATTATATTAAATATTTATTTTAATATATATTAATGTATATATGATATGTTTGAAACTAAATATTTCATAATATTATTATATGATAATGGCATAATCTAGTATATTTTAATATATAATATAATATATTATAATATGTAAATATAAATTTTAAAATTAAATTAAATTATTCTAATTGATAATATACTATTAATATTATTAATACTATTGAAATATGATCATGGGTTGTTATCATATAAATAAAAATGTGAAGTATAATAATAAGATAGATTATCATAAAAGTGTAATTAATAATATAATATTTAATATTGTTAGGTAATTCATTAAATGAAAAAATACCTAAAGTATCAAATATTGTTGATAAAAAATTAAAACTAAACTATAAATTATAAAAAAATGCTTTTGAAAAGGACTAGGTCGTCTTGCTCGTGACATAGAAACAAATAAATTGGTCCACTTGTGCATTTTATAAGTATGATCAAGAACCCTTGCAGACCCAAAGAATCATATGAAATAAATGCCCTTAGTGCCAAGATCATCTCCTATAAATTTGGTTCCCTCATGAGTTTTCTGCTTCCAGATATAAGCTTTCAAAGTTAGTCTAACAAAGTAAGACATTCATGTGAATGTCAAAATTAGGCAACAACAAAAAATATTGGAGTTCAGATTATGACGGTCTCATGGATGTCATTGACAGTGGTGTAGACATCAAAAGTAAGCTCAACTATTAAAACATTGGGTTTAAATTATCATGATTGCATAAACATTAATGACAATCATGTAGACATTATTTACAGGAACGTGGACGTCAACATAAATCTCAGGTAATTAACTATTGGACTTCAAATTTGATAGTTGCATAGATGTCAATGATGGTAATGTGGATGTAAAATTATGGTTGGGTGGATGTCAAATTTGATCCTCGTAAAATAGTCATTGACGTTCAAATGGGGCCAAAATCAATGTTTAACATACAATCATGGATTAAGATCAATAGAGTGAGAGCATGGATGAATAGTGTTAGTAAGTCAAATTTGAGAATAATATAAAACTTAAGTAAAGTCTTGGACTAATGTCTTCATTTGTATTAATAAATATGAATAAATTTTGAAGATAAAGTCTTTAGCTAAGTCTAAAATATATTAAGGTGACCTCATGAATTAAAAGGGACTTGGCATAAATATTTTGGACCAAGGATTGGAAACATAGTAAAAAGGACCCCAAAAATAATAAAAGATAAGTTATAAGGTTTTAAAGAAAATAAAGGGTTTATGGATGTAAAGGGACCCATGATATAATTTTCAGGGTAATGCCTGATTGTGTTAAAAAACATGATTAATCTTATTCTAAAAATTAAGTCCAGTCTATGGCATAAATAATTATTCGTGCAAAATTTGTTCTTGCCAAATTTAAATTTGATTCAAAAGGGACTTAGGTTAATTGAAATTAGGGTTTCAACATGACTTAATATAGACCAAAGGCTCATAAAATATCAGTTTAACATTGAGGCACAAAACCCTAAGCATGTTGATTCCCATATGAGCTCCATTAAACCTGCAACCTGAAACATATATATCCAATGTTAGCACTTTTAGATAAGATCAAACTACAGACCTAAACAAATAAGTCAACCAGAATATGGTGTGGATGATATTCAAATAAAGATTATGTGCAAACATGCTAATGACACTATGATCAAGTGATTTTTTAGTTTTAAGGTACAAATTTGCACGATATTATTGCTATTAATATTATTCTAGAATAGGAAAATCTTATCATATTATTATAAGATGTTATATTATATTATATAATCTTATATGGTATTAGTATATATTATTATCATGATACTCAAATTATATAAATGTGTCCAGGTGGAGATAGTGACTATGTGAAAACCAATAGAGGAGATTGGTTTTCAATTTATAGTAAATCCATGTTTGTGATTTGCATTGAAGGGCATGCCAAGGTATAAATATAATAGTCAAATCAACCAGGGACATACAACCACTTGCAATAGATATAGACATGGCTCTGTTAGGTCTAAAACTTAGACTAAAGTTGTTGGACTAAGGTATTTTTTGTGTTTTTTTGTAAATTTAGTTGTCTTTTTTTATGGGATTTATTGAAATTAAATTCTAATATGGAAAAATTAATTACATTATATGATTTATACAATTTTTTTTCAAGGTAATATATTTGTGAAGATCGAAAAGCAACAATTCATTGTAATTGCAAATTTCTATATAAAATTATTGCAACTATTAATATCATTTTCAAAATGCAATGTCTTTTGGCAAAATAGCATTGTGTAAATTGAAAGACTATAATTTGATACTTGTATCTCACCCAAAACACATTATTTTTGTCACTATCTCTTTTTTTCGTAGACAAACTATTACAAAATAATAATGTTATATTCATTTTAAATATATAAATTCTAATAATATTTAGTATACTCATATTATTTTAGTATTATAAGATATTGTATCATATTTTATACATTATTATATGATATTAATATATTATTATATTATTAATGTATTATATTATTGCAATGATATTATGTTATATGTTATGGATATATTATTATTTTAATGTTATATTAGTAGTTTTCAAAATTTAATTTTTTTCACATTGAAAAATAAAGAATTATTAGTTGTTTTTAAAATGGTTATTCATAGGTGTCCTTTATGCATAGAACACATGTAAAGCCTATTGGATGAAGAGAAGATTATTTTAAATATTATTGTTATTAATATTATTCTAGAACAAAAAAAAATGAGCATAATATTATATTATATATTGTTATATGGTATTAATATATATTATCATAATATTGTATTATATTTTTATTGTAATCTATATTAATGTATATGTGATATGTTTGAAACTTAATATTTAATAATATTATTATACTATAATAGCATAATATAGTATATTTTAATATATAATATACTATATTATAATATATAAATATAAATTTTAATATTAAATTAAATTATTCTAATTGATAATATACTATTAATATTACTAATACTACCGAAATATGATCGTGTGTTATTATTATATAAATAAAAATGTTAAGTATAATAATAAGATACATTGTCATAATAGTGTAATTACAAATATAATATATAATATTTTTAGATAATTCATTAAATGATAAAAGACCTAAAGTATCGAATAATATTGTTGACAAATTAAAACTAAACTATAAGTTATTAAAAAAATGCTTTTGACTCAAAAAATAATTTTATTGACCAATTATTAAATATAATTATTGCAATATCAAAAATATGTATAAAAAAATACTTTAAAAATGACTATCGACTATTTAAAATGGAAAAATATATGTGGCTCACGTTCATTTGTATCGAAGGAGGTCAATGGCATGAGAAAGGTCAATAGGTCAATGGAGCTCGAAATAAGCACATGGCTGACAAGTGTGCTAACTTGATAGGCCTAAAATAAAAATTGAGGGCCAATAAATAAGATCAACCCTAGGAGACTTCGAGGATGATCTTGGTGAACCAGAATCAATATTGCAAGTTTGAATATCGACATTAGACCTCCCTAGAGGTAAAATAGGTGTTTTAGACCTAATACATATCAAAGGTTGGTAGCTTATTGTCAAAATGAAATGAGGCATCCAGTCAAGCCTTGTTCATATCAAGACTATAGGAAAACCAATAAATATTATTGGTTTTCATCTATAGTAGGCCTAGGTTTAGATTTCAAAGCAAGGGTAGATATTCGTAGTTACGATTGTAAGTATGTCTTCATGGTGTATGAGCAATTCAAGGTTATGGATGAATTTGCATATGCCTTAGGATATCATCAAAGATTTCAAGGACCAAGCAAAATCTCATAGCACAAAACAATAAATTAATTGGTTTTCAATCTATAATAGATCTATGCTTAGGATTTACAATAAAGAACATGCCAAGGCATAAATATGATAGTTAGATGAGCTTCCTAGAGTAGACATGATTATGGCTCTGTCATATGCCTAAGTATGAGAGTTATCAGATAGTCTATTTATTTTATCTATGACAAAGTATGCACCTTTTCATTTTCTTTGTTATATACTCAACAAAGTAAAAATTGCATTTTTTATTGTTATAGCAACAAACATTTGCATAAATTAAGTGAAATAGGTAATTTTTCTAATTTCTATACATGTATTGACATACTTTAGTGAAAGAGATCTAATTTCAAGATTTTAGCATATCAAATGTTTGTTGAAATATTTAGAATTAGTTAAAATCAAGTTATAAATTACAAGCAAGCTAATTTTCATTAAATACAATTTCCTATGTAGAATTGGCTTTTTCTTTTAGCTTATGTATTCATTTGTTAACTATACTAATTTAATTTTATCTCTATTTGCATTTTATTGTTGTTATATATGCCAACTACTTATTGCATTTTTGCCTTCAAAATTCCCATGGTGGACCCTGCAAAACATAGTGACAGTTACCAGTGACTAAAAACTATGCAATAATTTTCCAATATACCATGTCATAGTCAAAGTGGTAAATCATGATAATATGTTTTTTTAAAGACCATTTTTTGTCAATATATAAAATTATTATGCTTTTTATAATTCTAAAATCAATTTTTTTTATTGGATCAGTATATAGAGTTATACATACTTGTTCTCAGTAAAAGATGGGGGTGCATGGTGTGGCTTGATGATGCATGACTGCTATCATGTGAAAGTACGTAGAATGTTGTAGTTTGATATTTTTAGTATCACTATTTGGAGAGGTTAAAATATAAATTTATTCAAATATGTATATTTTATATAATTAATTGGTTATATTTCAAAAATATTGTGTTTTGAACAATTTCCATACCTTCTACTTTAGTTGATATAATGGTATGCTTAATCATATCATTCTTGTCCACTATGAAACCACCTTGCATTGTCAATCTTTATAAAATATCAATTATGCTTTCTTTGTTAGCCATGTATTCAACATGTGTCATTTGTCTAATTGAAGGGAATAATTGGTCAATGACATTGTCTCTATCAATGCATTAGATGTTACTATTATTGGTAGTGTTTATATTTTAGAGAAACTGATGAGAATAAAAATATTCACATTCACTTGTGCAATTCTAGAAATATGTTGTTGTTGTATGGGTAGGCTTGGAGCATTCTATTACAATATTGAAACTTTTGCATATAGGCTCAAAGGGGTTAGAATATGATTGGGTAATTGTCAAAGTACCATGTACCTTTTTTTGAAACCAAAAAGGACAAAATGTTATATTAGTTTTCTTTTGAAGTGGAATAAGAAACTAAAAAAAATTCACATTTGGTATTTACCTCAATAATTGTATCTATTAACATTTTCAAGCATTGTAGGGATCTTTTGGCATGTACAAATGTGATGAATCTTGATTGGGTGCTACACAAGTTCATATCTTTTGCATTGGCTCATTTTACAAGGTTATTAAAAAGATAAATTATAGGTTCCTTTCTTCGTATCTTATTTTTGATTTCATTGTATTCAGCTTTGAGTGCATGGAAGAGGTAGACCTAAAAATTGTTAATGGAAATAGAGAATTAGTCATTTGATACCAAAATGTAATAAATTTGATAGGCATAACATGATTGCTATAAATTTAATTGAATTTACTTTGGCTTTGTCACTCTATAAGTTTCCATCTATTATTTCCATAATAAACTGATTGCCAACTTTTGTTGTGGATGTACAAAGAGCTGTTACAGTGCCAGTTGCATAGTAGTCCATGGTGGCCAGAATTGTTGAATTGTTGAATTGAGGACGAACATATGATTTAGACAAACTAGCTCTATGAGTTCTATTGTTGTAGTCTTATTTTCTATTAAAATAAATTTATAGTCACCATGATCATAAGTAGTTTTTGGAGCTATATAAAATTTTATAATACATATGCCTTTATGCAGTAAGAGTTTTTCTTCATGGATATAGATTAGCGAGTTTGCTATATTGAGGGTTATTGTCATCTCTCCTTTATTGTTTGTTAAATCAACTCACAAAAGTTATTTTAGTTTTTGTTTGTCAAGTATTGTTCTATATGTCACAAGGACATCACCTTTAAATATTTATCCACATTTGTGGTTGTTGATATTATCAATTGTGATTTACATATGGCTTGAGTTTCTTGATCTATATTTTTTTTAACATTTATTGTCATTTTCTAAATAATAGTAGAATTTAAGAAATAGAAAATTTGTAATTGCATACCTTTTGACTTGTCCTTGTGATTCTATTTCTATATTTTCTATTTTCAATATGTTCCATTTTGATCTTTTACTCCATTTGTGCCGACTTGAATGACCAATAAAAAAATTTAGCAATAAACTTAATTTTTTTCTTGCAATGTAGTTGTATATTTAAATTTACAAAATGCATATAATAAAATTAAAAATAGCAATTGATTTTTGAAAAAAAAAGTATTTCATACCTTTTATTTTGATATTTTATTTCCAATTTGGTTGTATTCATTTTGCATTTGTCAGATTTGAAAATTGATTTGTAAAATAGAATCATATAATTCCTTGCTTATTTTGAAATACAAAAAGTAATTAAAATTGCATTATGGTCGGTCCAATATGCATGGAAGAGATTAGAATCTATTTTTATTTAATCAATATTTGTCTAAGAATGGTCTATGACTATTCCTACATTTATAGTTGGCATATTTTCTATAAGAAACAAATTGTGGTTTTCCATACATTAGCATAGTTGGCATTGGGAACCTTTATTTTGGATCATGTCAATATTGAAGTCACCAATTAAAATGATATTCATATTGTCATTTATAGTTGAAGTAATGTTTTCTATGAATGTTAATAGATATGCAAGAGGAGCTTTCTATGCTAAATATATATTTGATATGTAGATGTATATGTTAGCTAATGTCAATTGTAATTATTTCTAGATTTGGCATATTAAATGTTTCAATGGTTTGCTTGGAAATTCAATTTTTACATCATGTCATGATACCACAAATATTCATTGTACTAAAGCACTCAAATTTGTTTGTTAACATTGTTTTTTTTGGTACTATATTTGTTTGAGTTTGTTGTAAGCATAATACATGTGCAACCATGAGTTTATTATCATGTGTTATGTTTTCTTAGTATAATTGCAAGCTACTTATGTTAAAAAAACATATAGTGAAATATTCTAAGGGATTGTATCTAGAGTCACATAAGAATTGTCATTGTACAAATTATTGAAGTCTTTGCATTTCTTCGTGTACTTCATCAGATCTAAAAATAATTTCTTCTCTAATCTATTTATAAGGTACAAATATTCCATGCTTTTGACTCGGGTTAGTGCAGTGTAGATAAGGCCATGGTAGTTCACTTGATGAGGGTCAAAAGATAAAGAATTCATTATTAATCTTTGTGATCTATGAATTATTCTTACACATGCTATTTGAATAGGAAATTATTCTTGCATAAGTATTTTTTTATTTATGCTTATTTTGCCATAGGAGTCCATTGTTTGTCAATGTATTTAGTGCACAAGTGTTTCATTTTTTGTCTTAGAAATTTTCCAACATTTAAATCATATAATTTTACCCATATAATATTACTAATATCATTTGTGTAATGTTTCAAAATACCATTTGCAATATTGACTAAACCATCAATGATATTGTAATTTATACCAATTAGTTCTACTAGAATTTGTTTTTTAAGGATTATTTTATTTAGAAATATGGGTTTTTAACTATCTATAAATTCTTTGTCAATTTCATTGGGTTGGATATGGTCAATTGCATTTAGCACATATGTTTCTCTTTGTAAAATAGTAAGCATTTTCTCATTATGAAGTTAAACATCTTTGTTTCTATGAAACAAATATGAAAAGGTTGGATCAACTGAATAAGGTCTATAGCAATGGTGATTTAAGTATTCGATGTCATTTTTTGTTTGCCTACATGTTCTTATATGATTTAAGATTGAAACAAATTTTACATCTCATTATCTCATATAACCTCTTATAGTTTAAAGTATTTGACATTATTAGTCTAAACTGCATATGGTATTATTTCACATGTACTTTGGGATTTTTATATATCCAATTGTCTTGGATAGGTTACATTTGGTAAAAGTCACCACAAAAAATTACATTCTTTTTTCCAAAAGGAATTGTACGTGTATGTATAATTTGATGAAACCTCTTGTCTATGCTATAAATCATATGGGTTCCTGTTATAGATACCTCATCAATAAGCATTATGTGCAATTGTTCATATCTTTTAGTCATCGTATCCTAAGTATTTGAACCAATGGGAGCATTGTAGACATTCTGTGTGGTAATTGGAAAATAGAGTGGGTAGTTACACCATTTGTATTGTATGCAACTTTGCCAGTAAATGTAACAATAATACCTTTTGGTTTAAGAGGATCACTATCAAGTTGTTTATTGTAAAAGTGACATACTGCTTGGTATATTACTTTTGTTGTATACATTTTTCCTGTTCATTATTCACCTGTTAAGAAAAAATACAATGGCTCATTTGGAGATAATATTTTATTCATTATGATATCTTTTAAAATATGTTGTTATTGATGATTCAACTATTTTTGTGAGTTGAAATAATATTTTTTGCTTATGAAGAATGGCTGTTTGATTATTTCAATCATGTTTCTTCTTTCATTATCTATTATTATTTTATTTATGATATGATTTATGTTGGCATTGATATCATATTTTTCAATTATCACAAAGCATTTTTCAAGTTCATTTTCATTATCAATGTCAAATATTGTATTATAATTCCTTGGACATCTACATTGTCAATGTTCATGTTTCCACACTTTAATTATAATTGTGTATTGAAATTTTGCTCAATATTTTCTATGTTTTCTTTATACATAACAACAAGCCAATGACCACCTTTGAAAATTTTGTTTTAATGAATCTTTAGGTTCTCTATATGGAATAAATAAAATTATTTTTTCTCTGTAATAGTTTTCAGGATCAATATGTTCATTGTATCTGACATAGCATATTATTTGTGTTTTTTTTCATCTTTTGATATTTTTAGATGTTCCCATATAGTATGATATGCATTTTTCTAGGCATACATGCTCTAAAGATTTAGGCCTTCCATTGTATTTATTAGTGATAGAAGCGCACATTATGTTTTCAGAATCATCGTGTTCTTGTGATAATATTTTTGGGATTTTTAAAATTCATGTTCTATTTGACAATGGAAATGTGTTTACAAAGGTTTTTTTTCTTGAAGCATAATGTAGTGATAAAGATAGGACAATGAGTACAGCCTGACGAGTAGACATTTGTTGATAATTAACGAGAGTGTTACCAAGTTTTTATATGAATTTGACATTGTTTTCATTTGTTTTCAATAGTTCATCATGTACTTTGTAAAAATTAGATGTTAGTGTTCAATATAGTTTAGTCATGTATGATGTGCAATATGTTGTTTTAAAATATGCATCAAGAATAAATTGTGTATCTGTGTTTGCATACCAAAGGTTGGGAACATGAATTGTAAAAGCATTTGTATACATGTCCACTAGTTCTATTTTTAACATTATAATAGGAGGGCAATTACTGATTGCAATAATGTCAAATATCTCTCTTTAGTCAAATTTCATTTGTTAAAAATATTTCAAATGTTATACTTCTATCATATTTTCTATTTTGAAGTTATTTCAAAAGAGCTTTGACACAATTTTTAGTTTCATCATCATTATTTTTTAAAGGTTGTAGTATAATTGTCCTATCCATTAGAGGCAATGGAAAATTTAATCTACAATATGATTTCTTGTATTTTTTGCAAGTGTGTGTATGATGATATGTTTGAATTTTTGTTAAATTGTCATCAAGAAGTTGAAAATTACAAGACACATACATGTCAATGAATTTTTCAATCTCCACATTTTCACAATGGTCATATATAGGGGGCATCATGTATCTAAAGTATAAAATGAACATGTTCATTTCCTCTATTTTGGAATTATATGACAAAAAAGTAGTCTATAATTTGGCCAAATAATTGTTTATTTTACATCATCATTTTCTTGAATGCATTTACCCTATGATTGAAATAACAACTGCAAATTATTGGGCTTCTTCTTATTATTTCATCAATATCATTTTCAAATATGTTTTCATTATGGCATGGTGGATTTTTTTCATTATATTTGCTAATGCTTTACATAATGTCCTCCAAAATTGTTTGCCACTTGTTAAAGTAAAAAAAAAGTAGGCGGTATTAATTGTCTTATCATTACAAAGATATTTTTCTTTGTATTTTCTAAATAGTCAGGTGATATTTGATTGCTTTTTAGAGATTCAAAAGCTATTGGATATTTTAACATTTTTTATATATTTGATTTGATCTCAACATCTTTTGCATAAATTTTTTCCCCTTTCAATTTACCTTTTCATATGCATATCCATGCACACCTACAAACTTGTTTTATGATAATTTTAATTGCTTTGAAAAAAAGGTTTGTAATATGAGTTGCAATATCATTGTTTTCATGTAAAAGTTCACATTTTGCTATTTTTTTGGTATGAAAATGTTTTTGTAATATTATCAGGTTGGCTACAGCTATAGTATAGAGTTGGGAAGTTCATTTCTTCTGAAAACTTGTCTTGGAAAATACCTAATGGTTTAAAGCTTTCAGATGATGTAATTTTTAATTTTTTTGTTTCTAAATCTTTTATTAAATGTGTAGTTTCAAATCCATGTATAACTAATTCTATGATTATCTCGGTGTTATTTTCAATTACATTATTATCAATGTCTTCTGCATTGTCAATATCCTTTATTGATTGCCTAGTGTCATTTTCAAGTATGACATACCAATATTTTTCAATTGCAACTCTTTATTGCATGTACATTGGCATTTTACATAGCTCAACCAAAGCATCCATCACACATGTTGGCCTAATGTTCCCTCTTGCATATGAATTTTCATATTCCAATTTATGTTTTACTTTAATTGCAATTATTTGAACTTCATTTATAGGTTTTCAAGGCAATGCCTTTTGAATACAATCAAAATTAATAAGCACATTTATAATTGTTCAAAGCAATCTTATTTATGTTCTGTTATATCCAAATTGTCTTATTTATGAAAAAGTGATGCACATAGAAACTAATCTTTCTTCTAGTGAGCTTAGTTTCTGAATTCCCACTATTGGTCTGTTTCTTCTTATTCAAAAAGGACAAGTGAACATAGGCATCTTTTCATTGTCAATTGAGTTTTTGTATTATTTACATAGTTGTTGTCTTATGTCCTTTTGTTCAAATTCAAAATCAACAATAATTGAAGACCAAATGTTAGTGATATCCTTGCTAATATTAACCATGTCTTTTTTAAAGTGTAAACATTCAAAAATTAAACAAGCAATAGTAGGTGTATCTTTAATTTCTCGTGAGTATATTTTGATTGCTTTTTCCATATTTTCATTTTCTATTTGCATTGCATGTTTATTATTTATTTATTTTCATATTTTTTTAAACAATGCAATGATATATGTTTCTTTGTATCACATTTCAATGGTAGATATTTTTCACTCACATGGTTTCTTTTTTATATTCCTATAACCATTGGAACTTTAGCATTGTCCATTTCAGCAATTTTTTCAATGTTTTGTTCTATAATATTTGCCATTGTTGTTTGTTCACAAATTTGTTTTTTTAACAAACACAATGTTTTTTCTCTTTTTTTTTCTAGGTATTTGTTTGTATTATTTTTTAATAATTATTTATTTTGTACATGGTGATAGGATCAGGATTCCAATTTCACCTACACTTGTTTTATAAGACATGTGATTGGATTTGTGTATTGCATTTAAATTTTACAAGCACATTTCTTCGTCTACTACATCCATAGGTGCATGAGACAAATTTATTTGAATTGATGCCTGACATATTTTTAGTAAAGGTTTATAATGAATATGCATTATGTCTATTTCAAATGAAATTACATTGTATATTTATTTTGGATGTAAGCAATTTTTGTATATGTTAATGATTCTTTTGCTTCTTGCTGACCAATTTTGAATTTCAATTTGCAAAATATTTGAAAGCCATAACAAACATAAATGACCACCCTCTGTCTTTTCTTTTTCATATGGCATTCCAATAATATTGATAATTTATTTCCAATTCGAGATGTTTCTATTTCAATTTTTCATAATTATAATTATAATAACTACAAGCAATGCATTGCATATTTATCCATTATGAAAACTGCATTGTAAAATGTTTGTGCCATATAGCATCTAAGAGATTGGACATCAAATTCATTTTTTGTTAATAAGCTTATTGCATTGAATATAGTTTTACCACAACTATTAGAAAATGGTGATGCTAGTTAAAGGCCATAATTGTCCATTTCATATGAAATAACATCCCATTCACATTAAAGATTTGCACATGTATTTGACAGTTTCAATTATTCAATTTCACTAGTTTCTATAGTTTTAACATTTATTCTTTTACATAACAAAGGCTCATAGTGGACATGGTAGGATTTTTGTTGTGAAATAATATTAAATATTATGGTATTGATGATTCTCTATTAAATTTTAAATACTTTATTTTTTGTATCAATGAACATAAGCAAATTGATATGTTCAACAATATAGATATCCATTGGATACAAAATGTATCACCCCATAGGCCAATTTTAGTTACATTTGTATTGTTATTTACAAAAAGCCTCATTCTACATGAATAGGTTTATTTATCAAGTATTCTATGCAAATCGTAAAGCACATCAGAATGCATTTCATGTTCTTATGACTGTATTACATCCAAATTTCTATTATTTAGGCACACTATGAAATAATCAATCATTTCATTTTATAATTCATTTGATGTGTAATGAAAATTCATTAAAACTTGAATTACATCAAAAAGACAATCACCTACATTGTATTTAAATGAATTAATTCTACAAAGATGACTATCTTTTAGCACATCATCAATGTTTGAAAATTATTGTTTATATGTTTCAACATCTATTAACATTTCATTTGATCTAGTTTCTGGTTTCCCTTTTTCGGTTTTCATGTTTTCCCTATTGCATAAAAGTGCAATTGCATTAGTGATGATAAAAATAACATTTTCATTCACCAAATATCAATATTTTAATCCACTAATAGTTAAATATAAATTCAATCTTGCTCTACAATGAATTTAATTCTATATAAAGCTTTTTATGTAGAAATAAATCATTCAGTCTAATTCAATGAATCTATATAGCTAAAAATAAAATTATAAAAACTCCAATACCTCAGTAGATAGGTGAATTTTGATTTTTATAAATACTCTCAAATCAAATAAAAAATGTAAGTACCTTATCAAATAAGTAAATAATGAAGGCAATCACAAAATAAGCTAAATTACATTTTGTTTTTTTAAATAAGTAAATTTCTTACAAAACACCCTATAATATTTCACTTTTTTTCAAATGTATTTGTTCCAAATACTTTAAAAAATAAATGCAAGTACCTTTTCAAATATGTCAATCGAGAAGGTAATTATAGTCTTTGCAATATACAAATCACTTGGAACTCATTATTATTTTTTAAAGACAACACACAATATCACATTCAATAAAGACTACACATGGGCCAAATTTGTTTGTCAATTGATATCATAAAAAGTAAAAGCAAATAATCAATAACAATAGTTAACAAGTAAATGTTTATTATATATATACAAATCTATCAAATATTTTGAATGGCCAAAAAATAAAAATTTGTAA
This sequence comes from Torreya grandis, assembly GCA_037957365.1. Taxonomy (NCBI): domain Eukaryota; kingdom Viridiplantae; phylum Streptophyta; class Pinopsida; order Cupressales; family Taxaceae; genus Torreya; species Torreya grandis. Next base: position 172,112 of record JARHVA010008004.1, on the reverse strand, counting down.
TATGATAATCTATGTAACAATAATTAATGTTTGCAATAGCAAGAAACAAATAACAAATGACAAAAATTAATTTCATAGCTAAATTAAATATAAAATTCAAGAAATAATTAGTAATGATATAAATCTTTATATATCACTCCTTCTATCCAAAAATGTGAATTTCCATTATGTCTTCAGCGATGATTTTAATCAAAAAATAACTTTTAATTCCTGAACTAATAAAAATCACAAGCATCCATGTGCTAATATGATTTAAGATGAAGTATTAGCACCCAAATTATAAAATACTTGGTTAATAACATAAAATATCTTACAAACAATGAAACCTTTGAAACATATTATTTGATTCAGTTACTATTTTTTGACTCCTAACTATTGGCCATAAACTAGAGTGAACCATCCGAAAAGATAAAAAAATTGTTTTGTTTAAATTTTACTTTATTTCATGCAAGAAATCCCTTTATTTTGGGGACATATAGCTTACTCAAATCAATTACATCCTTCTTGTATGAGTCTTTATTTGATTATTTGTTCGAGTATGAGAAAAAGGCTAAAATAATGGAAATATACATGTCAATAATAAGTATCTAAAAATTTTCAACTGAAAGAAAATATTTTCCATATATTATATTACTTTATCTAATATTTTGCATTAGACACACACACAATAGACTATCTAATAACTCTCATAGTTATGCATCTAAAAACCCCATGAATCACAATTAGATGGTGCATATTTGATCACCCAAAGAAGATCTCATGGTGCATGATTCAAGCTGAAAATTCAATCCACGATAAAAGGTTAAAAACTCAAACAAGTTATAGATGATCGATGGTAGGAGATACAATGTACAAAATCTAATTAATGAATCAAGTTTACTCAAGACCTCAATGAAGCCTTAGGTCACAAGTTGAAGCTTGATCATTCTTTGAACATCAATAGTAGATGTTTGCTCACATAGGATTGATATGATGATGCATGTTGAGTCAATGATTTAATGAATTCCTAGGACAAGTGAGAGGGTGATAAGTGTCACCTTCTTAGTAAAGGAATATTTAACATCTAATGGTAGTTCATCCCATGGATCATGATCCAATGAAACATGTTTTCTCACCCAAAGATGATCTAATGGTACGCGTTCAATGTTGAAAATTAAAAGATCCTATGGACAAATGCAATAATGACAAGTGGCATAACCACATGTGAAAAATGAAAGCCCAAGCACCTTTTGAAGATCAATGCTATGCATCAAAGCATACATATCCAAATTGATGATCCATAGAGAAAGGGGAATAATCTATTGATTATGATCAATGGTACACATTCATCTAGAGCAAATTGATCCAATGATGCGAGATAGATGAGGGATTTTCATTAAAGTAAAAATAATCAATGGAATTCTATAATTTGGATCTAGATCAATGATCTATAGTGATCCATGTAGAAATAATCAGATAGTGTGAGATCAAAAAGGATTTTTAAATGATAATGATCATATTTTTAAAACATTAACAAGCAGGATACCATAAAAATGATATGGAAATGACACACAAATAGAATATGCCAAATTAGACATTTTACAGTCCTAGGAAATACAAAGGCAAAGGTCTAAGTCATGAAGATCGCATAACTTCTAACACTTCATACCTTTAAAGTACTATATAAACCTTCATAAATCCTTAAGCATACACAAAAACCCTAATTTTTCATCCCATATTCACTATAATCAAGCCAAAGAAGATAAATTATCATCTGTATAAGGGTAATTTGATCCAAGATTGAAATATAGACCACTAGTGAGCAAATTAATGGAATTTACATCTATGACAATTTGCAAAATCATTTCTATGGAAGATGTCAAGATTTACCCAATAAGATACAGTAGCAAGGAGCTTAGTCACCTAGTGGTAGAATTCAAGGGATAACATGAAAAAATTGACCAACATCTTGATGAAAAATTAAATCCCTAGTTTCAAAACTATTAGCCTGGCTCATCTACAATATAATCATGGGACTGCTTGTAGACAAAATTAAAAGCCTAAACACATACCAAATTTTGTCTGGATGCAATGAAATGTTATTGAAATCAAGCATGGAGTAAGATGTTAAGCAAATTTTTGGATTGAATGAACGATATGATGATAAGGAGAAGATCATAGTGCTTACAAAGCTTTTGAAACACTTTAAGCTAGCTTAAAGTGCATTTTGTTAATCTTTGAGAAGTAGGTTTGGGAGGAGGTTTAATGGTGTCTGAGCATTTCAAGGCCATGGGAGAGTTTGTACAAGCCTTAGAGAATTCATAAGAGCTTATAGGATCAAGTAAATTTCCTATGCACAAGGCTAAAAGGACCAAGACATTTTACCCATCACATAGAAATGAATAAATTGGTTCACTTATGAATTTTATAACTATGATCAAGAATCCTGATGGACCCAAAGAATCACATGGAATCAATACCCTTAGTGCTAAGATCATCTTCTACAAATTTGGTGCCCTTATGAGTTTTCTACTTCAGATATAAGTTTTAAAAGTTGGTCTAACAAAGTAAGACATTCGTGCAAATATCAAAATTATGCCATGGAAAAAAAAATTAGATTTAAAATTGTGATGGTCATGTGGGTGTCAATGATAGTAACATGCACACCATTGATAGTCATGTGCACATAAAAATTAAGTTAGGCAAATAAACCATTGGGGTTTAAATTATCACCTTCACGTGAACATCAATGATGGTTGCATCAACATCATTAATGAACACATAGGCATAAAAATAAATATCTAGCAATTAACCATTAGAGTTCAAATTTGATAGTTTCATAGACATCAAATTGGATCCTTGTCAAATAGCCATTGGTGTTCAAATGAAGCCAAATTAAATGGCCACCATGTAAATGTACATTAAGATCAATGGAGTGAGAGCATAGGAAACAAAACAAAACAAATAATTATATTAAAGTGGGTGAAATCTAAGGTAAAAAAAATGGTTTTTTTTCATCTTAGTAAAGATTTCAGTGTGCATCAATTTCTCCTTTTCTTATTCACATAATGAAAATTTGGGGAGCTCTTTGACTAGATTAAAGTCTTAAATTTTCAAGTCAAGCATCACCTATAAAAAAGAAGAGTGTACTTATACATGCAGTAATAACTCCTCGACAATCACAACAATGCTCCCCCACGTTCACAAGATCCATGAATTTGTATCTCGTGACCTATTAAAAGTTTAAAAAAAAAATTAAGGTTCTTATTTATTAACAAGGCCTAAACTTTATAGAGATCAAGTGAAAATTTATAATTAGGTTGAGTTTTTTGCTATAATTATAACTTCTTTAATGGTTTTACATGCTTGAAAGTTAGGCTATATTGTTTTTGGGTGTAGCTCATAGAGCTCTAGTTCAAAGACCTGACAAAAAATAGGGTTCTAAGTTTTTTTTGGATTGGATGTGGTTAACCATAAATTTGTTTTGATTATTTTTCCTACAACCTCCCTACTAGATGAAAATATGCAAACAGTCCATACAGAGGGCATGGAACCTTGAAAAAGTATTTTACTATTTTCAAGACTGTGACAGCATAGAAAAAAGACTTTGATAGCATAACAAACATTTGCATATATATAAATAGTATTTTTAGGCAAACAAAGATATTTTATTGAAACCCAATGTTTTTTTAAAATGCATTTAGATATGTTAATAGATATTAATTAAATTAATAAAGTTTTTATTCTATTCTTTGGATTATAATATCCAATTTCTCAAAACTCTATCAACAATTTTATATATTCAATGAAAAATTAAAACTTATTTGCAAAAGATGTTAAAACAAACCTATGTATACGTAAATGTGTGTGTGTGTGTGTGTGTGTGTGTGTGTGTGTGTGTGTGTGTGTGTGTGTGTGTGTGTGTGTGTGTGTGTGTGTGTGTGTGTGTGTGTGTGTGTGTGTGTCTGTGTGTACACACACACACACACACACACACACATGTTTATGTCTTTTGTTTTTTAGAGGCATGCTTTAGAAAACTCATCAATATGGGAATTTTTCCACTATACATGTTATTTTGTAGATAATCATCCTTCAAGGGAGTGGTCTATTTTTTCAGGATATGTATATGTGTATGTATATGTATATGTGATAGAGGTATATTCCACTGAGAGGGGGGGTGAATCCATGGTTATCTATCTTTAATCTAATCCCTTGTTATCTTTCAAACCTCTTAAACAATCTTATCAACACATATAAGAAGCACAAGATAGATATAGCAATGAGTAAACAGTCATGAGAGATCAAGGAATCAAGGCACACACTATACAATGGGAAACCCTCATATGGTATAAAACCCACTCTCAAGCCTACAACAATTATGGACTATTTTCCTATAAATATTGAGCAAACAAGAGATACTTTTGTGAAGCACTAACTTCACAAGGTGACAAGCAATAACTTGTCTTGATGATGAACACCAACACACCACCAATATGAACTATCAATATGTGATGAATAATTTAGATCTAATGTCTTATACACTTGATCATGAACTTATCTTGCTATAATACCCTCAAATATACCTCTCACATAGGCATATAAATCCTCTTCTTCTTCGCTTACTCAAACA